>ML663041.1:892498-1317939 GCA_007570785.1 Antilocapra americana
AGCATCAATCCTGGGCTGGCGATTGATTAGACATATGATAATTAACATGTTTCAATGCCATTCTACCATATCATCCCACCCTTACCCTCATCCACAAAGTCCACGAGTCTATTCTATACATCTGCGTTCCTTTTGCTGTCTCGCATGCTGGGTTCTCGTTACTGTCTTTCTAAATTCCATATATATGCATTAATATACTGTATTGTTGTTTTTGCTTCTGGCTTACTTCACTCTGGATAATGAGCTCCAGTTTCGTCCATCTGAGTAGAATTGCTTCAAATGAATTTTTTTTTAATGCTGAGTAATATTCAACCAGTTTTGGATGGATTTAGAGTTGTAAGAATAGCAATCCAGTGCAGGAGCGGTTTGAACAATAGCATGGTCTGTGCCGAGTTCCTGAGGTGGGAGAATAGACTAGACATTACCACTAAGTTTCCTTTCAATGGAACAAATATTTATTCTGCGGTCTTGAGAAAACTGCAGAATAGATCCTAGTAACTTCTGCTTTGTCCTGTGTGGCTCTTCACCAAACACAGGGCACAGAAATGGACAATGGCAGAGTTGTGTTTAAGGCTGCTAAGCTTTCCATTCCGAGTTGGCAGCTTCAGTATATAATTTTCTCAGATAGAAAGTCTCCTGGCTTGAGATTTTGCCAGAAATTACTTTCCCCCAATTAGACTCTAGTTTGATGCAATCATTGCTTGAAAATTGTCTCAAATTGAAACCATCTAATAGACAATTTTGGAATGAAGAAAATGGAAGAAATTCAACACACCACAAACAGTCCATTCATGGAGCCTGTGATCCAATAACAGGAGAAAAACAGAACTTTCAGTGTGTCCTGCCCCAGAAATTTGCATCAGCAAATTTCATAACAGGGTGGGCTCAACCAGCAGATCCTTTTGTGAGTCTAGTACAAATCAAATCAAACATTCAGGAGAAGCAGTTTGATCTTAGGAAACCAGGTTTGATGTGTCCATCAGATACTTCTCTCTCCCTTCATTTTACAGGTATATTCCAGACAGGCTGGCCAGAGCACAGTGCAACTGGCCATGTCCTGGTTCCTAAAATAGTGACTGAGTACCAGCTCCGGTGACTCAGATGTTAAAGAATACCTGCAATGCAGGAGACCCTGGTTCAGTCCTTGGGTTCGGAAGATCCTCTGGAGAAGGGAAAGGCTACCCCCTCCAGTATTCTTGCCTGAAGAATTCCATGGACAGAGGAACCTGGTGGGCTACAGTCTATGGGAACACAAAGAGTCAGACAGGACTGAGCGACTAACACCCACTTTTACCAGCTCTTATAAATGGACTGACTCCACTATTTTGTGCTAAAATGTATCGAGGCTCATGGCACATGATAGGTGCTCATTATATACTTGAATGAGTGAATGAACAAATGAATGAACATGGCTGGACCAGAACATTGCCCATTCTCTACAGTAGTGTAGGCTTGTCTTCCTCCAGACATCTCTCCGTAGGTGTAGTGTGGCACTTTTGGGCTTATGTACTTCATTCCTGATTTCATCTATGACAAACCACTAGCAAGTGATGCAGTTAAGTTCCTTGGAGAGCTTGTTCTTTCTGGTCTTTGCTTTTAGGCTTTATCAGGTGGGACCAGGGCAGCCTTTAGTCTACAGCTCATTTTACCCCACAACTGAGGTGATTCCCTTCTGAGTACTCTTCCTGATACTCCAGGTATTATGAGGGTTTTGCATAGGGTTGGTGGGAACATAGACTCTCTCTGGCTCTGTGTGAGCTGTGTGTGTCATTCCAACCACTCCTTTGATGTGGTTCTTTCCCTGGTCTCAGAGAGTGTTTTCTCACACACATACTGGGTGAGGGTGGGATCCCTGTGCAGACCTCCCACAGCATGATTTGTAATAGCCAGCCTAATGTCCAGCTAGTAGATGTAGCTCTCTCCTCTTTGACACTCTGCCACCTGCACTTCTCGAACTCCCAACCCCATCTCTACAGGATAGTATAACCACTGTCTTCCACCTGGATTCTCCCAGCCAGGGATATGATCTGGAATCTCTTTTAAGGTAATAATCTAAATTGTAAGATTTTTCTCATTTGTTTCTCCACTCCCAGGAATCACTGTCCTAAGTTGCCTGTTGTTCAATATCTGAAACCATTGTTTCATTTTGTTGTTGTTGTTTTGGTCTCAATATGGGAATATTAAATCTGAGCTCTGTTACTCCATCTTGACTGAAAGCAGAAGTCAGTGCATAAAAATTTATGTAGAAGAACATTCATCAAAGCATTATTGTTTATGAAGAGTAATTAGAAATAGACAAAAAAGCAGGATAAAAGTGGATAAAAACAGCAAACAGGATGGTGTAATTGCAATATCCATATAATGTGTTTTATGTTGTCAGTATAATATGATATTGCACAGCCATTTCAAGATACATTTTCAAAGAATACTTACTGGCATGGGAATATATTTGTGATATCATGTTTGTTGTAAAAGGGTACATGCAAATTTACTTTTATGATTTAAACTGGAATCAAAAGCATGTTCAGAGAAGATTTGAAAGCAAATCCACTAAAATGTTAACAGTGCTGCATTCTTCAAACTTTTATAATCAACAATTATCTAGTAAAAATATTAATAAACTTTTCAAAAATGAGGGCTTCAGTAAAGAACCATAAGTCATGATGTTTATTGGAGAATCTATTTTAATGAGCCTAAGAATCATGAACATTATAAAAGCCCACTTTTATTCAACAAGCACTGTTCTAAGTGCTTTGTATATGCTCATCACTGAATCCTTACAACAAGCCTTTAAAAGAGTAGTAACTATGTCTTCATAGGGGAAACTGAGGCACAGAGCATGGAAGTCACTTTCCCCATTTACTAAATGACAAAGTCAGGATCTGACCCTAGGCAAGCTAGACCAGGGTCTGTTCTTTGTCACCATGCTATGCTGCTTTGCTACCTAGAACTATGATGTAGAAAGGACTAAGGAAGCTTTCTTGACCAAGCCTGGGAAAGAGCCTTTGCAGGTGATTCCTGGAAGACAAAGGCATCAGCGCTGAAACTGGAAGGTACTCAATTGCAAGAGAAGGCTTTGTGTTAGAAAAATTCTGGGCATCAAGCAGATGACCAGGTGATCAGTGGGGCCAAACAGCTAATGTAACGGAGCCAGGATGTGAACCTAGAGCTACCTGCTTCACTTCTACTTTTCCACTCTAACCAGGTGCCTCCCGCAACAAAGCTGTGGGCCTGTCATCTAGAGATTAAAGGCCTAACCCTGTTTGCTTGCTTCCTACCACCTAGATAGAAGAAAGATGTTAAGGATGAAGGTGGGCATTGCACGAGGATGGGGGAAGGGCTGTTCAAGATTGACTCATGAAAAATGAGGTGATTCACCTTCAGCCAAGCCCCTTCCCAGAGCCCCAGAGACCACACTTCCTGAGCAGGGAGAAAAAGGGATGACCCAAACTCTGCAGAATGCCCATCCAGGCAGGGCTCCTCGTTCACTGAAACCCTGGGTCTATCATTGCTTCAGGTACATGAGATCACTCAGAATGGAATGCCTCCTTGGGTTTAAACCCAAGTTATAAATCAAACATTTCTCCTTTAATGTAAGGAAGTTTTAGATTATTTTCAAGAACACCTAGTACAAAGTGAGGTAATCTTACATGATAAGGAGGATGAATAACTGCAACTGCACTCCCATAAATTTCTTGAACCTGGAAGGATGCCTTAAAAGCTACTTGCATACGTGGTATGTCTGATCTTTCCTTGAGTAATGTGTGGAGCATTTTAAACAGACCAGCAAATTCACAGTTTCTAAAACTTCCTGGGGATTCTGCCTTGCTTTCTACATCCAGACAAGCGTCAAAAATTACTGAGGACTGCTTTCTTAATTTGACTAAATGTTCTCTTTTTTTCTATCCAGAAAGATCTTGCTGACAATTATTTCTTCATTCTGCATCCCGACTTCCAGTTTGCAGAAGTAGAAAAGTCAATGTGAATGGCTTAGTGCTGACAAATGCGGCTCCAATTACCAATATTTGCTTGCAATGTAGCAAACATTTTTGTCCAGTTAAATCTATATTTTCTTATTTTAGTGGTATTTGACATATACGGGCCAAGTTGTTGTTCATTACTATATCTATAAGTACTGTTTTCCTCTCCTTTTTCTTCCAAATGCTCCACTGAAATTAAAAGTAAACTATTTTGAGATAAGAATCAACAACTTTTTACATAAGATTCTTTAGGTTTGCCAAATAAGGATATTTTCACTTTAGATTTTGTATTTTCCTTTTGGTTCAAAGAATGGAGGAAGAGTTGGGGAAGCATACATCAACAGACAGTAAAAACAAGAAAATAGTCTCTGAATAAGCTGTTAACATTCTATGTTATATTTGATTATATCCACTGATATGTTAAATGAGTGATTTTAAAGCTTTAATATATACACAAATCATCTGTGGATCCTGTTAAAATGAAGATTCCAATTCAGTAGGTCTGGGAGGAGCCGACTGTGGCTCAGATCATGAACTCCTTATTGAAAAATTCAGACTTAATTTGAAGAAAGTAGGGAAAACCACTAGACCATTCAGGTATGACCTAAATCAAATCCCTTACCATTATACAGTGGAAGTGACAAATAGATTCAAGGGACTAGATCTGATAGACAGAGTGCCTGATGAACTATGGATGCAGGTTCATGACATTGTACAGGACGCAGTGATCAAGACCATCCCCAAGGAAAAGAAATGCAAAAAGGCAAAATAGTTGTCTGAGGAGGCTTACGAATAGCTATGAAAAGATGAGAAGTGAAAGGTGAAGGAGAAAAGGAAAGATATACCCATTTGAATGAAGAGTTCCAAAGAATAGCAAGGAGAGATTAAAAAAAAAAAAAAGGCTTCTTCAGTGATCAATGCAAAGAAATAGAGGAAAACAATAGAATGGAAAAGACTAGAGATCTCTTCAAGAAAATTAGAGATACCAAGGGAAAATTCATAGGCACAATAAATGACAGAAATGGTAGGAACCTAACAGAAGCAGAAGATATTAAGAAGAGGTGGCAAGAATACACAGAAGAAATATACAAAAAAGATCTTCATGACCCAGATAACCACGATGGTGTGATCACTCACCTAGAGCCAGACATTCTGGAATGCAAAGTCAAGTGGGCCTTAGGAAACATCACTACAAACAAAGCTAGTGGTGGTGATGGCATTCCAGTTGAGCTATTTCAAATCCTAAAGATAATGCTGTGAAAGTGCTGTGCTCCATATGCCAGCAAATGTGGAAAAATCAGCAGTGGCCACAGAACTGGAAAAGGTCAGTTTTCATCCCAATCCCAAAAAAAGTCAATGTCAAAGAATGCTCCAACTACCATACAATTTCACTCATCTCACATGCTAGCAAAGTAATGTTCAAAATCCTCCAAGCCAGGCTTCAAAGTACATGAACCATAAACTTCCAGATGTTCAAGCTGGTTTTAGACAAGGCAGGGGAACCAGAGATCAAATTGCCAACATCCACTGGATCATCAAAAAAGCAAGAGCATTCCAGAAAAACATTTACTTTTACTTTATTGACTACACCAAAGCCTTTGACTGTGTGGATCTCAACCAACTGTGGAAAATTCTTCAAGAGATGGGAATACCAGGCCACCTGACCTGCCTCCTGAGACATCTGTATGCAACTCAAGAAGCAACAGTTAGAACCAGACATGGAAAAACAGACTGGACCCAATTCGGGAAAGGAGTACGTCAAGGCTGTATATTGTCACCCTGCTTATTTAAGTTATATGCAGAGTACATCATGAGAAATGCTGGGCTGGATGAAGCACAAGGTGGAATCAAGACTGCCAGGAGAAATATCAATAGCCTCAGATATGCAGATGACATCACACGTATGGCAGAAAGTGAAGAACTAAAGGGCTTCTTGATGAGAGTGAAAGAGGAGAGTGAAAAAGTTGGCTTAAAATTCAACATTCAGAAAACTAAGATCATGGCATCTGGTCCCATCATGTCATGGCAAATAGATGGGGAAACAATGGAAACAGTGACAGACTTTATTTTCTTGGGCTCCAAAATCACTGCAGATGGTGACTGCACCATGGAATTAAAAGATGCTTGGTCCTTGGAAGAAAATCTGCAACCAACCTAGACAGCATATTAAAAAGCAGAGCCGTTACTTTGCCGACAAAGGTCCATCTAGTCAAAGCTATGGTTTTCCCAGTAGTCATGTATGGATGTGAGAGTTGGACTATAAGGAAAGCTGAGTGGGGAAGAATTGATACTTTTTAACTGTGGTGTTGGAGAAGACTCTTGAAAGTCCTTTGGACTGCAAGGAAATCAGTTCTGAATATTCACTGGAAGGACTAATGCTGAAGCTGAAACTCCAATACTTTGGTCACCTAATGTGAAGAAGTGACTCTCTAGAAAAGACCCTGATGCTGGGAAAGGTTGAAGGCAGGAGGAGAAGGGGACAACAGATGATGAGATGGTTGGATGACATCACCAACTCAATGGACATGAGTTTGAGTAAGCTCTGGGAGTTGGTGATGGACAGGGAAGCCTGGTGTGCTGCAGTCCATGGGGTCACAAACAGTTGGACACGACAGAGTGACTGAACTGAACTGGGAGGAGCCCAAGTGTCTGCAGTTCTCAAAAGCTCTCAACTGATGAAAATGCTTCTAGTCCAAGGGCTAAAGAACGTATATATATATCAGTTAGGGCCCTGGCAAAAATAGATGGTATATTCAGATTGAAATTTGAGGAGAGACTAATAAAGGACTTGTAGATGCATAGGCATTATTTAGAGAAGCAACAAGAGATGGTGAAATACCCAGGACTATTAACACCTGGGTGGTGATAGATCTCAAGGATCAAAGGCAAAGAACAATTTGGAGGGTGATGGATAGACTGACGGCAGCCTTGGTTTCCCATGGGGGGACCCATTCAATTCATGGTGATCCTTAAGGGGAAAGAATGTGAATATATATCCCACTTCACTCTCCCCTTGCTCTCCAGCTTGCCTGCCAGTGCCTCCCTCTAACCACATCTAACCAAAAACAAGTATGCCAAGGGAACCTGGTTGATGCCATGTACACAACTCAGCTTCCTGGGCCCCAAGCCAGGTGGAGAAGGGGAAAGTAAAACTGGAATGAGAACAGGAACATATCCAACAGCATATTTTATTTGAATTAATAGATACTTTAAACATGCCTGCTGTATTTCATCTTATAACCAGTAGCATTCTTGCTTCCCTGGTGGCTCAGATGGTAAAGAATCTGCCTACAATGCAGGAGACTCCGGTTTAATCCCAGGGTCAGGAAGATCCCCTGGAGAGGGGAATGACTACCCACTCGGAGAATTCAATAGACAGAGGAGCCTGGCAGGACTACAGTCTATGGGGTCGCAAAGAGTTGGACATGACTGAACGACTAACACTACTTCAAGGAAAAGTGCTATCAATTAAACCTCTGATAGGCTGTTGATTGTAAAATGAATCTTGATTAAGAGATTAAAACTTGAAAATAAAATGCACATGATAGAACTGGTGAAACACAGAAATGTATTTTTCTTAAATCCTGCCCCAAATTTAGGAAAGATCAGTGTGAAACTTTATAATCATTTGAGTAATTGGATGCAAGGGCTTCCCGGTTAGCTCAGCTGATAAAGAATACACCTGCAATGCAGGAGACCCTGGTTTGATTGCTGGGTCGGGAAGATCTGCTGGAGAAGGGATAGGTTGCCCACTCTAGTATTCCTGGGCTAATGAATTTTCAGAGGGTCAACATTTTCTCTTCCCTCAAAGTAATTTAAAATTTAATTCATGCACCAAAGGGAAAATGTAAGAACAATAGCCTCACATATTACTGTTTGGGTTGCAGATAGTTCTTATGTAGTTTGTGCTCTTATAGTTTGGAGACCAAGAAGAGGAAAAGAATGGTAGGACTGTAACATGATGAAAGGAGCCATGACAGCCTCTGTACAATTATTTAGGTTAAGGTAAGAGTGAAAAAAGCAGTATATGTAGTGGAAGAAGTTGGACTACTTTGGGTGAGATTTTATTTTGGAGTTGATTTGATTAAGTATTTATAAAACTTTTTACTGGGCTGATGGTACCACATATCATCAGAGTTTCTTGAACGCCTAATATAACTGGGTCAATATTAAAGTAAGAGTAAAATTTCCTTCTATAAATACATTTTATGTCAATTATTTTTCTTGCTTTAATGTCACAAATTCAAATATTATAAACACTGACTTCATATGAAGGGTTTAAGTGGTTTCCAAAAGCCACATGTCCAGAGTCTTCATTCCTAAAACTAGGAAGCCCATCTTTTGTTTCTTCTACTGTGGCTTCAGTTTCTTCTTGAAATGAGTAAATAGGACTATATTTCTTCTAAAATCTCTTCCAGTTCAGATGGCTTGACATTGAAATAGGAACCATTTTTTAAAAAAATTAAAATAACTCTGTTAATGTGTAAGGAAAATGAGTCTAAAGTTTGTACACAAAACAATACTATAATAAAACATAAAATGAGAAGATGTTTTAAAATTTTGATGGAAATACCTGGCAAAATCTGCTACTCACATTGAAAAAGTGACATCCCGTGTGATGGATATTACTTGTGTGCTTTTCTTGTGTTTTTCTTGTGCTCCTAAGATAATACCCCAGGTTTAGTAACTCCCTAGGAGGACTCAGTGCACTGTCAGACTCATGGCTATGATTTATTACGGCAAAAGGATACAAAGCCAAACCAGCAAAAGGAAAATGTGCATGGGGCAAATTTGGAGAAAACCAGGCACAAGCTTCCACTCTCACCGTGGAGTCACACACTTAATTCCTCCAGAAATAAGTTGTGACAATGCATATGACATCTGCCAGGGAAGTTCATTAGAGACTTAGTGTCCAATGTTTTCATGGGGACTGGTCATAGAGATACCCTCTACTTGGCATGTACTGAAATTTGCAAAACTCCTAGAAGGAAAGCAGATGTTCAGTATAAACCATATTGGTTGTACAAACAGTTTAGGAACAGTGAGACCCTCTTATCAGTTAGGGTCATGGGAACATTCCTGAAATCCAGGTCACCAGATGCCAGCCAAAGGCTAGTCTTGCAAACAAGCCTTTCTAAGGGTAACAGGCCTTAAGTCTAAGTTGCAGGCCTACTATGTTAATTCTCTTCTGTCTGACTTGCTTAACCTGTCTGGGGAAGACTGGAGGTAATGCATATTCCTTGAATTATTTTTATTCATACTAATTTTTCAATCCTCTCTCTGCCCAGAGAAGCAGAAAATCTAATATATTTCATGGCCCCAGCTATGGGCTATGGGAGTCCTCATTCCAGTACACTCTGGACTTACTCATTGCAGAAGGCATAGGCTAAATTTCAACTCCTTACAGAGAAAGAAAGAACTAAGGAATCTAGTGCACTGGAGAGAACCCAGGCTTTGACCTGTAGCTTCTGTGGTTACCACTTGGTGTTGTATTGTAAAATGGAAGAGCTGGTACCATAAGATATTGTCCCTGTTCACTAGAATAAAGGAGGCTTCAAGGATTATTGAAGGAGAAAAAGGAGGTCTTTCTCCTTAGAGTTAATCTCAGATGTATTAATCCTGTGTCACCAGAAGCCTAGACTTCAGGGTTCTCAGATCTTCATCCAGGCTTTCAATAGTGAGGCCGTGTTTCTACCATGATCTCTTTTCCATGCTTGTACTCTGTCTTCCCTCATGGTCAGTTTATTTTGGCAATTCCTAGTGTCTAACATTTTCTTTAAAAATTTTTTTTCTAACTGAGCTGATGCCATTTCAAGTTATTAGAGGTTATAGCATCATTCATTTTCAAAAGGGAAAGGGTCAAATCTCCATTCCTTTCCTTCCAGGAAATTCCTTGGCCTGCTTAAAAGTTTGCCTGACCAGAGAGCTCGGAGTTCAATCTCCAAGTGGGTATTGGGTGGGATGGTCTTTATGAGGCCAAAAGTGATCCATCACACCATTCCTCAAGAGCAATAAATATCTTCTTGTCTGTTTTCCCACCTCAGGGGGCTGTTACCAAAGTCCTCTGAGAACAAAGACCTGCTCCAAGGTAAGCAGTCTCCATGAACTAGGAAAAGTGTATCATTAAGAATGTTACTTCTTTCTTGGGAATTCCCTGGCTGTCCAGTGGTTAGGACTCTGCACTTCCATTTCAGGGGCCCTAGGTTCAACCCCTGGTCAGGGAACTAAGATCCCACAAGCTTCACAGAATGGCCCCCCCCAAGAAAAGAAAAAATGTTTTTTAAAAAAGAATTTTACTTGTTTCCAAACTAAAAGAGCCAGGAAGATGACATGGTGGTGGGAGGAAATGACAAAGAAAAACAAAATGCAAAACCAAGACCCGGAAACCATCCCTAACAAGAGAAGTAATAAGGGTGGAAGGAATTTTAAATAAATACTAATTGTGAAATAGAATATTGACACTGAAAACTTGAGTGTGTTAATCGCTCAGTCATGTCTGACTCTTTGCGACCCTGTGGACTGTAGACCTCCAGGCTCCTCTAACCATGGGATTTCCCAAACAAGAATACTGGAGTGGATAGTCATTCCCTTTTCCAGGGGATCTTCCTGACCCAGATATCAAACCTGTGTCTCCTGCATTGCAGGCAGATTCTTTACCATCTGAGCCACCAGGGAAGCCTGAAAACTTGAGAACGTGGTAGTAAGTATTATTGACCTTCTTGAGTGTTAATGGCGGCATGGGTTTATTCAAAACTTACAACTGAATGAATTATTTAAAACTTTGGCTGAATACCTACTAAGTGTCTGGCACTGTGTTAGATGTTGGGAATAGAGCAGTGAACTTGGACAAGCTTCCAACCCTCATGAACTTTGAATCTAGTGAGAGGCAGATTTTGTACAAATTTCTCTCACGATGAAAGCTGTGCAAGGGAAATGTAGCTGAGCATGGAGTGTGCAGTGAGGATACTTAATCTAATCTTAACATCAGGGAAATCTTCTGTGAAACAGGGGCATTTACGCTGAGAAATGAGAGATAAGTAAGAGAGAAGAGATGGAAATGAACTTCATGACAAGGGATTAAAATTCAACTTGTCAGCACAACACAGAAATTTTGCACAATATGCTCAGGAGTGAGTGGTTATGGGAGGAGACATGAAATTGTCAGGAAAGATAGAATTTGGGCATATCTTGGTAGGAGAGGACCAGAGGGGGGAAAATCCTATTAACATTCCATCATTATCAAAGCATTACATATCAAAGCTATTTTGCTATGGAACCAAACAGTACATATCACATAACTGAGGTATCTAGAAAGTACAGTTAAGTCTTGTCAGGCTACTTTGCAGGCATTAAAAAAATAACCAAAAACCTGTAGGTCCAATCTTTGATTGCTTTATGTAGGTCTGGTGTTCAGTCTGGCCCTAGAAGAAGCATAGAAGATACCTCGGGAAAGCTTTTGGGGTCTCAGACACAAACAAGGAAGAGTTTGTCTTCATTTTATCCTGTGGCAACTTACTATTTTCATTGTTTTGTTTACTCATTTGAGGGGAAGAGTTCTAGAAGTTCATTACAGTTTTATGGGATATATACACTTTCATCGGCCTGGTAAATGAACAGCAAAATCAGTACCCAAAACCAACCCATGAGCAGATTTCACCTCAGAAATGTAATTAAGGGAGAAGGCCATAAAGGCGAGTGTCCTTTTCCAGGTGAATGAATTATTACAGTTATATGATTTACAATTATTGTTGGTAAGGGATGGGCAGAGAGTGATCAGGTATTTTCCCCTATGCCCTGATAGAACTCTATTCTCTATGAGAAATAAAATTGTCAACCATTTCTTTCAAAAACCTACAAAGGAAGTCATGCAGTCTCCCTTGGGGAACCTATGTCTTCTTATTGTCACATTTTGATTGGTAATATTCATTTCCTCTGTTATCTAACCTAAATTTGTTGGCTGCTCATATACCTTTATGTTTTTGTTCTGTTGACAGCAGAAGCAGCTAAGGCATTCCTATCTGTATGTCTTGAAGCTTTTATTTCTCTTTGGCTTTCTTTTCATTAAGTTACACATATTCTAAAATCAATGTTTGAAAAGGAGCGCTGCATCCAAAATTTAGTGGCAGAGGAAGAAAGAAGAGAAACTAGGAGCACTTCTGAAAATACCACCCCAAGGCTACTCCTTGTGTAAGTAAAGAAAATATGAGAGGTTTTGCAAGGGAGCTTGACTTGGATTTATGGGTATCTTTATTCTGCCTTTTACTAAGAGACAGCTACAAGTGGGATATGGATTCTTCAGAAATCACTTGCAGGCAGACTTATAACCTAGCATGTTTATTCAAGAGATAAGATGGATCTGAATGTTTCTTCCCTCTTTAGGAATAAAGAGAAAATAGCCAGGCAGTATCTTTGGGGGGCTGGCCAGAAGTCTTTTGCTAGACCCTAATGCTAAGTTCCTTGGAGAAGGAAATGGCAACCCACTCCAGTATTTTGCCTGGAGAATTCCATGGACAGAGAAGCCTGGCGGATTGCAGTCCAGGGGGTCACAAAGAGTCAGACATGACTGAACGGTCATGCACAATGCTGAGTTACGTATATTTGGAACACAGGGTCAGTTTTTTCTTTGAACAAACTGGGTTTGATCTCAGTTCAGTTGGTACAGATAAGAGATCAAATAAAGATACATAGGGTGTGTATGATGCCATGGAAATATTTCAGTATGTATCTAGTTCTTAAATCTTTAAAATCAGGATATCTAGCAACTAAGAAGAAAACACTTCAGGCATCAGAGCCTTCTTTCCAACAAAAGTTCTAGACCTCCCCCACTTATTTTATTCCTGCTTCCTGTTTGACTTCTTCATTTCCTAGGCTTACGCACTGATAATATAATTTACAGTTAGCAAATATGTATAATAGTATTGTTGAATAAATGACCTTGAGTTTCACTAGCTATATCTGGCCTTTTGCTCCTTTCTAAGAACTAATGACTAAGTGGTCTCTGCTTTGACCTAAGAGTCTTTCCCCCAGCTTTTATATTTATACCCTGGTTCCATTTGCTTCAGACTGTTCAAAACCCTGAAACTCTGGATCCAATCTTGATAGTGGTCTTCTTGGGTGTCATCATATTGTGATTGCCCCAGCCACCTTAAGGGGAAGTTTGTGTACCCTGTTTATCCTACAAGAAGTTTGATCTGTATTTTCAGTAGAAGAAACTGTAGGACTATTTCATAGGGTTCACAAGTGGCACAGTGATAAAGAATCAGCCTGCCAATGCAGGAAACATAAGAGATGCATGTTTAATCCCTGGGTCAGGAAGATCCCCTGGAGTAGGAAATGGTAACCCATCCCAGTATTCTTGCATGAAAAATTCTGTGGACAGAGGAGCCTGGTGGGCTTCAGTCCAAAGAGTCAGACATGACTGAGTGCATGCACGCTTGCACACACACACACACACACACACACACACACACACACACACAGTTATAGTAACTTGGAGACTGGTTTAATATTGTCGACAATTTCAAAGTGGAATCTATTAGTCTCTACTGTGTTGTTTCCCAATATCCACTAGAATATAAAGAAACATAAAAAAAGAGAAAAAACTCATCAACACTGAATGCTAAATCTGTTAGATAACCCCTTGCCAGTATCTGGGAATGAATCTTTGCTGACTCTAAATGTAGACTGGTTGAATTATATTGAAAATGAATTTCTCAGAATGCATCTCAAGATGTGACGAATTCTTGGGCAACCTGAGTACTCTGTTTATCATCCTTGCTCTCAATTATGTTATTCTCATCAGAGGTATAGGTTAACATTAAAGATCCCTAGAGGAGGCAGATGGGGGATAATCGTTATGGCACAGTTAATTCTCATAGTTGTAGCTCCTAAGTAAAATGTTGTAGGTAGAGTAGAAGTGGAATATATTTATTCAAAAGTATAAACCAAGAATTATAGTTTCTTGTGACTTAATATTGATTGACAGTGACCAAGAATCAGGTTGTGGAGGGAAAAAAAGGACCATTGGTAAAGTAGCTTTGAACTAGGGGAAAGTTCACAGGAAGTCAGAAATTGAATTAACATTTAATACAATATCTGTGTATTAAGTGTCAGACGATTCTCTGGAGAAGGGAATGGCTACCCACTTCAGTATTCTTGCCTGGAGAATTCTATGGGATTCTGGCAGGCTATAGTCCATGGGGTTGCAAAGAGTCTGACATGTATCAGTATCAGTTCAGTCGCTTGGTCGTGTCCGACTTTTTGCAACCCTATGAACTGCAGCACGCCAGGCCTCCCTGTCCATCACCAACTCCCGGAGTCCACCCAAACCCATGGCCATCGAGTCGGTGATGCTATCCAGCCATCTCATCCTCTGTCTTCCCCTTCTCCTCCTGCCCCCAATCCTTCCCAGCATCAGGGTCTTTTCCAGTGAGTCAACCCTTCACATGAGGTGGCCAAAGTATTGGAGTTTCAGCTTCAACATCAGTCCTTCCAATGAACACCCAGGACTGATCTCCTTTAGGACAGACTTGTTGGATCTCCTTGCAGTCCAAGGGACTCTCAAGAATCTTCTCCAACACCACAGTTCAAAAGCATCAATTCTTCAGCGTTCAGCCTTTTTCACTGTCCAACTCTCACATCCATACATGACTACTGGAAAAACCATAGCCTAGACTAGACTAACCTTTGTTGGCAAAGTAATGTCTCTGCTTTTCAATAGGCTATCCAGGTTGGCCATAACTTTCCTTCCAAGGAGTAGGCGTCTTTTAATTTCATGGCTGCAATCACCATTTACAGTGATTTTGGAGCCCAAAAAATTAGTCTGACACTTTTTCCACTGTTTCCCCATCTATATCCCATTAAGTGATGGGACCAGATGCCATGATCTTTGTTTTCTGAATGTTGAGCTTTAAGCCAACTTTTTCACTCTCCTCTTTCACTTTCATCAAGAGGCTCTTTAGTTCCTCTTCACTTTCTGCCATAAGGGTGGTGTCGTCTGCATATCTGAGGTTATTGATATTTCTCCCAGCAATCTTGATTCCAGCTTGTGCTTCTTCCAGCCCAGCGTTTCTCATGATGTACTCTGCATATAAGTTAAATAAGCAGGGTGACAATATACAGCCTTGCTGTACTTCTTTCCCTGTTTGGAACCAGTCTGTTGTTCCATGTCCAGTTCTAACTGTTGCTTCCTGATCTGCATACAGGTTTCTCAAGAGTCTGACATGACTGAGTGACTAAAGCTTTCATTTTCATTTTTTTTTTCACGTGTCACTGTACCTTTCAGGTGTGGATTTGGGGACAGGAGGGACTGACAAGAAAAGGCGGTGAGCAGGCCCAATGTCACCTCAGCCAAATACTGTGTTTCTGGAAACAAAACAAATAAATTTAAAAAGAACTTAATTAAAAATTAACAAAGACAAACATGAAAAAGGAAGACAAAAGGAAAATCCAGCCTGCACCTAAGAAATATTACATAATAATTTTTGAAAAGACAGAGAAATTTCCAAAATAATATTCTCTTTTTTATAAGATTTTATTCCAGATAAAAACTATCAGGAAACTATTTGCAATAAAGAAACAGAAATAGAAAGCCAAGAAGAGATAAAATGCCAGGATAAAAATGCAACATAAGTTTCAACAAGAGGTGTATAGAATACGATAACAGACTTGAAATCCATAGAATAAAGTAAAAGAGAAAGCAAAACTGATGAGAGAGAGGATGAGGAGGATGGAAAATGGGGATTCGACCTGGATAACTGGTGTCCCTAAAGGACAGTAAATAAATAACAAGTAATAATAAATGATACACACAAGGAGATATGCCTGAGAGAAAGAATAATTTATAGATTAAGGTGTCTAACCCAAGGAAAGTCTACCGAAAGACTTACTTTTGGTCACACTCTGGCAGTACTTTTAACATATAAGGTTTCATACTGTATAACAACATTTTCAAACTTCTTGGTCTCACAACAGCTTTACACTCTTAAAAATTATTCAGGACCCCAAAGGACTTTGTTTATATATAGATTGTATTCATCAACATTTACAATACTAGAAATTAAAATAGAGTTTAATGAAAACATTTCTGTATTTATTTTTTAATCCCATTTCATGTTAACATAAGTAGCATATTTTTGTGAAAAAAGAGCCCTCTATTTTCCAAAACAAAGAAAATTCGGGAAAGAGTGACCCTATTTTATATTGTTGCAAATCTCTTCAATGTTTAGTTTAGTAGAAGACAGAAGCAGTCACATTTACTTCTGCGATTAGTTTTAATATGCTATTTTGGTTGAAGTGTGTGAAACATCTAGCATCACTCAGATATGGAGTGGTAAAAAGAATATAAGCCATTTCAGGCAACTGTAGATATTTTAAAAATACTGCACCCAAATTTAAAATGTGGTTGTTTTTAAAGGTTAATTGGGATATGGAAATTGAAATCATATTAAATAACTTTTCCTACTCAGTTGTAGCCAAATCCATTAGTCTATCTTACACTTTGGATGGATCTTCACTTATATATTATTATTACAAATTCATTCATTAGTCATTTGAAAATATATTGTTTCCCTGAGTTATACAGATTTCCAAATGTGACACATTTCATTATACAAATTTTAAAGATCACATTCATTAATATCAACACTGATATTGTCAGAAAAATCCAGGTACTAGATTTTTCTACGAATTGCCAGCAAGGTCACAGAGGTCATTTAAAAGTTTTCCAGAGCTCTAACTTTTCACTTGGAAGTTTGAATGTTATTATTGACAACAAATAGAGTCAGTTCTTTTCCTGAAAATGAATTTCAGTCAGCCCGTTTGAAAGACAATGCCTGACAAATACTGAAGTTTGATTTACCATAGTTTGTCTCTTAGTTGTTCTTTCAAGAAAAAAGGAATGTTTCATGAAGTGGCTGGTTCAGTTTGCTACTGAAACAATCGCCCCAGTGGTTTTCCTCAAGTTAGTCATCATAGTCAGCTGTGCTGCAGAAATGCCTTGTGTTCCTCCCCGTATCATTAAATAGAATATACAATAACTAACAGCACAGTTTGGTGCCACTGCTTTGATTCTCGCTAAGGCATCATTGTTTTTGCACTTTAGTACAAATGTCAACATCACAAAAGAATATCTTAGTAATATTACAAAAACAGTTATGACCTCATGAACTTCCTGAATAGTCTCAGGGACCACCATGGGTCCTCAGACCAGACTTCTAGAATCACTATTTTGTGAGCACCTAGACAGTATATTAAAAAGCAGAACATTACTTTGCCAACAAAGGTCCATATTGTCAAAGCTACGGTTTTTCCAGTAGTCATGTATAGATGTGAGAACTGGACTATAAAGAAAGCTGAGCACTGAAGAATTGATGCTTTTGAACTGTGGTGTTGGAGAAGACTCTTGAGAGTCCCTTGGACTGCAAGGAGATCCAACCAGTCAACCCTAAAGGAGATCAATCCTGAATATTTGTTGGAAGGGCTGATGCTGAAGCTGAACTCTTAATTCTTTGGCCACCTGATGCAAAGAACTGACTCATTGGAAAAGACCCTGATGCTGGGAAAGATAGAAGGCAGGAGAAGAAGGGCATGACAGAGGATGAGATGGTTGGATGGCCAACTTAATGGACATGAGTTTGAATAAGCTCCAGGAGTTGGTGAGAGACAAAGAAACCTGGACTGCTACTGTCCATGGAGTCACAGAGTAGGACAGGACTAATTGACTGAACTGAAGTGAAGCATCGTGACAGACAAAAATAGGTTTATTATAAAGGTATTTAAAACCTTTGTATTCTCACATGTAAAATTTTTAAATGTGAGCATATAATGGAGCAATAGAAATTATGTGAGACAAAGTTTGTAACCCAAGATGTCTTACTTTTTTTTTTGGTGTTTGTATTACCTATCCTCTTAAAAGAAAAATATTTCATGGAAATAAAAATTCATTTATATGCTATTTCAAAGAGACATCAAAAATGTGACTCAAAAATGAAAAGGATGCATAAGTATATTTAATATATACTGAGAATATAAAGGAAGCAAGAATCAAAATATTATCAAAGCATAATTCACATCAGAAATCATTAAACAGAACCAAGACAGCTATTTTTCTTGGCCATGGTTTCATTCTACAAAGAAGGAGCTGCTGCCCTAAAGCTTTATGAACCAAATATATTATGTATTAAAGCAAACAATAAAAACAGGCATACAAATACAAGTAGAAGTTGAAAGAAAGATAACTAGAAATGGAAGACCAACAAATCTTTTTTAAAATCTTTCTTAGATCAAGTAGGAAGAAAAGAAAGACAGGCTATAGAGCATCCAAATAATACATGATGATTTTATATCAACCTTGCCTCCTGTAAATTAAGAGTAAGGCAGAGTAAGACAGGATTTCAGCTGTAGGGAGAGGAAATGTTATCTTTCTTTGAGACTTGAGCAAAGGGGTTTAGGCTTTGAAGGCAATAGATTTATGTAAATGGTTTCCTGAGTGCTGGATCTAAAATGAGGCTGAGATTTTACATGTGGCCTGATACATGATCTACAGAGAGATCAAGTGTATCTTGTCAACCAAATAATTTCAATTTCTCGGGTTCTCTGTATTTATGTCCCTGTTAGTAACATCTATTCTTATGTAAACATTCCATTCTTGTTTCATTTATACTATGGGGAAGCTAAGGAGGATTGAGAATCTTCCTTGATATCTCTAGCATTTAGAACAATATCTGACTTACAGTAAGTGCTCAATAAATATTTATTGAATGAATGAATGTCCTTGTTTGAAGCCAGAATGAACCAAGGTCTCTCTAACTTCTAATCCTTAGACTAGTGTGTTGGGGATGGGGAGAGGCAGTGAAAATCAGCACAAACTCCAGACAAGAACCAGGTAGATGTGGTTCAGCTACTGTTTTCACTATGGCAAATTTAATCTTCACGGCCACCCTTGGAGGCTCTGTGCTCAGTCATGCGCTCAGTTGTGTCTGACACTTTGCGATCCCTTGGACTGTAGCCCACCAGGCTTCTCTGTCCATGGGATTCTCCAGACAAGAATACTGGAGTGGGTTGTCATTTTCTTCTCCAGGGGATCTTACTGACCCAGGGATTGGACCCCAGGTCTCCTGCACTGCAGGCAGATTCTTTACTGTCTGAGCCACCTGGGAAGCCTTTGTGTGCTTAAGGGTATGAATGAATTCAATAAGATGCAAAAAGATGAATGTAATATCAAATAGGTTAGGACTATTCAGGCTTCCCAGGTGGCACAGTGGTAAAGAATCCACCTGCCAATGCAGGAGACACAAGAGATACTGCTTCAATCCCTGGGTTAGAAAGATCTCCTGGAAGAGGAAATGGCAACCCACTCACTCCAGTATTCTTGCCTGAAAAATCTCATAGACAGAGGAGCCTGGTGGGCTACAGTCCAGGGGATTGCAAAGAGTTGGACATGACTGAGTAACAGTACATGCAGGCTTTAGGACCTGTGTGTCACAAGGAAGCTGAGAGTTACCCAGAAAAGGATGGAGCAATGAAGCAGCAAAGGCTAGAGGCCCAGAAGTAGACGCTTTGTTGCTGAGACAGATGAGATTGTAACAGTGGAAACAATACCTGTGAGGGGAGGTCCCCCAGCCACAGAGGAGCCATCAGCTAGGAACTTGGTCATTCCCACTTCTCCTGACAGGAGAACTGTCCAGAGGCTATGTCTAAACTACTGCAGGCAGCAAGGGCCACTTTGACAGGATCAGAACCCCTTTCCTCTTCACCAGGAAGAATCTCAAGCTTCAGGGCCCTGGGAGATGGAAGTGGGAGGCCCTGAAGCAGATGCCCTGGCAACATAGCCCTTGGGGTCCAATAAATGAAGCAGTGGGAGAGAGGAGGAATGAGCATTTGAGGATAGGCCATTGGTATTACTGGAGAGGAGATACCCGATGGCTGCCGTTATGAACATTTTGTGAGATTCTTGGTAGATACGACTCTGCTGAAGAGTGAGTCCTTTGCTCTGAGCAGGAGGAGAGGTGGTGTTTGGTCTTACGAGTCCAGTGGTGTAGGAGGACCTGGGAGGTAGGCAGGGTATGCTCTTCTGGTATCCTGTATCTTTCAGGGCAAAAAATCCTGCCAAAAGAAGCTAAGTCAGCTCTGGACTCTCACTTCCCACACATTTCCTCTACTGTATTCAGGTTTCTTTAAAAAAAAAAAAAATCCAAAAGGAAAGTAGCAAAACCACAGGCTTTTGTAATTAATGCAGCAAACTAGCCAGGTTTTTAATATTAATGAGCATTGTTTGATGTCTGTATGTCTGAGTAAAAGCATACTTGGAAAAACATTCTTTGAAACTATTATAGGCTTGTAATGAATATTTAATCAACAAATGCAACAGTCTATTTAGCATTCAAATATTCTATTTTTGATTGGAAACGTACACAATAAAATTTTGCCATTAATTATGAACAGTAGGATGGGGAGTAAACTTTACTTTTCATTTGTACTCTTCATGCTACTTAAGTATAACAGTGTAATTAAAATATTAGTCAGACAATACTATTATAGTCTAGGCTAGTTCTAGGAATTATGATGAGAAAATAAACTGGGAAATTTTTTATTTAGGAGCTCCATGCTTACAAACCCTTTCTCCTCCATATCTTTCATCCTCCTTCAAAATTTTTCTCTTATACATTAGAGTAAAGATAAGAGTTTAAATAATAAAAATTTGATTCACTAATAATTAAAGCCTTACGTTAAAGGAATTTAAAACAGATGTTGGGACTTGTCCTGCTTACCATGTTTTAGGAAAACAATAGATGTAATAATAGAAGCAATTCTTTCCCGTTCTCCTCTAGCTCTCAAAACCCTCAACTGTGCTCCCAACCTCTCAACATCTTTCATAATTAAATCATTGAGAAGAAGATTTTTTTTCCTTTTCTAAACCAAGTACAATCAGGCTCATGGTACTTTCACTGCAGAAATTTCTTGGTTATGATTCAGATGAATATGTGAGAAGCTAAAGGTACTGAATAAATTGCACAGAAATAATAAGCCAAGAAAGAGTTGGTGCTGCTTCCCAGGGAAGAGAACCGGCCAGCCCACTTTCACAGTGAGCCTCCAGCAGTGAACAAGTCTTGGTTTCAACTCAGCTGTGTCTGGGGAACTGTTTCACTCTGGAGAGTCTACTGAAGTGGTTGGGTGTGGCAAATGTTTAATCATCAGCTCTGGGAAAAGCAGGAAAGACAGAAAGGAAAGGATGGAGGAAGGAAATTCTGACTTGTGGTGTTTCCCAATTTCCCCAGCCAATTACAGGCTACCCTGAGTCACCAGCTGGAGAAGGGACTGTTAACTCACTCCAGTATTCTTGCCTGGAGATTCCATCGACAGAGGAGCCTGGTGGGCTATAGTCTATGGTGTCACAAAGAGTTGGATACAACTGAGTGACTAACACACACACACACACACAAAAGTCACCAAACCTGGCCTTGGGGAGAGATGATCAGTGTGGACTCTCCCAAGGCACACCAAGTCATCTAGCACACTGCTAACCTGCTTCATCTTGCAGATATCCACAGAGAAGCTGAAGATTCACTTGGCAACCTTGTCTCCCTCCAGTGAGTTATGGGCTTCTGTGAGCAGTGAAAAGTGATGCTTTTTACAAAATCCCCCTATTCTTTAGTGAAAGGCCGAGATCTATTTCCTAATGAGGTATTATTTGGGGAGGCAAGCAAGAGAGCTCTGACCATGGGCTTATTATTTGCAATATTGCCCTGGAAACCCATTGTCAAAGGAGCAATAGGTATAAGGAATAGAAAAGAAATGACTTTGGCTCAGAGCAAACAACATAACAGTGACAACAAACTAAAGGGAATGGGGTAGAGGATTCTGAGCATCAGTTGGTAGGTAATGAGAGCCTGAGCTCCTAAAGGAGAAACCCACAGCAGAACCCTGCATTAGCATATGCCAGTTTATCTCGGGTACTAATGTAGGCAGAAGGGCTTTTAAATGAATAATTGCTGAAGGGGCAATTGTGGGAATTATCGTTCGAAGAGATAAGTTTTATTATTTTTTTTTCCCCAGGCTACTGCACATACGAGTTTAATAATCTTTTCAGTGGGTACCGTGTTATCATAAAATAACCTAAATGCTACTAAATGGTATTTAAAATGATTTCCAGACACCAGTAGGCCAAGAAAATGGTGATTCAGCTGCTAATGCATCTCTAATACAGTACACAAAAAGGTACTGCAGTCAGGCCACATTGCCAGGGTCAAAATCCTTTTTCATGATTCTTTTCACTTCCATCTTTGACGTCCATCCAATTTTGGGGACACTTCTTCTTTCACCTTTTTTTCAGGTTCATTTCATACCCGAGCTATGGTATGAAGAAGATGTGGTCTGCTATTTATTCTCAGTTGTGAGGTGCTGCAGAACTGCTAAGAAGGGGAAATCAGAGATAGAAGGCAGAGATAGAAGGCAGCCTTGCCTGAAACTCAAGAGGAAGTAGCAAGGCGAAGAAGAATGAAAGGTCTGCCTGGCATTGTGTTCATCATATCTCCCACCTGACTTCATGTGATCTGATGTTATGTAGTGTTCTCAAAGGCAAGCTTAGAGGGGATCCAGAGGAGAACATATCCATGACTCTACTGTAATCAAGAGACATAAGTTTCAGAAGCTCAAATTCATGATCTCACTATGTGCTGCCCCAGTGAAATCTACTATGCTTAATATCCCCAGTACCAACACTATAGGACCTCATTAGCTTAGCTAACCAGCACTCTGGACATCAAGGAAGTCAGGTCAAGGCAAGGCCCAATTGTCCTCATGTTTTTCTATTAAGACACATAAAAACACAGAGGAGCAGACAGATCAAACACCTTATTTTGGTGGCTTTTTTGGAAGGAAAATAATGGGATACTCTGGCCGTTAAGTGATTAAGACTGTGTTTCTAAAGCAGGAGACATGGGTTCGATCCCTAGGTCAGGAAGATCCCCTGGAGAAGGGAATTATCCAGTATTCTTGCCTGGAGAGTTCCACGGACAGAGGAGCCTAGTGGGGCTACAGTCTGTGGCGTCGCAAAGAGTCAGGCATGACTGGGTGACTAACACACACACACACTCAGCTGTTAATTTGTTTTTCTGTTTGTTTGAGGCTGTTATTTTTTTACTGGGTAAAATATACATAGTGTGACATTCTTAACTGGTTCTTAGAAAGCAGTTAAAGTCCATTTCTAAGAAACAGCCAGCAGCATACCCCCACCCCACCACGGGGAAGAGAGGTGGGATATCCAGAGCATCCTCTCTCTCCATCTCTAGATGACAGCAAAACGTCAAGAGATGGGAAAGGAGGGCAGCGCACAGGAACATCCACATCTCACAGTGCTGACAGGCAGCCAACCGGTAATGGTGCTGCGGAGCAGCCGTGCAGAGAGAAAATCACTGCAGAGCGTGGGAGCGGGTGGGATCTTGGGCTACAGCACTCCTGGCAAGGATGCAAGGAGAATGGCGGGTTTGCAGAACTGCAGATCTGCTGCCTTGGGTGTCAGTCACAAAGCTCTGCAAACAGGAGTGACTAAACTGCAATAAGACAGAGGTTGTGTGGGGTGCTCCAACATATTCTTTCCATGTGACATGCCTGGGAATCAGGAATTAGCTTTAAAAGGTTTCAGGACTTGGATCTGCTGCTGTGCAACTGAGAAGCCTTAAGTGCACAAACACAAAATCAGGGTTAATAGGAGGCAATTTATCCCAAAGAAATATAGCAGCCTGTGTTTCTCTGGCAGGCACCCTGGTTGAGGATATCAAGTTTGCATCTTTATTTCCTGGAATGTTGTCAATCAACATCAAATAAGCCCCAAATAAAATCTGAGCCAACTGGAACAGAGACCTCAGGTATAATGTGCTACAGACAAGTTTCTCTGGCATAAGATTAATGGAGTAGCATGAAATCCATTCAAGTCATCACATCAGGATTTGAAAAGTCAAAATATTTTTCAGGTCACGGTGAGAATCCCCTGAAAGGTGATGAGGAACAGCCGGGATTAACCCAATAGTACATGTCAGGGTTGAGGGAATAAAGCTACAATATAATCTGTCTGGGGAGGATACTTTCCCTTAGGTGGAAGAAATAACATTAATTAGAATTTTTATTTGAGTTTTAGGTCATAATTCCCAGGCATGGAATATTTTTCTCCCTATCTCCACCCAATAACATCTGAGAAATATGAAAAATACAGGCCAATAGCAGTTCAAATTGCTGATCATACCTGGTACAGTCAGTGACCTGGGAAACGGGTCCTCTCAAATCCTATGAAAGTAAAACTGGGTGCAATCCTTCTGGAAGCTAATTGGGTGACATGTCCTTTGACCTACTCTAAAAAGTTTCTTCCATTTCTAAAAAAATGTTGCCCAAACCAAGATATATGTATACTGCTGTAATCATACCATTATTTAAAAGAGCAGAACTCTAGAAATAAGCTAAATGTCCTTCCATAGAGAATAGCCAAATTGTGATAGAACCACACAATGAGACTATTACAGTCATCAAAAGGTGAGCAAAGCTCTTTATGGCCAACATGTAATATATCCATGATATACTAAGTGGAAAAGACAAGAGGAAAGACAGGATAATATAATCCCACTTGCGTTAAACAAAAGAATAAGCACACATAAGGTAATATTTGCTTAGCAACTTGCAGGAAGACTTATACAAAAACCTGCTAAGCATGGTTATGTTTAGGAAGGTTCTGGTGGCTCCAGGAAACCCTTGGCTTGTGACTGTAAAATTCCAGTCTCTGCCTCTGTCTTCACAGGGCCTTGTGCTCCTTTGTGTTTCTCTTTGTGTTAGTTTCTTCTCTGCTATCTCATAAGGACACTTGTTAGTGGATTAGGGACCACCAGGATAAATTCAGGATAATCTCATTCCAAAATCCTTAATTAATTCATATGCCAAGATCATTTTTCTAAGTCATATTCACAAGCTCCAGGGGTTAGGGTATGGGTATATATTTGAAAGGGATCATTTAATTCACTGGGGCTTCCCAGGTGGCGCTAATGGTAAAAAAACTCTTCTGTAGGAGACATACATAAGAGAGGTGGGTTTGATCCCTGGGTCAGGAAGATCCCCTGGAGAAGGAAATGGCTACCCGCTCCTGTATTCTTGCCCACTCAGTATTCCCATGGGGAGAATCCCATAAACAGAGGAGCCTGATGGGCTACAGTCCGTGAGATCACAAAGAGTCAGACATGACTGAAGTGACTTAGCACACAAGCACAAGCATTTAATTCACTACATCAAGATACTAGTATTTTAAGGTATACATACTCCAGGAAGCATAGCCGTGTTAAGCTCACTAGAAAGTATCTACTGTTCTTTATTTCAGCTTATCTCCCAGTTGTTTTTTACCTAAGTACAGACTGAGGGGTGCCATGGGGAGTGTTTATTGATGAGGATTTAGGGACAGGGAAGGACTCTTTTGCAGAAAAAAAGAAAAGGTCAGAGCAACCAGGGTAGGTAACTTGAAAGGTTGGAGGCTATCTGGAAAGCAGAGGAGAGAGGGAGCCAGCTTAGTGCAGAAAGAGTAGTAGGAAGGGGCTGGAGGAGCGTGGAATGGTTCTGGAAGCAGTCAGCTCACATTCACGGCCTGCCTGAGTGGGATTTTGGTGCCTGTCTCACAGCTAGAGTTACTGAAGACTATTTTCATATTGGAGAAGGGAAGAAGGACAAGACAATGAACATCACCATCTTGTTCTTCAGGCTTCAGGTCACTTCACCTGTGGGGAGATGGGCTGGAAGCCCCACACTGAGCACAGAACCAGGCTCTCTGCAGAGGGTAGATCAGGAGCTACTCTGATACTGCTGGTGTTGGAGAAGACTCTTGAGAGTCCCTTGGACTGCAAGGAGATCAAACCAGTCAATCCAAAAGGAAATCAATCCTGAATATTCATTGGAAAGACTCCTGCTGAAGCTGAAGCTCCAGTACTTTGGCCACCTGATTCGAAGAGCCTACTCATTAGAAAAGACCCTGATGCTGGAAAAGATTGAAGGCAGGAGGAGAAGGGGATGCAAGAGGATGAGATGGCATCACCGATTGACAGATGTGAGTTTAAGCAAACTCTGGGAGTTGGTGAAGAACAGGGAAGCCTGGCATTCTGCAGTCCATGGGGTTGCAAAGAGTTGGACATGACTGAGCTGCTGAACAACGAATAACAACTGATGTTGCCATTCCGGTTAATTTCCTCCGTACCCACCCTGGAGTGGAGAGGCTGAAAGTAACAGGGAATCGTTTAATGACCCCAGAAATATTCTCTAGCGAGGATAAAAGAATTATAATTCCCACCACAGGACTCTTCTCAGGCTCTCTCCTACTTCTTACAGTGAATGTGGCACACACAGGCTTGGCCAAGCCAGTCCAGCACGAGGCCAGTGGGGATTCCCTCCACCAGCACTCATAAAGAGCAGGGACGCTAACAGGCTGAAAACAACCCTTTTCCCCAGATGCTACTGGGAAACCCTGTGCCATCCAGTGCCAGAGAACAAACCCCAGATCCTCTCCCAGAGCTGTGCCCCTCTGCACACCACCTTCACCAGCACTAACATACTCCCTACATATTTTCTTTGAGGGAGCCTAAACTCCAGTTCTGAGTCAGTTCTTGCATCTGTATTATTTTGTCTCCCTGGTGTTTGGCAAGGGATGTTTCAGAGACAAAAGGCAGAGAGGGAGCTAGTTGGGAAGAAACAAACAAGAATATCAGAAAGGATTCACTAGGGCTGACCTGGGAATCATAGAAATCAAGTTTGCAGCCACTAGAGGCTCTTGGGAGCTTTTCCAGGTAATAGAGGTCTCTTCCTCTCCGAAGTTCTTTAGCTGCAAAGGATGTCTAACTCTTTGATGTCAGAGCATTACTACATCTGGTCAAGCTATGAATGAGACTCTAAAAAATGCCTCTGAGCTTCTCTCCATCTCATATTTCCCCCAGAAAGTTGGGAGCAACTAGGAGGCAAGAGGTACTCAGCTGGAGTCTGGTCCTCCCTTAGGACTGAAAGAAGAGGACAACACATGTTGGTGAGTCACTCTCTGGCACTCCTTGGCTTGCAGTTACAATGCCTGCCTCATTCAGTCTCTACTTTGGTCCTTGCATGGCATTCTCTTCTTGTGTATATCGTGTTCTTTCTTTAATCAGAACTCCCCTGCAGCGGCAAAAGCGCCAAAGCAGGAGAGTCAGAGAACTAGGCACCAATTCTCTTCCTACCATACTGAGGAACTGAGTGACTTGTACAAACTCACCAACATATTTTTGTTGTCGTTGTTCAGTCGCCAAGTCATATCCAACTCTTTAAGACCCCATGAACTGCAGCATACCAGGCTTCCTTGTCCTCCACTATCTCCTGGAGTGTGCTCAAACTCATGTCCATTGCATCAGTGATGCTATCTCACCATCTCAACCTCTGCTGTCTGAGACTTCTCCTTTTGCCTTCACTCTTTCCCAGGATCAGGGTTATTTCTCATGTTCATCCAACTATCACATTCTAGGGGGCTCTAACTTTTTACTTTTACCCTTTTAATCAGCCTTCAATGTTTATGTCATGTATTAATTTTGTAATTATTTCTTTTAAAAGGGGAAAGAAATATAGGTCACTTTCTGCCAGCAATTGTACATTAGTAAGGGCAAGTAGTTTGGACTGCAGTAGTGCAAGTGGTCTTCCAGATTTTTCCAGAGGAAGATTTGCCTTTGAAATTCTCTGATTCTTAAAGCCATGGTGATGCTGACAAGAGTAACAGAGACCCTGTGGAGTTTTTGAAAGCAGGAAGGAATGAGCCCACACTTGCAAGCCATTCAGTCTCCCACTGGTGTGATCCAAAGGGTGTGGGAAGGAGAGTGTGAACAACAGCATATGCTGCCTAGTCTGGGTAACTTCACTGTCTAACAGTGTTGGGCTTGATTGGCCATAATGCAGGTGGTTGGAGCAGGTGATATTGGAAGAGCTTAAACCTCAAAAGCACAGTCTTCAGACTCTAGTGGTATAGACTCAAGTTTGAGCTCTGCTGCTGACAAGCCTAGCATTACAAGCTTGGGGAGGCCACCTAACCATTCTAAGATGCCTCTAGTTCTCCATTTGTAAAGTAGAGGTAATAATCCTATCAGAATATTGTCCTGAGGAGTAAATAAAGTGTTTAAAACACTTAGCATGGCACCAGACACATACTAAGTGCTCATTAGATGGCAGTTTTATCATTATTTCTGCTCCCAATTTCATTTCTACTTGGCTGTTATAGTTAATATGAGTTGCCTCCAAGCTATTAAAAAGCAATAAAAGTAGTAATACCAAAATTGTGATACAAAATAATGTTTC
Organism: Antilocapra americana; assembly: GCA_007570785.1. Classification (NCBI taxonomy): domain Eukaryota; kingdom Metazoa; phylum Chordata; class Mammalia; order Artiodactyla; family Antilocapridae; genus Antilocapra; species Antilocapra americana. The sequence continues at coordinate 920,806 of ML663041.1, forward strand.
ACTAAATAGATACTGAATTTCACTTGGATTCAGTTCAATTGAGAGTCATACAATTTTAGAACTAGATGGAGTTAAAAATCTTCTGATATTTCTCAGATGCAAAACCAAGGCCAACAATAACTTGCCAAGATCACATAAGCTGTTAGAGGCAGAGTTGAAACCAGAAGCCACAGCCCCTAGATTCTGTCCTAGAGCTTCATCTGTTGCACTAGAAATTCTGATTTCCAGGAAAAGACAAATGAGGAGAGAAAAATAGAATCAATATGGGATGTTAGAGAAAATTCTAATCCTACTAGATCCCTACTATGACTAGAGGGTCTGCATATTGAACAAAAACTTGATCTGTACTGACAGGCTGGCTTCTACCAGAAAATATGACTAAAAAGACTGAGAAATAAAGATACAAGTCCTATCTCTCTGACTCCCTCTTCTCCCTCTCTGCTTCTGTCTGTCTCTTTCTCCCTCCCCCTTTCTTATTTCTTCCTGATTAGTTTCATGAGGCTACTAGCCATGATCTAATCAGGAATGCCAAATTTTAGCTTCAAAGTGATTTGTCAACAAAACTATTAATTGTCCTAAATGAATAATAAATTATTGGGCTCCATGATTAAATGGTAAGGACATGAACCTCATAAATAGTGTGTGTGCATTGAGTAATGAGGCCATGTCAACTTCTTATACCTACAAAAAAGGCAATAAGAACACAGTGTTAGCATTTATTTGATAATGTTGGATGATTAAAGCTTCCCTTGAGGTGTGAAGGGAAAACACCAGCATTTATGAGGACTTGTATTATAGTCTCCTGCTGGAAATTATTGACATCAGCACCATATAAATCTAAACTCTGAGTTTATAACGTGTTTCCTGATAATCAAATACTGATTATATTATGGTATAGTGGGTAGAACTTTAAGCAAGAATTGTTGAGATCTGAATTTTGAGCCTAGGCCTCCAGTGGATTGCTTGTTTCATAATTTGATTTGTTGGATTAAGATTCTTAATGAGTAAAATAATAATATCCTGCCAAAGAATATATAGATATGCTGCTGCTGCTGCGAAGTCTCATCAGTCGTGTCCGACTCTGTGCGACCCCATAGACTGCAGCCCACCAGGCTTCCCAGTCCCTGGGATTCTCCAGGCAAGAATACTGGAGTGGGTTGCCATTTCCTTCTCCAATGCATGAAAGTGAAAAGTGAAAGTGAAGTCACTCAGTCGTGTCCGACTCTTCCTGACCCTATGGACTGCAACCTACCAGGCTCCTCCGTCCATGGGACTTTCCAGGCAAGAGTACTGGAGTGGGGTGCCATTGCCTTCTCTGATATATAGATATAGACAGATGTAAAACTTGGTTCGTATTTTGTGTATCTATACATATACTGACCATATTTATGTATCTACAAAAATAACTTCCTCAAGTGCTAGGATTAGATTTTCTGTAAATCCTAAAAGTATGAGAATTTTAGTTTAGTAATCTAAGATTTTATGTCATCAAAAATGTCTTAAAAATGACATTTTATGTGTCTGTGTTAGGAAGAATTCTAAGTGAGCTCCCAATATTCTCACTGCCTTATGTACACTGTATAGTAGCCCCCAATTGAGTGTAAGCAGGATCTGCGAAATGAATGAGATATCAGTCCCATAATTAGGTTATATTGCCTGGCAAAGGTGAGAAGATTCTGAAGATTAATTAAGTCCTGAATTAGGTGACTTTTAATTAATCAAAAGAAAGATTATTCTGAGTGGGCCTGACTTAACCAGATGAGTCATTTAAAAGAGAGTCTCTAGGAGTTAGATGTAAGAAACAGACAGTTTCCAAGACATCATGAGATCTACAGCTGCAAGAAAATGAATTCTACCCACAACCCCGGAGCTGGAAGAGGATCTCAAGCCACAGATGAGACACCCAGCCAACACATAGGACCCAGCTAAGACATGCCTGAACTCTTGATCTATGAAAACAGATAATACATGTGTATTAAGGCTTCACATGTGTAATAATTTGTTATGCAATCCTTGAAGGATGAGAAGTCAAAAATGAATGTAGCATCTAAATTTAGTTAGTGGAACTGTGTATAATGTCTCTGTCTGTATTAGCTTCCTCTAGCTGCTGTAACAAATTGCCACAAATTTAGTGGTTTAAACCACTCCAGATTTATCTCTTAACAGTTCTGGAAGTCAGAAGTCCAAAATCAGTTTCCCTGGGCTAATATTCAAGTGTCAACAGGGCTGCTTTTCTCTGAATGCTCTAAGGTGAGCTGCTTTTGTATTCCCTGGCTATGGCCCCCTTCTTCTGTCTTCAAAGGGCATCCTTCCTCTCTCTGCTTCCATCATCATGTCACCTTCTCTGACTCTGAACTTTCTGATAATCTGAACTTGCTGACTCTAAACTCTAATAATCTATCTGACTTCCTCAATGTCCCTCATAAAGATATTGTAATTACATCAGGCCAACTAGGTAATATAGGAAATCTTCCCATCTCAATACTAACAATCATATCTTCAAGGTCCTTTTCACCCTATAAAGTAACATTCACAGATTCTGAGAATTAAGATGTAGACAAAGTTGGTGGGTCGTTAGTCATCCAACTACAGTCCACCCCCTATTCCCCAATGATTCGTATCCATCTCACATGTCAAATATAGTCCCTCCATACTAAGGTGCCCGAGTCACTGCACTGTTTTATCCTGAGATGACGATGAGGCATTGCTGATGATAATGACGGCAATGGTTAGAAATTCTGGAGTCTATACCTTTTCTAACGAATGTAATTCGAATTTCTCAAGGTCAGTGTTCTTGAGGCATTAGAAAGTTCATTGGCCATGAAATAAATTTGTCCAGACATGCTGAGAGTACTCTTTCCACCTTTTTGTAGAAAGCATAAAATGTGGGCTAAGCAGTCTCATTTTAAAGAACTATTTGTAGCTCCTTAGCTGCTATGAATCGTTAATATTAATATCTTGTTCTGTGGATCTGTCCAGGCTTTCCTAATGCTTTTGCATTAAATAGAAACTTAAAGTATCAGACCTTTATAATTTGATCTCCATGGAAAGCTTTGCCTCTCTGTTATTCTTTGCAAAGTTTTAGATGCTTTAGCAGTTCACAGGAATGCTGTGTTATGCCAAAACACACTCTCTAACCTAAATATACTGCCTGAGGTCTCTTTGGTTCATTAACAAACTCAATCAAATATACTATGATGGCTCCTAGAAAATATCATCAAAACAACCTCTTAATAAGACAAATCTGAGTTTATTTTTCCCATGCTAAAGGTAATATTTATAGTACAAATACTTGTGTAATTGCCAGTCTGGACCCTATACCTCTGCTAATGAATGCAACTCCAATTTCTCAAGCTCAGTGTGCTTGAGGCATTAGTAAGCTTGTTGGCCATGAAACATATTTGTCCAAGCACCCTGAAAGTATTCTCACCTTTTTGTAGAAAGCATAAACTGTGGGCTAAGCACTCTTGTCTTGACACAATTCTAGTGCCTTTCAGAGGGCAGAGGGCAAAATTAGAATATTTATGGAGTTTTAGAGTCTGGTTTATGGCAACACTTTCAATATGGGAGCTTGATTAGGATTGGTAAAGAATTGTGATTCAAAAGTTTACCTTCGGTGGACACAAGACAAAGATAGAGACGTAAGTGCTCAAAGAGAGTGCCAGTGATGGCTTTGCTCTTTGTGTCAAATTAAAAAAAAATATTGCAAAGGTTGATGTCAGGAAATTTACCCATATTTTCTCCCAGGAGTTTTATGGTTTCAAGTCTGATGTTCAGGTCTTTTATTTAGAGTTTATCTTTGTGAGATAGTGGTCTACTTTCATTCTTTTACATGTAGCTGTCCAAGATTGAAGAAACTATCCCTCCCCTATTGTGTATTCTTGGCCTCTTAGTCATCAATTGATACCCATGTGTGGTTTTTTTTTTTCTGAGCTCTCTATTCTCTTCCATTGATATTTGTGTCTATTTTATGCCAATACCAATATGCTTTAATTCCTATAGCTTTGTAATATAGCTTGAAATCAGGAAGTGAGTGCCTCCAGCTATGTTCTTCTTCCTCAAAATTGTTTTGGCTATTTGGGGTCTTATGTAGTTCCACACAAGTTTTAGGATTGTGTTCCTGTTTCTTGAAATATGTCCTTGGGATTCTGATAGGACTGCACTGAATGTAGATTGCTTTCCTGTAGATCAGTTTGGGCATAAGGAACATTTAACAACAATATCTTCCGATTCATGAGCACAGAATATCTTTCCATTCATTTGTGCCTTCCTCAATTTCTTTCCACAAATTTTGATAAATTGTATTTTCATCTAGTTGAAAATGTTTTAATTTCTCTTGAGATTTCTTCTTTGACCTATGCATTACTTAGAAGTGTGTTGTTTGTTATCCACATATTTTGGGATTTTCCAGTTAACTTTCTGCAATGATTTCTGGTTTAAGTCTACTGTGATCTGAGAGCAGACATTGTATGATTTCTATTCTTTATTTTGTTAGGTGTGTTTTATGGCTCAGGATGTAATCTGTTTTGGTGAATGTTCCATGTGAGCTCAAGAAGAAAGCGTATTTCACCTTTGTTGAGTGAAATGGGCTTATTGAGCTCGACCATGTCATTACTGATTTTCTGCCTGGTGGACCTGTCCATTTCTGATAGATGGGTATTGATGTCTCTATGATAGCAGATTAATCTATTTCTCCTTGCAATTCTATTAGGCATTGCCTCCTGTAGTTTGATGCTCTGTTGTTAGAAACATGTACATTAAAGGCTGTTCTGTCTTCTTGGAGAATTGACTTTGTTATCATTATGTGTTTCCCTTCTTTATCTTTAATAATGCTCCAGACTCTGAAGTCTGCTCTATCTGAAATTAAGATAGCTATTCCTGTTTTCTTTTGACTAGTGTCACCATGGTGTGTTTTTCTCCACCCATTTGTTTTTGATCTGCTTTTGTCTTTCTATTTAAAGTGATTTTTCTTGTAGACAATATGTAGTTGAGTCTTTCTTGTTGATTCACTCACAGTCCTTATCTTTTAATTGGTGTATTTAGACTATTGACATTCAAAGTGATTGGTAGTTGTATTATTATCCACCATGTGTGTGCTCAGTTGCTTCAGTCATGTCTGACTCTTTGCAACCCTATGGTCTAGAGCCCACCAGGCTCCTCTGTCCATGGCATTTTCACAGCAAGAACATTGGAATGGGTTGCCATGTCCTCCTCCAGGAGATCTTCCCAACCCAGGGACTGAACTCAAATCTCCTGCATCTCCTGCATTGTAGGCAGATTCTTTACCACTGAGCCACTGGGGAAACCCATTATTCCCATATCTGTTACTCTTTTCTATCTGTCACTTTTGTATTTTCTTATTTTTGTTTTCCATTCTTTTTCTGCCTCTCATGGTTTTAGTTAAGAATTTTATCTGATTCATTCTCTTTTTAAGCATATTATATTTCTATTTTTAACTCCTTTTTTTCTTTAGTGTTGCCCTAGAATTTGCAATATACTAGTGCTAGTGCTAAGTCACTTTAGTTGCGTCTGACTCTTTGCGACCCTATGGATGGTAGCCCATCAGGCTCCTCTGTCCAGGGGATTCTCCAGGCAGGAATACTAGAGTGGGTGGCCATTTCCTGCTTCAGGGGATCTTCCCAACCCAGAGATTGAACCCACGACTCTCATCTCCTGCATTGGTAGACAGGTTCTGGGAACTACAACTAATTGAAGTTCACCTTCAAATAATGCTATCAGCTCACAGGTAGTGTTAGTACATTATAAAAATAATATTAATTCCTTCTCTTATCTCTTATATTCATTTCACATATATATATATATACACACATATGTAAACATACATTGTTGCTATTATTATGTTCAAACTATTATTTGCTAGATCAATTAAGTAGAAAAGTAAAAGTTTTTGTACTGGAGTGATTTGTCATTTCCTTCTTCAGGAGATCTTCCTGACCCAGGAATCACTGTGCCTCCTGCATCACAGGTGCTCTACTGCACTGAAGGCAGATTCTTTACCCCTTTCTCCACTTTTTCTTATTCTTTACCACAGGGGAAGCCCACATTACTTGTTAGATAAATCAAGTAGAAAAATTAAAGTTTTTAATTTATTTACATTATTTTCTCTTTAAGATTTGAGTTTATGACATATTAACTTCTTTCCCTATAAAAAAGAATTTTAAAACATTTCTTGTAAAGTAGGTCTATTGGTAACAAATTCCCTCCAATTTGTTTGTCTGAACAAGTCTTTATTTTACCTTCACTTTTCAAGGGTAACTGTTCAGGGTACAGAATTCTATAGTTGTGGTTTTTACTCTCAACACTAAATATTTCACTCTACTCTCTTCCTGCTTGCATGATTTTTGAGATGAAGGAAGACATAATTCTTATCTTTGTTTCTTTATAGGTTTGTTTACCCCTCATACTTCTGTCAGGACTTTTTTCTTTGACTTCCTGTGGTTGAAAATAAGATGCCTAGGTGTAGGTATTCTGGCATCTATCCTGCTTACTGTTCTCTGAGTTTTCTGGATCTATGGATTATTTTGTTACATTAATTTGTAGAAATTCTTGGTCAATATTGTTTCACATGTTTCTTCTGTTCCTTTCTCTCTTTTCCTTCTGGTATTCCCATTATATATATATGGTACATCTTTTGTAGTTATCCCACTGTCCTTGGATATTTTGTTCCATTTTTTCAGTCTTTGTGTTCAATAGTTTTAAAAGCTTCTATAGATATATCCTCTAGCTCAGGGATTCTTTCTTCACCCATGTCCAATCTATAATAAGCCCATCAAAAGGATTTTTATTTTGGTTGCAATATTTTTAATATCTAGAAATTATTTTTGCTTTTTCTTAGGATTTCCGTCTCTCAGCTTACAGTGTCCCTCTGTTCTTGCATAGTATCTACTTTATACATTACAACCCTTAACATGTTAATCTAAGTAGTTTTAAGTTTCTGGACTGATAGGTTCAATACCCCTGCCATACCTGCTTCTGATTCTTGATCTGTCTCTTTATATTGTGGTTTGGGGTTTTTTTTGCTTTTTAGTATGCCTTGTAATTTTTTTCTTAATAGTTGGGCATGACATACTGTGTGAAAGAACTGCTATAAATAGGCATTTAGTAAAGTAGTGGCATGGTGTGGGGAAAGAGAAAGAATTTTATAATCCTGTGATTATAATTTATAACCCCATGATTAGGTCTTAGTCTTCTGGCAAACTTATGTCTCTGGATTGTGAACTTCACAATTGTTTCTCAGATTTTTCTCCCCTCTTAGGTGATACAGAATGGCTAGAATGTGCCAGTGTTGAATACTTTCTTTCTCCATGTAGAAGGCTAACATTGATTGCAGTTGGACATTTCCCTTATAACATCTCAGCATGTTAGGCTCTAGCCAACTAGTCTCTCCTAAGAGCGGGCCTTAACATGCTCTGATATATTTCAAACTGGTTACTTTTTCCCACCCCTGTCAGAAGTAAGAGATTTTTCTCAATATTCATTATGAGAACATGGTTGAGTTTCTGGAAGTAAATTTTACAAAAGCCTGCACACATGCTAAGTTGCTTCAGTCATGTCCAACTCTTTGAGACCCTATGGACTGTAGCCTGCCAGGCTCCTCTGTCCAGGCGATTCTCCAGACAAGAATACTGGAATGGGTTGCCATGACCTCCTCCAGGGGTTCTTCCCCACCCAGGGATCAAACCCAAGTCTTGTGTCTCCTGCATTGGCAGGTGGGTTGTTTACTACTAGAGGCACCTGGGAAGCCCTACAAAAGCATGTGCTTAGTCGCTCAGTCGTGTCCGACTGTTTGTGACCCCATGGACTGAATGAAGTCCGCCAGGCTCCACTGTCCATGGGGATTCTCCAGGCAAGAATATGGGAATGAGTAGCCTTTCCCTTCTCCAGGGACAAAAGCATGAGAGGCTGCCAATTACTAAGTCACCTGAAGTTTTTTTAACTCTCAGCATTGTGCACACTAAGCTTGCAGTAATTGTCAATTAAATTTTCCTGCCCTGGCACTTATTCCTGAGCAGTTTTAACTTCAGTAATTTCCAACCAGATGGTTTCCACTCGTGAATCTCTACTCCAGTAAGCTATGACTCCCTGTATTCACCTGTCTGTCTCTCCAATATTGGGCATAGAGGTCTTTTTTTCCCTCTTCTCTTATGTATTCAAGAAGAATTGTTGATTTTTTCAGTTTGTTTATCTTTTTACTTGTTGTGAGAATAGAGTGATGATTTTCAAATTCCTTATAAGAAGAACTGAAAAGTGGAAGACCCACAGTTTCAGCTCATTTTAAAAGATATGTAGATGTAAGACTTTTTCAAGAAAACTTTTGGATCTTGATAATTGGATTGGGGGTTTATCGTTATGAAGGTGTCTGAAGAAGAGATTCAATATAGCTTTGTGATATATTGTTTTCCTACAACATTTATGAACTGAATCTATTGCTTTTAGAATCAGAATAGAGCAAATTCTAAGATACAGTATTTTCAAAAGGAATTGGTAGTCACTCATTTTTCTCTACCATATTTCTTCTATTTAGTTGCCCTAAATCTCTTTGTATTTCAAATTTAAGTTTTTGGGGGGTGTTTTTGTTTGTTTTTTAATCATGTCTCTTAATTCTTCAGTCTGGGAATGTTCCTAAGATTGTCTTTCTTGATCTTGACACTTTTGAAGAGTGTAAGCCAGTTATTCTATAGAAATGGCCCTTATTTGATATTTATTTATTTCATTATGATTAGATTTGGCTTCTACATTTTGGCAGTAATACCACAGAAGTGATAGCCTCATCTGTGTTTTGTGTGTTGAAGTAAAGAATTATTCTGACTTATCTAGTCTTCTCTAGTGCTGAAACATCTTACTTATCCAGATCTCAATTACTGTCAACTATTTTATCTGGAATATATTTAATAACCAAAAATAAAGCTATGGTTATTGGGCATATGTGTCATCAAAATCAACATTACATCATCCACGGTTTTCAGATTTTCTTTTGTGACTCTGATTGGATTCTCTTCTCTGAAGGGAGGAGAGGAGAGATATTGGTGGTATTGCATAGGAAGTACTGTGACAGCCAAGTTTGCTCCATCAAAGAATCTCCTTGCCAAAAGGCTTAGACTTTAACTTCTGTATCCTGGCAGTGTCTTGGGTGAAGCAAGCTGTCCCAGGTGAAAAAATGTGAGTTCTAATGCTCATTTTGCAAAGTAGATAACCCCCTCAAAATCAACATTTGAAGATGTGTTTATTGAAGTCGCTTTTAAACAACCACATTAACAGAAGCAAAGAATCCTCTTCAAAGAGTTTCAAGTTCTAAGAATGCCCAAGCACAGAAAACATAGGCACAAGAACATCAGCAAAATCTACAAAGGAAAAATTCCAGCCTAGCTTAAAGGCTCTTCCTTTAGCCATGCAAGTAAGTGTTGCATCCCCCCAAAAGCTGAGTGACTAAACGAAAACAACACGTCCCAAATATTGCACCTTGAATGTCATCTGTCAACGCTACTCTTAGAAAAAACCTGTTCCAACCTGCTTTTTTCTGGTTGCTGGGCTAGAAGAGCAGGTTCTCTTTTGGTCCTTACTTAGCACCTTTTGTTCTAGTGGATCATTTGGTTTCAGAGCTTGTAGAAAATTAGAAGTAATATTTTTTAAGGGAGGGGTACTGTCAGAAGGAGCCCTGTAACAGGAACAAAAAGTGATGCTTGGCAGTAAGGGAAGAGACAGAGCAACTTCAAGAAGCAGACACGAGAATTAAAACACTAAAGGAGGGTATGGCCACCACAGAGTAAAGGACCAAGTATGTTTATATTCCTAACAGTGTTGCCTTATTATAGTCTTGTGCTATTGCTGATATTTAATATGAAGATCCTGCAACACCGAAGAGAGTTCTGACTATGAATAGAATGAATTATAACTAAACGAGCACTGTTTAAGAAGGCAAAGCAATGCATGATATATTTGACAAAAATCTTAAAACTATTTAAAACTTAAAATAATATTTGTGTGTCTAATAAAAGGAAAACCTTCACTATATGGAAAATATAACTTTCTAGAACAAATTATTTCCTGAGACTTCAAACTGTAGACATTTTCCTGTTATTACTTTTATTACTGGTGTGCTTCAGGTGAGTATGTTAATTTGATCGGAATTGTATGAATAATTCCCTTAATGTCTTATTTCCCTTGGCATGTGGGGACACAGTTCTCTCCAAACAATTAGCCCCTGAGGTTATAATTTCAAGTGAATCAAGTCATACCTGTTGCCTCAAGTAAGAGTTTTTAACACATTTTTAGAAACTCTGAAACTTAAACATACTAAGCTTTTTTTTTTTTTTTTCTTTTTGTGGCAGTGGGTGAGAAGGACTGAGTGACTGTGGGTTATTTTAATTTCCAAAAGAGTCTTTCTTTTACAAAAAGATTCACCCTTGGGAGTCCTTTTAAAGCTGAGCAACTTTCCTCAGCTAAAACACCATTTAATTAATATCCGTGTTCTATAAATTTTTTATGCCTCCATTTTGCAAAGAAAGATAAATATGTCACAAAACTGGGCTGTGCAGATGGACAGAATTCTCTTTAAGTAGGTCCTTAAAAAGTGGAATATGGATAACGACACTGTGAGACAGTCAAGTGTCAAAAGAAATCTGTCGGCTTTTTAGCAGTTGAATAATTCAGAAGATGTGCATTAAGCCAACTTCTTAATTTCCCGTTTCCCCCTTTCTAATTCTTTCCTTTTCGTCCTGTGATCTTTCTTCTCTCTCCCTCAAAGCTATTTGTTGCAGAGATGCCCTGGAAAGCAGGTGGTCTTCCTTATAAGACAGCATCGCATCTGCTGCTCAGAATGAGAGGCTAAAGATCTAAAAGCAAAGGAAATGAAACCCACAGTCCTGTAAATGCCTTTTAAAAAATGACCTTGTTTTTGGTTATTTTTTGTTGAATCAACTGGAACACTTTTATTGCTCTTGATAAAACAAGTTGTCTAAAGGCAATGATCCCCCTCTTTATTTTCTAATACTAGGGTTTGTTTCTTTCCAACCATTTTCTGGATCAGGTTTCCTCCCTAAGATTTTACAAATGGTGTGGGTGGCTGCAAATGCTCTAAAGGTTTTTCTTAAGCCATTTGTTAATAATATCCTCTCAGCACTGACTCCAGCCTTTATAGTCGTGATTGTTAGTGAGGCTTCAAGGGCATGGTGGTGTTTTTCTATTCTTCTAACCCTAGAGGCAAAAAGAATTCCCAGGAGGACTGTTGGCTGGCTTATTATCATCCAGAAACAAGAAATAGAGCCAAACCTGAAAAGCTGAACATTTTTTTGAACTATCCAAACCTGAATGGGCAGTGAGCTATAAAAAGAAAAATAGGAGCTCTGGGCTCACATGGACCTAAATTTAAAGCCCAGCTCTGCCACTTACTAAGTAACACTGGCTCTGGGAGATGGTGAAGGACACAGAAGCCTGGCATGCTGCCGTACGTGGGGTCACAAAGAGTCAGACACAACTGCACAACTGAACAACAATAATACTGGCCATTCAAAATTTGGAGCCTGAAGTTCTTACTTGTAAATAATGTGTATCATGGATAATGTTACCTATTTTACAGGTAGGAAAGGTTTTTGAGCTTCAGTTCCTCATCTGTCAGGTAGGTTTAATAACACCCATCTCACAAAGTTGCCAGAGGATCTAAATAAAGGAAAAGTGCTCAACAGTGCTCATCATGCAGGCCCTCAAGAAACAAGTGCATCCTCTGAGCATCACCTCCTCAGATGTGTCTCTTCTTCCTCTGCCTGGCCCATGAAAACACCCACGCACACATACATGGGACTAGCATTCTTATTGCATCCTCTTCCTTTCACAGGGAAAAATACAAATAAGATGTGAACCCGGTCCCATCCTGCCCCAGCCTGCCTTGCTGTTGAAGTAAATTTTGATTCACAAATAAGATCCTTTGTCTCACCCACTCTGCTTGGATCCATGCTTAGACAGGAAGCTCAGGTGACCTGGTTTGGCAGAAGGCATTTCCTCTTTGAACCTCTGCCCAGTCTTTCCTTTTCTGATTTTCCCCACAGCTATGAAATGTGATTATAAGGTTCTAGGATTGACAATTTTAGGGCCCTGAACCAAGTGTTTTCAGTTTGTCCAATAACACAAATGGCCTTCACATGTCTTTGGAGGCTCGTCTGTTGGATACTGTTTTTGGAGTAGCAGAAACTGCCTGTAAAGGGTGATTTGCCAACAGTTTTTTCTCTCTCCTCACTTCCTCCTGTTCTCTCTCCCCGCTTTCTCCTCTGTGCTGGGATCCCTTCCCTGCCTCAGGCTGGCTGGCAGGTACATTGATAGTCAGTTCTCACACCAGGCTTTTGGAGGGCACTGAACAGTTCCACAAACCACATCTTCTTGGAAACTGCAGATCGTGTGCCCTTGTTCTCTGTAGTCTCCAGCTCTTCCTGATTTCTGTTCCTGGTTTCAGTGCCAGATGCGAGATGTCAGTTGGCCAAGACTGGTACACTCCACCTAAAGACCTAACGTGGAATAACTTCCTGAGCAGGAAAGGATGGTTTCCAGACTCATCAACTTGCTCTGTTTACCTTTCTAATGGGGAATGTAAATCAGAGAATAAGGCAGCTGATTTGAAAAGAGTATTATTAACTGCTAGAATAGAAGTAACCACAACAGGCTATGTGATCAAAGAAGAGCTTAATCTTCATTGTTTTTCCCCTAGCTAACTTATTTTCCCTCTAACAACTAAAACTACTTTATTAGAAAGTAGTTTATATAAGTACATAATTCAGTGTTTTGTTGTAAACTTACACAGTTGTGCAACCATCATCACAATATGATCTTAGGACCTTGTCATCACCTTCACAATGTTCCACAAACCTATTTGCAATTAATCCTCATTTACACACCCCCGCCCTCAGCAGCCACTAATCTACTTGTTTCTATAAATGTGAATTTCCATGCATTTCATACAAATGAAACCACACAGTATATCTTTTTGTAGATCTGGCCTCTTGCATTTACTATGGCGTATTTGAGGCTTATCTGTATTTTAGTGTGGATTGTTGTTTAATTCCTTTTGACTGTTGTATAGTAGTCCATTGTGTGCCAGTACCATGTTTTATTTATCCACTGTCAGGTTGCTAGACTCTTAGATTATTTCCCATTTGGGTTGTGGCACTGTGTCTATGAACATTTATGTTCACGTTTTTATGCATGTTTTCATTTCTCAAGTAGACTCTTAAGACTGGAATCACTAAGTCCTCTGATAAGCTTAGGTAATCTTTTAAGAAACTGCCAAACTCTTTTGCACAGTGGCTGTACATTTTTCTTCACATATTTACCAACACTTGATGTTGTATGTTTTGTGGGAAGGGAGGTACTGTGTGACTTGTGGGGTCTTAATTCCCCAACCAGGAATTAAACCCAGGCCCATAGCAGTGAAAGGGCCAAGTCTTAACCACTGGACTGCCAGGGAATTAAACTTCTCTGTCTTTTGAATTAGAGCCATTCTAGTGGGTATACAATGGTAACTTACTGTGATTTTAATTTTTCCAATAACTAATGATGTTGAACAATTTTTAATGTGCTTGTTAACCCGTCATATCCAATTTTGCTCTTTTTGTAACTGGACTGTCTTCTCACTGAACAGTGATTTCTTTATGTATTCTAGATACAAGGCATTTATCAGATGTATGATTTGAAAATATTTTCACCCACTCAGTAGCTTGTCCTTTCATCTTCCTAATGGTGTCTTCTGAAGTACAAAAGCTTTAATTTGATAAAATCCAATTTATCAGTTTTTCTCTTATGGCTTGGGCTTTTGGTATCATATCTAATATATCATTACCTAACCAAAGGTCATGAAGATTTTCTATGTTTTCTTCAAGATGTTTTATATTTTTAGCTGTTACATTGATACTTAGGATCTACTTTGAGTTATTTTTTGTGTGTAGTGCTGGTACAAACATTTGTTGAAAAACTATGTTATTTTCATTGAGTTGTCTTGGAGCCTTTGTTAAAAATCAATTGACCATAAATGTCAGGTTCTATTTCTGAACTCAGTTCTATTCCACTGATGGCAGGGCTATTTTTATGCAAATATTCTACTATCTTGATACTGTAACCTTATAGTAAGCAAACGTTTCTTTTAAAAATCGTTTTGACTATTCTAGATTCTTTCATTTCCATATAAATCTTAGCCTTATCTTGTCACTTCTACAAAAAATTCTTGAATTTTCGCATCAATAAAAGTGGAATGTTTTTCTATTTATTGATATCTTTTTTCATTACTTTCAGCAGTGCTTTGTACTTTTGTACAAGTCATGAACTTCTTTTGTTGAACTAAGTATTTTATTCTGTTTCATTCTTTGTGAATGGAATTATTTTCTTAAATTTACTTTTGGGTTTCTTGTTGCTAATTTGCAGAAAAACAACTGAGTGGTTCATATTGCTCTTGCATCCCATAACCTTGCATAAAGTTGTTTTAGTAGTTTTGCATTGTGTGTCCATATGTGTGTGTATTCCTTAAGAATTTCTATGTATAGGATGATGTCCTCTGAAAATAGTCTACTTCCCTCCTTTAATTTCTTTAGTACACAGGTTTTAGTCTTTATCCATTACATTTGATATTTGTTGAAGATTTTTCATAGGTGCCCTTTATCATATTTAGGAAATTCCCTTCTATTCCTGATTTGCTGAGAGATTATAATCATGAATGAGTGTTGGATTTTTGTCAAGTGATTTTTTTGCATCTGTAAGATGGCCACATAGGTTTTTGTCCTTTATTATGCTACAATAACGTATTATATTAGTTGATTTTTCACATATTAAGTCAGCCTTCTATTCCTGGGATAAATCTCCATTGGTTTTCGACTGTAATAATTTTTGTACACTGCTAAATTTGGTTTCCTAATATTTTAAGAATTTTTTGAATCTATGGTGATGGACAGGGAAGCTTGGTGTGCTGCAGTCCATGGGAATGCAGAGAGTCGGACACGACTGAGTGACCAAACTTATGGTCATGAGAAATACTGGTTTATAGTTTTCTTGTGATGTCTTAGTCTGGCTTTAGTAACAAGATAATGCTGACTTCGTAGAATGAGTTAGAAAGTGTTTTCTCTTCTTATGTTTTTGGGGAAGATTTCAAGAAGCATTGGTGTAAAATTTTTAAATGTTTGGTAGAAATCACTAGTAAAGCCACCTCGTCCTGGACTCTTCTTTGTTGAGTGTTTTTGATTACTGATTTAATCTCTCTACCTGTTATAAACCTGTTCAGATTTTCTAAGTCTTCACAAGTCAATTTTGGTAATTTATATAATTTTGGAAATTAGTCCATTTCATCTATGTTATCCAATTTGTTGGCTTCCAACTATTGATAGTATTTTTTAAACACTTTTTATTTCTGTGAGATTTGATAAAAATGTCTCCACTTATGCTTCTGATTTTAGTTATTTGCATCCTCTGTCTTTTTTCTCAAGTTTCTAAAGTTTTGTCAAATTTGTTGAACTTTTCCAGCAACCAAATTTTGATTTTGTTGTTTCTACTCTATTCTATTCTCTATTCCATTTATCTCTGCTCTATACTTTATTATTTTCTTCCTTCTGCTAGTTTTAGGTTTAGTTGGCACTTATTTTTCTTTCTTTGAGTAAAGTTAGGTACAGTTAGGCCATTGACTTGAGAGAGAGTTTTCTTTTTCACTGTAGGCTTTTGCAACTATAAATTTCCCTTGAGCACTGCTTTTGCTGCATTCCATAAGTTTGGGTATGTTGTGTTTTCATTTGTATTCATCTCAAAGTATTTTCTAATTTCCCTTTTGATTTTTTTGATCCATTGGTTGTTTAGTGTGTTTAATTTTCACATATTTATAAAAGTTTCCGTTTTTCTTTTATTATTGATTTCTAGTTTCATTCCACAGTGGTTTTAAAAGATACTTGTTATGATTTTGATCTTTTTAAATTTATGGAGATCTGTTTTGTGGCTTTATGGTATATCCTGGAGAATAAATATTTTCTGAGCACATGAGAAGAATGTGTACTTTACTGTCATTGGATAATGTGTTTTATATATGCCTATTAGGTCTACTAGTTGGTTTATAGTATTGTTCAAGTTCTCTTTATCCTTGTTGATCTCTCCTCTAGATGTTTTCCTACCTCTATTTACAAGGACCCTTATGGGACTACTCAAATAATCCAGGATATTTTGCCATCTCACGATTAACTTAATCAGAGCTGCAATTTTCCTTTTTCTTTTTAAGGGGACATATTTACCAGTTCCAAGGAAAGGAAGTGAACATAGTTGGGAGACCATTACCATAGTAACTATCTAGTCTTAGCTTAAATACTTAATACTTCATCTGTAGTTGGCACACTCTCTACCTTTAAGATAGGACAGCATTGATTTAGAAACTGGGAAAACAGCATGCAACTACAATAATATGATGCAAAATATAACATCAAAGTAGCATTTTGCAGAGTTTTAAAATATCAGAATGTGGGTATTATTTCTGTCATAATAAAAAGGGGCTTAACTTCTAGGACAGTAGAAATTAGACTAGGAAACTATATTTAATGTATTTATTGAATTGAATATATTTAAATATGACTTGGTAAAAGGTTTTACATGGGGAAGTCATTTTTCATCTGCATTTTCACCCACAAATATTTCTGGGATTCTTTGAAGGACATAGATTTGTATCAGAAGTATACTTTGGACCTCTAGATATGAGTTTTATGGTACACTTTTAATTTTTAATAATAATAGTTATGGGCCTAATCCTATGTATGTCACACAATATAAGCTTCATGGTTGGCAGATTTTATAAGTGAGGAGTTATGTTTTCCACTGAGGTCTTTGTAACTGAAATTTTAAAAAAATATTGATTCATCTATTTGTGTTACTCACATTATGTCCAGCTTGAAAAGACCTTGATTTGACTTATTCAATTAAGTTTTACAGCTTTGTACTCCAAAGCCAAACCATAACCATAAACTTAGAAGAAAAGTTATGGCTGAAAGAGAGAACATCACAAAACGTTAACTGCTCTCTTTCCATCACTTAGAAGCCTCTAGTTGTGAGCCAGGAAGTTTCTGAACAGTAAATTTAATGTTGAGTGTTGAGCTCCTTTGTTAGACTTTGTTTTAAAGTCTTTGTTTACCAAAATGAGAAATTTTGAAGGATAACCACAAGTGAAATGGAAAGTAACACAGGAATAATTTTGATAAGCTACTAGAGTACAGTCTGATGATGTAGTTTTGTATCCTGGTTCTGATGCTTGCAACTTACAAAACCTTGGGGGAATCAAAAAATCTCTTTAAGTCTCAGTTTTCTCATATGTAAGATGAGGATAATAATATCTGCCTCAGACAGTTTTAAGAGTTATGAGAACATGTTCTGAACACTGTCAAATACCAAACAAATGAAGTGGATCATCATTCCTCTCAAATGAAAACAAACAAACAACTTCAACTTTAATAGTATTAGTGGAATTACACAAATGTGAATTGTCATCATTAAGGATAAATGTATTTTGTAGGAATAGGAACTCCATCTGAGGAAACAATGAGTTTCAGATGTCTAGATTAGGAGGCTAATGGGACAAATGCAAACATTATATCCATTTATCTTTATGTGGGCCAGTGAGATTTCTCTCCACTTTTTAAACACAGTTCCAACTATGACCAGCTATCTCACAAGTCACTGGTATCTGGTTAGGAAAGACTGAATAGGCAAATCTACCCCTACTACAGAAGACAGGAGCTAAAGACACAAGTTCCTTGATGGATGGGTTATATGTGTAAAGTTCATGCTAGTAAAGTATTTTGTCAGGTACACCAAAACAGTAGGGATTGGACCACTAATATTTATAACTAATTATTTAATACTTAAATATTGTCAAATTTAGTCTTTTAGAAATGACAGAGTTAAAAATAGCATGAGTGATTTAGAGAGACATTATTGAGAATCTGGACCTTCTGGCTTGACATATTCATGACTGATAGAATTAACTTGTCTGTTTTTTTTTAATTTTTTTTTTTCCTTTAACTTGTCTTTTAGCAGAGTGTTTCAGATGTGGTGAAGGTGAAGAGAAATGACACAAACACTGTTGTAGTTAACAAAAAACTACATAGAGTTATATTTCTTTTTTTATGATTGGGGGCATTGTGACTAAGTTAACACATGTATTGGTGGGGAAAAGGGCAACATTAATCAGACTTGCTGACTATCCTATCGACTGTATCTGTTATGAGTATATATATTCATGTAACTCAACACTTCATTCTGTCTCCTCACTGTGACAGAATTTCATCAGTCTTGGCCACACATGGCACACATTCTGTATTGTACAACTGGAGATCTCAATGCAGTCCCTCAGCTTGTGTTCCACAGGAGCTGGCTCTGTTCTCTGGAGACCTACACCAGACTGAGGCAGCCTAAGAGCAGCGAAAGGCTCCAACTGTGAGGATTCCATTCAGGACAATGGAGAAGAGTTTAGGAGAGGAAAGTACCAACCCCCTTATGCATATGTGGCACTAGAAGGAGAGAAAGAGTTTTTACAAGGAATTGGAAAGAGCCAGCGTGACTGGAGAAAACTCAGGTGGGAGGAAAAAGACCGGAAATGGAAACCAGAGCAAGGAAATAAAGTAAAATAGAGTAAAAAGTAAAGCAAACAAAAGGTAGGAAAAAAACAAAATGCCCCCAAAGTTGTTGTCTCCTCAGAATTCTTTTTTATGCTCCTCTATTGTGGCGCCTTCACAATGTGTTAGAATTCCTTGGTTATAATATATCCTTCTGTCATCTCTCTAGGATGTGAGTGCCAAGAGGGCAAGGAAGTGACCAACAGGTAACTATTTCTAGGACAGAAGGACAAAAGGCAGGGGGCTGGTTTATAGGGAACTATAGTAAGGAAGGAAAATCTCAAGGCAAGAGGACAATGAATTTTAGCAGAAATTAACAACCCCTAATCATTGACCAAGACGACAGATGAGAGACAAGATGGCTACCAGGAATGGGAAAGCCTCTCTTGCTCTGATTTGCCATAACTTGTTCCATTTCAAACCTTTCATATCCAGTGAAACACAAATGCTGAGTTCCTGGGGTTTTTTTTTTCTTTTTTTAAAGAGTAGAGGTAGTTAGGGAGGATGAAATCCATATGTTTCTGATTCATTTACAAAAATCTCATTGAAATTCAGCTCAGAGTAGGGTGATTGAATGTCATATATGTGGATGCACAGCATAGTAATCATTTTAAGTCATTTTTGACGCTCCAGGAAGTCTCCAAGAATAAGCAATATGAAGCCCCAAAGGCCTACCAGCACAGTCTGAAAGAGAAAGCCAGAAATAACTGAAAGGAGTCTACATTTCCAAATTCAACAGTCTGCCATCAAGAATCTAAGGACTTTTTTTTTTTTTCTAATGCTACCCAGGGGCCCTGGAAATGGCAGTCAAAACATGATAATTCGGAACTAAGTAAAGCTCTCACCAGCAAAAGTTACAAAGGAGAGAGAACTAAAGATTAAACAAAATTTAAATGGAGGAGAGAATGAGGCTCTATCTTAAAATAATTGGAAGTGAATGAAACAAGTAAAAGCAAAAACAGAAAAACTTGGAAAAAAGGAAGATCAAGGAGTTGGAAACAAACCCAGCCTTCAAAGAATGAAGTTTCACAACTCAGTGTTGTAAAGCACGATGGCTCCTTATTTCAGTGCCTTTATTCTATTTTACATTCTGATTCAGACACAGCCAATGCAGAGACACACTTTCCATTACCCCCCAAAAAGGAGACAGAGAATGTCTTTGTTGTCTAATAGCTTTCATTTTGATTAGGGAAGAAAAGGCCATAAACTAATTAAAGGCACGATTTAAGGATGAGTTGGAATTCTCATCTGAGCAATTGCAGAAGTGGTTGTTATAAATTTAAAGTTTATTTCCCCCACAATTCTCATGTGGAAGCCCTAACCCTGATGTAATGATATTTGAAAGTGGAGCCTTTGGGAGGCCATGATGAGATCAGGGTCCATATAAGTAGAGGAAGAGACTAAACTGACTCTCTCTACAGTACATGAGGACACAGTGAGAAGGCGACCATGTGAAAGCCAGGAAAGTGACCCTGACCAGAACCTGACCATGCTGGCACCCTGATCTTAGGCTTTCAGCCTCCAGAACCAAGGGAAATAAATTTTTGTTGTTTATGCAAACGCAGTCTAAGGTATTTTGTTATGGCAGCTTGAGCTTACTAAGACAGTGATGATTTACTGAGTGATTATTTACTGTGTGAAGAAAGAGTGGATGTTATGTTTGAAATGGCTGATGTTACAGAAAGAAATAATTTCTGTAACATAGAGATGTTACAGAAATGATTGCTTATATACATCTGGGTACCATCAACATTTTGAATCAATGATACCAAAACCATGAGAGTAGTTGAAAACTTCAAATAATAATACCTAATATATAGTAAATACTTCAGTATGCCAGGAACACATCAAGTGCTTTGTCTCATTAATCCTTACAATATAGCCCTGTGAACTAGGGACAATTGCTATCCTGAGTTTACATATGAGAAAACAGGGGATTAAAGGTACTTTCTCAGTGAAACTGAATCATTGAAATGACCACATACAGTGACAGAAAGGGTCCCCTAATGAATGATGGAAAGCCCTGCCTCCCATACTCAGAGCTTAAAACCAGCTGTCTAGTGTTTCGCTCCTAAGTATGAGCAGATAGCTGAAGATCACCATAAATTTCAGAAATACTTCAAAATAAAATATGAAGACCAAAGCAAGTAAAGAGGACTGGGAAATTAAAAAAAGAAAAAGAAACCCACCATGTCAGAGAGTGCTTTGGTCTTAATTTATGGCTCAGTATATGGTAACTTGTTGGAGAATTTCAAAATATGCTTCACTATAATGATTCTATTGCAGTTGTTGGCAATACTGTTCTATATGTGTCCATTATGTCAAGTTTTTAAATCACGTTGTTCAGTTTGTTAATCATGTTGTTCACATTTTCTCCATCCATACTGATTTGTTGTCTGTTTTACCACTTACTCAGATTTATAAATGTCCTGGTATTGTGATAACTGTCTGTTTCTTCTTATGCTTCTGTCAGTTTTCCTCTATATGCTCTAAAGGTTTTACATAATGTATAAAAATTTAGACTGGTTTTTAAGTCTGATAAAACTTAATCATTATAGAATATTCCTCCTTATTTTTAGTAAAATTTTTTGTTTGGTATTATTATCATTGTTATTTTAGTTAGTATTTGCTATCCAAATAACCTTTCTTTCTACCCTCTTATATTTAACATTTTTCTATCCTTTTGCATTTAAAATTATCTGTGTCCTGTTTCCTGTGTGTCACTTGAAACAGCATATTGTTAGTTTTAGGTTTTTAGCCAGTCTGGTAATTTTTTAGTTGGTACATTTAGTCCATTTACATTTAATAGAATTAGGGACATATATAAATCTATTATATTACTATGTGCTTTCCAATAATTATTCTTTGTTACAGTCAATCTTTCCTTTTCTTCCCTTATTCTGATTATTTAATTTTTCTCATTTTTCCTATTAATTTGAAAGTCATATAATATTTTATTATTCTTTAGTTCAAGTTGTTATTCTCCTCTTTTCAATAGTTGTATCACCACAATAAACAGCAAAATACAAAGCAAATGAACAGCTTATACCTTTTATCAGTTGCATCACAGCCTGCATATTGCCAGTAAAAATTTTAAGTCAGACTATCTTATGTGGGTTCCAAAACTTATCCTGGACAATGTATTTACTTTCTTCAGTTTTTTCACTTGTGCAATGAGGTGGATATACCATTATAAGCTTAAACTGTGATAAATTTTGGGGGCTGAAGATAAAGTGATATAATGTTGGAAAGCACTAAATGCTGATCCTAATACATGGTAACCATTAGGTTTCTATTATCCCTTTCTTTTTCTAGGCTATTCCTTGACCAGATTAAAAGATAATACTCTGGAGTCTTAGAGTCAAGTAGACTTGAAAAGTCAAATTATTTTGAGAATGGCTAGCCTCATTTTATACTGATTCAATTATCTTCGGATTCAAAGAGGGATGGTCCTGGCGTTGGAACCAAGTTGTATGTGTGTGCGTGCACATGCGTGTATGGGTAAACGCTTATGCTAGTTTCTGGACTATTGATACCAGGTGTGTCCCCTGTCCCTTCCCTGCTCTGCTCAGTTCGGCAGGGTGACTGATGCTGGAAAGTTGTATTTCCCAGTGTCTGCTGTCAGCTGGCTTCTTGCTAAGTTTGGCCAATGGGTCACTCCAGTGAGACTGTAGACAGAAGATGCCATGGTGTTTTCCCTTTCTCTCTGTATCTGTGGCCATCTTCCCAAGTGGCTGTTTCTGTTTTATTGCTCCAATTTCCTCTGAATAGATGCGGTACATTTCTAGCTTCCACTTAGTGACATCTGATTATAGTTGAGTGATTAAAATCCTTCCAGTTTAGGATGGTAGGTCTTTCTGATGTTGCTAATCTCTGGGTTACTTCCATGGCTGCCATGCAACTTCTCACACATTCCATCATCTTTGTAACCAGTCACCTGGATTAAATGCCTTCTTGTATAAACACTTAGTGTGGCTTCACTTTCCCTGGTTGGACTATGATTGAAACCATGTGAGTGATTGTGTGTGTGTGTGTGTGGTGGGGTGGGTGGGGAGAAAGGAAGGGAAAGAAGGAAGGAGGGAGAGACAAAGAAAGTGAGAGAGATTGATTATATTTAGGAATGAATTAGAGTCACCCACTTTAGTGACTGTGGCTTCCTATACACTGACAAAAATATTATAGCTGCTAAACTACAAGCTAGCAAGACCTCCAAGGGAAAAAAATCACTGGAGTCACTGAATGACTTAATATACCTACTCAGTGACTGTGACATTGTGAATTATATGGACATTTTCATAGGTGTTCAAACATAGAGTTGTTGACTGATTGGTGTGATACTTCTGGAATGATAGCCATTATAAAATTACAAAACAGAAAATAATCCATTTCCGGCTTAGACTATATCCTTATTTTTCTGAAAGGCAATAGAGTTTGCTGTCCATCTCAATAAGTTTTATATTGCTAGATAAATTCCAGGGAAATCCTTGCCACATACAGTTATTCTTAACAATGATACCTGTCCTCTAAATGTGATAGAAGATTCCAATAGTCACCCAACACCCAGGATTGTTGATAAACTACCCTCAAACAGTTAAAAACAGGACCGGAGGGAAGCATCCTAGGCCTAAATTATTCTGGGAGAATTTTTAAACCTTGGTTTCACTACTTATAAAATTCTTTCACATGAGAAATAGAGATCCTTATTTAAAGAAAAAATACTAAAAGGAATTATATTAGAAAATTCACTTTTTTTTTCCTTTTAGTATCTGGATAGTTCTATCAGTTGGTATTTCCAGCTGAAGCCATATTCTTATTTATAAGTCTCGGTGCCTGTTTCAGATTTTCACTTCCTTGTTTTGAATGTTGACTCCCTTAATTACTTTGTTATTCATTTGCCAATTTAATCTGTAAAACTTAAAGCAATCTCTCTTCATAATATCCCCTTTGACACATCATTGGCTTGTGCTGCTTTCTTTCAGTCTAGGCCAAAGTAGAAAAGCCTTCTCACCAATGAAGAAAGATCTTAGCAATAGGTCTGATTAACATCAGCATGTGCTCTGTGCTTCAGATGCTTAAAAGGCAAACGTCTATAATATTGCTTCCACATTTGAACTGCCAAGCAAACTATGTGCATTCAAAGGGATAAACTGAGAATGTTGCAAAATGTTTCAAAATTAACAAATATTTACTGAGCATCTACTATGTGCCAAGCACTGTGCTAGGCATTCCAAGGTTATAATAGCTAAACTCACAGTTTGATAGGGATTACATTTAAACAACTCATTTAAAGCATTTTGCATTACTCATGGCATATAGTGGTGCTCAATATATGGCAGTTATTGCTGATAATCTGGGGAGTTACATCCCGATCCTGGGCTTTCCCTGCTGTAAAGAATCAAGCTTCCTTAGTGGCTCAGATGTTAAAGAATCGGCCTGCAATGCAGGAGACATGTGTTCAGTCCCTGGGTCAGGAAGATTTCCTGAAGAAGGGAATGGCTTACCCACTCCAGTATTCTTGCCTGGAGAATTCCATGGACAGAGAAGTCTGGCAGGCTATAGTCCATGGAGTTGCAAAAAGTTGGACCCTTCTGAGCGACCAACACACAAGGAATCAAACAGGGATAAGATACAACCCAGCTGATCGTTCCCCTGTCTGTGTTCTCGTCCCATATTATGCACTCTAACCTAACTCCTAACTACCAGCCTATCTACTTATATATTCATATTATTATCTTCTCCCGAGGGCTCAGTGCTAAAGAATCCACCTGCAATGCAGGAGATGGAGGAGATGCAGTTTCGATCCCTGGGTCAGGAAGATCCCCTGGAGAAGGGAATGGCAGCCCACTCCAGTACTCTTGCCTGGAAAACTCTGTTGACAGAAGAGCCTAGTGGGCTTCAGTCCAAAGGGTCACAAAGAGTCAGGCAGGACTGAGCAACCGATCACATATAATTTGTTCATTGATTGCACACAACTAACGTATTTAATCTTGGTTCCAGTTACTGCTTTTGGTCCCCTTATCTTAATAATGATAATAGCTAACATCTAACCTGACTTTTCACTCTTGCGATATGCTTTGCTAAGCATTTCCTAAAGATCATCTCACAGGATCCTATGCAATAGGATAATCCCATAATCCTAGGTCAGGCAGATGTTGTTCTGAACTTTGGTCTTCCTTGATAGACTATTGCTGAACATGACCCCCTCCCAAGCTCTAGTGCCTTGAACTAAAATTACCTAATAAAGGAGAGGAACAGAAACCTCCTAAGAAACAAAGGCTCCCTAAGTGATCTTCCTGGTTGTTCCTTTTGGAGACTGGAATTAGAAATTAAAATACAAAAAAGAGTCCTGGGTTTTAAGAGAAAGTAGACAGACAGGATAATAGCCTGGAAATTTACTGTGAAGAAACACTTTTAAGGAGAGAGAAAACTTTGCTTGAAAAAATTGCAAGGTAGTAAGTGAAATCAAATAGCAAATGAGATTCTCTGAGGATGGGAGATGAGTAGCTTGTGAATTCTTTTTCTCTTTCTAAAGGTTGTCTAAGCTTGGTTATAATTCCTTGGGTGTTCTCTTTTCCCTTTACCATTCCCCCTTGATCACCATGCAGTATTTGCTCAAGCTGTAACCAAGTAAACCCTGAACAGCATTCTCAGCAGGGAAAATGTTTCTATCCCAGAGGACATACAGCTTCAAGACAAAGATGGGCTCAATTTGCATTTCTGTTGACAACCAATTTGAAGTGCCCATGGAAAAGCCATTGGTGCTACCATTCTAGCCAAAGGTTTGGCTTTGTCCACCTAAGTACTTCCTTGCTCTGTGACTTACAGTCTCCAGATGCAATGGAGAAATCTGCTGGGTCATCCTTTTCCTTTCCTTCCCTTTCTTCCCTTTTCCCAAAGCAATTAGCAGATGCCAACAAGCCTCTCAACAAGTGATGAGACACTTCCTGGCCACTCCACAGAGCGGGCACTTGCCTTTCCTCCTTCCTTTAGGTCACTCAACATCAGTGACTTGGCTCTAAAGATGGCTATGAGTTAACACCAAGAAAGATGCCTTACAGATAAAACAAAAGGGAAAATATTGCCCTTGCCAGAATTATTCTCAGGAAAGGAGTTAACAGTGTTGGGAAGGATTTGATAAGATGATAGCTGGGAGCCTGTCTAGCCTGGGGTTAAGAGGCTCTGTTGCTTGCTAAGCCCCAGGCCCTTTGTACAAGCTCTTCTATACATGGAGAGCATGACTATCAAGGCCAGGCTATCAGGTTCACCTATTGCTCTCTGCCTATGACCTCAGTCAAGTTTTTAACCTCTTACACCTTGATGCCCTCACCCATACAATTAGACATAATGATGATAGCTCCATCCTAGGGCTGTTGGGAGAATAAACATGTATGTAAAGTAAGCAGAACAGTGTTGGCACCTAAGAATAGCATGTAAGTGTTTGCTTTTTATGTCATACTTAACCTTGTTAATCCTCATCCTTCCTCCCTTTGAATCTCAGCTTATGTGTCACTTTTTAAGGGAAATTTCTCCACCTTGCTTTGCTACATGTTCTCAGAGAAATCTGTTCTTCTTTCGCAATCATAGGTTTATAAATGTAATCACTTGGGGTGTGTGACTGTCTTCTCCACTGGGCTGTGACCTCTCTTTGATCATTGTATACCCAGTGACTAGCACAGACTCTAGCACATAGGAGATGCTCAATCAATTTTTGCCAAATGCATGAGTGAGTGACCCCCACCAGAAAGGTTTAGAGCAACTAAATCAGTAAGTTTGTGTATAATTCAACAAAAACACACTGAGCACTCACTCTGTACCAGCCCTTGTGCTATTAGCCAATCATTAGGCAGAGGCAGAAAAGATGGTCCTTGATCTTAAGAAGCCCTAGTCAGAGGTCAACAGCCACGCCTCAGATAAATCACAGCAGAGCAAGAGGAAGCTTACATCAGCCATGTGCAAGTTGAACAATGACCGGTTTATGAGTTGTTGTGATGATTTTGGCTTCGCTAGAGATTACAGAAGCCCAATGAGTTAGTAGTAGCTGTATGCATGGTGGCATCAAGACAGACAAGTAAATAAAATAGGATAATCAGAAGAGTTCTGATTGTGCAGTGGAAAAGAATCATTTGTATTTCTTTGGCATTTTGTCCAGTCCTACTTGGAAGAAGCAGTAGGTCCTCCAGGCCTCAGTCCTCAAGGCTTAGGCCACTTTGGTTTCCATTGTCCCTTCAGGGACCTTAGTTCTAGGGATTGTAGCATTTAACTGTAGACTCTGAAGTTCTCACTAGCATTTCTTCCAGAAGGCTCAAATGTCCTTATACAAGTGAAATCCCTGATGCCTTCTCAATATCCCAGAGCTCCACAGGAAGCAAACTTAATTCAGATTTTTCTTGGGACATTCTCTCTCTTTTTTTTTTTTAATTTTTATAGGAGTATAGTTAATTTACAAGGTGTTAGTTTCAGGCGTATAGTAAAGTGATTCAGTTATACATATACATACATCCACGCTTTTTTAGATTCTTTTCCCATATAGGCCATTACAGAGCACTGAGTAGAGTTTCCTGTGTTATACACAGCAGGTGCTTATTAGTTATCTATTTTATATAAAATAGTGTATAAATGTCAGTTGGGCTTCCCAGGTGGTGGTAGTGGTAAAGAATCTACCTCCCAATGCAGGAGACGTAAGAGATGCTGGTTCAAACCCTGGGTCAGGAAGATCCCCTGGAGGAGGGCATGGCAACCCGTGCCAATATTCTTGCTTGGAGAATCCCACTGTCAGAGGAGTCTGGCAGACTACAGTCCATAGGGTCAGAAAAAGTCAAACACGACTGAAGCAACAGCACATAAGGGTGCACGCACGTATGTCAGTCTCCTGGGACACTCTCTAAATGAAACTGTTCTTGTCCCTTCCCCAATACCAGGAGTTTCCACCCTCTTCTCGCTGTTCACTATATAAATATACTTAGAGGCTGCCTTCTAGAAAGTGCTAGACTAATGGTAGGTTGGAGATGTCCAGAGCTGTGCCCTCTTGACCTTAGCCAGTCCTGCCACAGTCTTCCCACCAGGGACGATGCACCTCTCAGCACCACACTCACCAGGCCAGGAAGCACCAAACAAATGCCCATGACAACAGGCTCTCCACTCCAAGTGCCAGACTCTCCTCCTTTGCCTCACTGTTGTTCTTGGAGCTGCTGTGTCCGAAGTGCAGTCTGGCACCTGAGGGGGATTGGTGGGGGGCTCGGTTGGTCTCGGCAGACAGCCTACCTGTCAAGGGCTTCTGGGATTAGAAGTGCCCATTGCCAACACACCCTCTGCAAGAACTTGACAAGTGGGCATCCAGCCAAGAGGCAGAGCTCAAAGCCCTTCTGTGCATGTGCTTCTCAGACCCCCAACTGGCTACTTAGCCATTTGGCCAGATCCCAACTCTTCCAGCAGTGCTTTTGAGCCCCACCCCATCTTTGGCTTGGCTGGATTGAGCACACCCACTATCAGACACTATCAATTTTCCCTCATATGTATGAGGTTGACCCAAAGCCATGTGTTGGGTTGGGTCCATGTCTTTCCTCTACCCTCACTGCCCCCTCTGATTTTGATGCTATAAGGCTGGTTTTGTTCTTTTGAAACAAAGACTCTGTTCTGGGTGGATGTTCCAAGTCAGAAAGCCTGGTTGTGTTTATCCCAGGCCATTGGCTGGGCATTCACATGCTTTTTGTATTTGGTAAGTGACAGTATTTGCAAAAGCTGATTGCCACAGCAGGCAGAACAGAGACAAGACTAGCGAAAACATGTGTCGGTAACATATGTTGTAGCCTTTTCTTCTTTGCTTGGAGGACTGACACTTCCTACAGGAAGAAGTAATTATTTTGCATGTGCATAGATTACACTGGAATGAAAATGAATGGAGAGGGGTTGTTGCTCTATACTTGAAAGAAGAAATAACTCTCTTTCCCTCTCTTTCTCTCTCTTTTTCACACACACCACTCAGCTCATGTGCATGTATACAAGTTAACTTGCCTGACTTTTAGACTTTACTTCTTTTAAAAAACTAAATGTTCTAAAAATTCACAGCCTGTTATTAGCAAAGAGGCCTCTTGTAAAACAAAAAATGAAAGCACTACCTTGAGAGTGTTAAGCAAGCCAGTGCTCTAATCTCCCAATTGTATAGCCCATGTGACCCACAGAAAATGAGTTAACTCTTAGACTTCACCTGACACCAGTGGACAAAAGGCTTAACTCTCAGGTTTGTTGAGGATGCAGTCACGTGGGGTATATGGAAAGCACCTCAAGTAGCCTCTAAGTAGTATTCCTTCCCTGGGTCGGCTTGCCAGGTGGGACAACAGCTGTCAACAGCCTTGATGGCTGACTTGACTCATCTCTCCATGATCAAGTGGAAGCTGTGGGGAACTCTGGACAATCCCAGAGAGTTCTGGAACTACCCAACTTACTTGATATATTCTCCTGCAGGCAAAAAGGACAAGTCTGACAGTGGAACTCGCCGAAGCAGTCCCAAATGGAACTCAGATTCCTGTACTTGAAGCTATGCTTGCCTCGGTCATTTGGTGGAAGTTCAAAAGAACTGGGTGACGCACATTGGGATGGAGCTGGCAAGGCTCTCTTTTGTCTTGCTGTAAGCTCAGAAGTCCTGGCAACAAAACGGCCAGCATTTGATTCATTGTATTCCATCTTAACCAGCCCTCTTTCCCACCCTAAACCTGGAATCATTCTACACTGTATGCATTAGCATGAGTTTCTCTGCTGCTTTTCACACTCCTCAGAGCAAAAATCACTCTCAGACTTCTCACATATACCTGCTTTTGTTCTATTTAGCACCAAGATTTCTCTAAATAACAACAAAAACAAAATGTTCCATCATTCTTGACTTAGATTCATAAGATGGCGAGTGTTGAGTAAATCTTGACTGCACGCATGAGGATCACTTACAGCTACGATGGGCATTCTTTGTGTTATGGACTGTGCCAAGCACTTATTTAAAGACTTCACAACAACCGTATGAGGTAAATATTCTCAACCTTATTCCACAATAGAATGTTAGAAATGTCCAGTCACTTGCCCAGTGTCACAAAGCTGTGAAATAGCAGCCATGAGATGTGATTACAAGTCAGCACGACTTTAAGAGCCCCTCCTGTGATGTTGACCCAAGGCTGAGTGAATGAATGGATGAATATTAGAGCTCGAGAGAACTTTCTCAACGTCACCCTTGATCCTTGCTCTTCCTTCCCTGCAGTTCCAGCCCTGCCCCCTCCCAATACGGGAGAGACTTTTATCCTCCCTTCTATGAATTGCTGGCCACTGTGTCCTTTAGTTCTTACAACTGGATCATCATCTCCCGTGCCCAGTTCCTCCATGTCTCCAGCACTGAGCTCCAAGTTGTCTCACCAGTGAGTCACTAAGGAGTATCATCATGGCCACAAACCAGAGCCCAGGAACTGGGGTCTCAATGCCAGTTTCCAGAATGTCAGTCTCCTGCTTGCCTGTTTCACCTGCTGGAGCCCAGTCCCCTGTAGGAACACCTTTGCTATATGCAGCTCCTTTTGTCCCCTAGTGCTCATCACTGGTTTTGTACCCTCCAGACACTGGATTCTGCCCTGGCTGGACTTCCATCCTTTCACCCAATCCCTCCTCTAACTGCCCCACTCCAGCAGGCATGCTCAGTTCCAGACTCCAGCTCTGTCCTAGACTCCTGCAATTAACCAAGGAAAGCCCAGGGTGCTCTGGACACAGCAGACTCCATCTAACCCACCCCTTATATGGGTCACGGACCAAGGAAGTTTAGGAACTTTTGCCAGGGTCACAGAGTGAGACACACCAAAGCTAGGACTCACAGGTCCAGATTGGCTCAGCATCTTTCCACCACACTCTGTCACCTCCTTCTCCCCACTCTGTCTATATTTTCCTCTTGCTTCCTTTTTCTCCCTCACCCACACCTTTTTAATTTAAGTTTTAACATCTGTTCCCTCTTAGTCTATTATTCCTGTGACATTTTATATTACATTGAATTTCCATTTCCATTTAAGACTCATCCATTTTTCTTACTTAAAAAAACACATTTTGAGTCTGCTTTTTAAAAAATTTATATAACTTTAAGAAAAAATTCCATTTGATTTTTTCATTCTAGCACATTTCTTGGCTTATCTTTCCTGCCTCTTTAGCAGCAGGAATTATCCTCTGCCTTGATGTAGCTTTGCTCTTCCTATTATCCGTGCCACTATAACATCAAGCCTGTAATCTAACAATCCATTCTTGCTTCTTTCTTGTGAAACCAGTATTTTTTAAATGTAAATGAGGAGGCTGGTGGTTTTAGCTTAATTCCTGATTTTATATTTGGGGGAAAAGCCTTTTTTTTTTTTCTGGTACTTTTACTGCTTCAGCCTAAGAAAGATCACAGAAGGGAAGAAGGCAGGAGGAGTAATAGCACCACCTGTCAGACTGCCTCATGCTCAGTGTTTCTGAAGTATGTACTGAATTTTTACTTAAGGGTCATGTGCAAAGAGCTCTGCCTTGAGAGTCAGGCTTCCTGTCTTAAACTTTTCGCCTGCACACTTCAACCCTTAGGAGTAACAAAAGCACATCCCTACTGGGCTATTGGGCATGGCAGCCTGGGGATGAACAATTAGAACAGTGAGTAGGGTAATAACAAATATTTAAGGAGCACTTCCACTGCTAGG
Organism: Antilocapra americana; assembly: GCA_007570785.1. Classification (NCBI taxonomy): domain Eukaryota; kingdom Metazoa; phylum Chordata; class Mammalia; order Artiodactyla; family Antilocapridae; genus Antilocapra; species Antilocapra americana. The sequence continues at coordinate 952,118 of ML663041.1, forward strand.
TTTGGGGCCAAATATGTTACATTGTTCAGCTTGTTCATCTCCCACAACCTCCTGAGGGTGGTCTCCTCATGATCTCCATTTAAAAGATGACGAAATTGAAGCTCAGAGGTTAAGTAACTTGCCCAGGCTTCACCAGCTAGTATGGCTGAGCTGGATTTCAATCCCGGAAGCCTAGATCCATAGCCAGTGCCCCTAGTTTTCAGAAATATTCTGAGAAGACTCAATTTTAAAAGAGTTTATCATGTTCTGGAATGAAGATGAACCCAAAGGGCCAAAACCTTTACTTTATCAAACAAGGGAGAATTATCACTTTTTTCTCTAAACTGCCAATTCTGATATTATTGGACCTAGCCTTTTAAAGTGATAATATTGTAGTCATAATCCTAAAAATAATGTTGTGAGCTAGCATTTGGTCAGAATTTCTAACCTCGAACTGTTGACATTTGGGCAGGGCCATTTTGTTGTGAAGGCTGGGCTATCCATCATGGGCTGTCAAGCAGGGTCCTTGGTTTCTACCCACTAGAGCCTGAGAACACATCTCAGCCCTTGCTCTTCCTTTCTTTCTCTAAAGAGTCATGACAATCAAAGATGTCTCCAGACATTGCCTAATATTTCCTGAGAGGTAAGAACCCTAGGTGAGAACCACTGTGTTAGACATTGCCCAAATCCTAAGCACCTGACTTGTAAATAGTCTGTATGGGACTGGTGCTTTATTCATTCTTGCCCAAGAGCTTAAGCAAAATATCCTTGCCACTTGGGAGATGACATGCAGAGCTATTCAAATCCACTTCTCTTGAGTTCCACAGCTTCTTAGAGAGAATCACTGAGTTCTTAGCAACCTCATACCCTCCCTACATCCTCTCTTTTTACTAATTCTTTTCCAATTACCTTAGTAAGTCATTTTATTTCTCCATTTCCTTTTTCTTTGCCCTCTTTACTCCTATGAGCTAAAATATAATCCTAGCCATTTCATATAAGGAGGAACTGTTCTGTTATTGATAATTCCCTTTCCAGGAAAAGTTTGGGCACATGTGTTGCTGAGAAATTTGGGTGAGGTGAAAACCAACCTAGCATCATCAAGTTTTAAACTTTTAGAAAGTAGATGCCCCTTTCAAAATCTGGATAGAAATTTTATTCTCCAGCTCCATTTTTCACTGCAGGTCTCTGTTTTTCAGGAACTAGCATATTCTTAGCAAACCTATATAATTACATTTTCAACAATTCAAAAGGAAGAATATTGGTAATACTAGCTAGTATTTACTGAGTATTTACTTTATGATGGGTGCTCTAAGTGCTTTACAAGTACTGTCTTATTTAATCAGCATAGTTTAACTTAAAGTTATTTAGAATTTACATCATTCTAGACATCAAATTAATGGTATGCATATCAAAGCATGTGGACATTCTGAGAACTTAAACATTGATTTTTTCCTAAAGTCAGGAAAAGACAAAACCAGAACTCAAACTTTAGTCAAAAGTATTTCACTAAATTTATTGCTTCTATTTTTCCCTACTATATTATACTTCTAAAACTAGCATAACATTTTTCTCTACTATCTTTTTCATTTAATTACGTAGTATATTTTGACTACATTCACAAACAATGGGTTATTGGAGAAAACCTGGGAAATGTCATGATTTATGATATTTGCTAGGAGGAAATACAGTATGAATTTCCAACACCCGTGTTCACCAATATAATTTTGTAATATAAACTCTTGTAAAATTGAGATTGTTTTCCTATTGAGCTTTCACACCAAGTGTGGGATCAATACTAGTTCTATTTTACAGTATCTACTGGTTTTTTGAATCTTAAAGTGACTAGACTGCTTACAATTAAGCACATTTCCCCCTGTAGCTCGGTCGATTTGTAAAATATCTTTAAAAATGGGGTGAAGGCAAATGTAATGCAGTGACTTAAAGAAAGCTGCCGAAAAATCAATACAAGCATCTTTCATTTCATCGGAGATGTAGTTCACAAGTGGAATTTGTGTATAGCAAATCTTATGCTTTTATATCGATTTTTGTTACAAACCTGAAGAATATTCCTGTGATAAAGAAAAATTTTAGGCAGATTGAAACCATTTTGTAAGAAAGGGGTATGTTGATAACTAAACACGGAGGCCTTCTGGTCTGGAGCTGTGTTTCTGAGGTGTATTCAGTTATTTCTCAGATCTTTGATAAAACCACTCCCATGTCTGTAACCTTCTCTCTCTGCCCAATTTCATCCTCACTACTCCAGTGATGTTTTAAAAAATATTTATAGTGCTAAGGTACTCCCTATATTCTCCATTCTAATGCCCTTCCCCCTTGGCCTTGATATTTATAATTGACCATATCAAAGCTAGATGATGTACTTTGACAGCAGATACCATAAACATATACTAAAAATTACACACTTCTTCAGCAACTATTCAGTTTTTCCTAGGCATGGAAATGTGAATTCTTTCCATTGTTACAAATTGTTTCTGTCAAGATTCTACCTTATCTACTAAAGATTAAAAGGGAGATCCTGAACATTTCTTATGGCCAGCATTTTCCAATTGGTTTTCTCATTCATTTCTCTCTCAGCTGCCATGCAAGTTAGGTATCATAGCCATTTCACAGATGAAGGAACTGAACCCTAAAACCATTAAATGACATGCCTAGCAGTTAAGTGGAGAAATTTGACTTTGGATCTAGGTCTGTCTGAGTCAGATGCTCTTATTCTTTTTACTATTTTCATGCTTCTCAAAGCCTTCTTGAAAACACTAAGCAGGATTTTTAACCTGAAGAACCATGGGCCACATTTCTCAGACACATCAAAATTCCATTAAGTGGTTGTTTAAGATGCAAATTTCCAAACCCAGGAAATCCAAATCTGTGGGTATGGAGCTCAAAATCTGCATTTAACATGACTCCCCAAATAATCCTCATTCACATCCAAATTTGAGAATCCTTAGAAGAGTTCAGGAGGGGAGTTCAGGAGCCTATGAACTCTGAAACTGCACTCAAGCTTTGGTGCAGGTGTTGTTGGGTACATTATTCAGAGAGTATCTTTGAGAGTCTCAAAGTGATCTTTCACCCCAAAAAGGCAAAGAACACTAGCCAAAAAAGAAAGAAATTGAAACTGTGCCTTGTCACTTTCTAGTTTTGATCAGGTGCTGGGAATGAGGAATAATTAGGTCATCATAAGGGCTTCCCAAGTGGTACAGTGGTCAAGAATCGCCCACCAATGCAAGAGACCTGGGTTCTATCCCTGTGTCAGGATGATCCCCTGGAGGAGGAAATGACAACCCACTCCAGTATTCTTGCCTGGAAAATCCCATGGACAGAGGAGCCTAGTGGGCTACAGTCCATGGGGTCACAAAGAGTTGGACCCAAAGTATATACATTGAACTAAGCCAGCTTGAAATAGAAGCAGTCTTCACGTTCTGTGTTTCCCCACCCCCACCCCCATCATCACCTCACCTCACCACTCCTCCCTGGCCTGGGTCCTTCCCACTAGAAGCAGCTCCCACTACCATCTCATTCACAACAGGAAACTCTTTTAACAGAATTCTTTTTACTGTAAATAATGCAGAGTTGTTTGTCCCTTTGTCTACATAACTGCAGTGAGTTAGTTGACTCAGTGACCCAAGTTGTCTAACATTTTACTGTAAACAGGATACCATTTATGTGAAAGAACCCAGTTACCGTATTTCCCTGTCATCTACAGTCTGCAGAAGACAAAAAACAATGGTAACCTAACCCTTGGGCAAAATGCTAATGGCTACATAATTGACTTAGCAGATAATTATAAAATAGTTTCATATTGAAACACAAAAGATGTAATTATTGCACTTTACAAACTAATTAATGAATGCTAACTCAATTCAATAATTAATAATTCATTATTTAACCTCTAATTAAATGATCATCCTTCCTTCCCCTCCAAACTTTGCTGGTGGCTTAATTGCTCTGGGCCAAAAATACAGGAGAAACAAATCTTCTCTGTTAATTAAACAGTGAAGAGATTTAAAATCATTGTTACAGAGAAAATTAGGGAATTTAAATTAGAGTATTTTCCATTTGGGCTTCCCTGGTGACTCAGTTGTTAAAGAATCTGCCTGCAGTGCAGGTGACCTGAGTTCAATCCCTGGATCAGGAAGATCCCCTGGAGAAGGAAATGGCTGCCCACTCCAGTATTCTTGCCTGGAGAATGCCATGGACAAAGGAGCCTGGTGGGCTACAGTCCATGGAGTCACAAAGAGTCCAACATGACTGAGCAACTAACACACACACACATCTCCCATTTGAATGAGACAAGAGCTCCAACCTCAATTCCTACCCAAAGCATGAATCAACTACAGTGATGCAGAGTAATTCCCACCAAAGCACCAGACTAGATGGTTGGTTAATAGCCAGGTCTCCAAGGTATAGGTCAGGGCTTAGGAGCAAGGCAGGAGCCAGTCAGCCTGGACACCGAGAGCCCCCTGAAGCAATTGTGTGCGGGAAACAGACAGTGGCTCACAAGGAACAGCTATTCAAATCTTCCCAACTTTGCTTCCTTTGACATCACATTAGCAGCCTGAAATTAGTCATTGAGGGAGCATTTACACCTCAGAAATTGGGACACTCTCAAATGAGGGCTTTTCCTCCCCCACCCCCCTCCTCCAGTGCTGGTTATTAAGCATTTACCAATATACTACTACCCCTAGAGCAGGAGAGACAACTTGTGACAGAGTCCTGGGTTGTCTGCCTACCCAGGCAAGAGTCCTGGTCAGCTTTGAGGCTGACCTGCAGGCTAGAGTTCTGTCTTTGGAACCTGTTCCCTGGACCTGAGGTGCTGGCAGTCTGTGCTCCGCATCCAGTCGTGTGCACAGCCCATCTCACTGAATCCTCAAACAGTTCTGTCATAGACAGTTACTGCTCCCAGCAATCTTTTAATTAAAACAAAAAAATAGTACACACTTCGCTCACAATTATTCTCTATTACTTTATTTCTGCTTATGAAGTATGTGTACCTATGCATTCAGAATGAAATGTATGTCTTTGGTTCTTTTATGTTTTATCAGGGGCAGGGTGGCATTGTCACAGCATATATGACATTTCTGTTGGGAACCAAGACCAAGCTGGGTAACAAACGTGTTCCTCACAGAGAGGGATATCTGTGGCGGCAAGTACTGGTGAGGGTGTGAGGCAGGAGTGAATGGGGAAAGTCAGCACTTAGCTACACTGCATCACTTTCTTAGAGACAATATATCTGCTGTTTCCTAAGCAAAGACAGGGAGCTGGAAAGAGTGGGGTTTGTGCAGGGAACTGTGTGGAGGCTGCAGAGCCCACAGGAGCAGAGGAAACAGGAAAGTGACCCGTGACTGGCTCACCCTGTGGGTCCAGTTCTTTGGTCCCCTGATTCGGAGTCTTCCTAAGAGAAGCAATTGTACCCGCCAGGACATTCCTACGTGATTGTAATCATATGAGAGGAGTTCAGGTTCTCCTCCCTAAGTAACTGCTGAGCCCAGTAACCATGGCAGCCTCTTCCTTGCCTCCCCCTCCGCAGACCTCAGGTATGACTTTCTCTCCTTGGTTCTCCCTTAGATGGTAATTTATCTTAAACAAAAAAACACATGTGACTCCTCTACTCCTTTCCTCAAAACCCTTCAAACCTCATACCTTTCATGCAATAGAACAGCTAAAAAGACCTTTCATGTCTGGCCTCTACTTTACTCTTAAAGTCACTTCATGCTACACCCCTCCCCTCCAGCCACACGGCGCCTGCCCACTCCTGCCCACGCCTGCCCACGCCTGCCCACGCTTGCCCCGGCTTTAGGCCTCTGTATATGTTGCTCCCTATGTCTGCCCTGTGGCTCCAGAGAGACCCCACTGGACATGCTACTGTGGTGGTGACACCTCGAAGGTCACCTCTAGCATCACCTACTCTGTGATGCCAATCCAAACCCTCCAGTTTAAAGTGAGTGCCGTAAATCTTTGTGTCTTTCCAAAATTTGTGTTCTAAAACCTAACCCCCAGTGTGATGATGCTTAGAGGAGGAGCATTTGAGAGGTGATTAGGTAAAGAAGATGGATTCCCCATGACTGGGATTGGTGTCTGACAAACAAGAGGCCCCCTCTGAACTTCTTCCATGTATGGACACAGCAGAGAAAGGCCATTTATGAATCAGGAAGGGGGCTTTCACAAGACACCAAAACTATGCACCTTTATCATAAACTTCCCAGCCTCCTGTGAGAACTAAATTTCTGTTGTTTGTAAGCCACTCAGTCTGTGGTATTTTGCTATGAGAGTGTGAATGGACTAACAAAATAGGCCCATTTTCTAGCTATGCAGAGCACCCTTTGTGTAATTCTACCATGAGCCTAGTCACACTGTAATATTTGTCACACTGCTTGCTTGTTTCATTTCACTACCGTACCATAAATGCAGACACACACACACACACAGATCCCAGTAACTAGCAAGAATCAGAATTAAAGTCTTCAAATTCTGCTTCTGCAATGGACCTGGAATGTGTAAGATAGATCTCATAAGAACAAGCACTCCTAGGATTATTGTGAGGGTTAAAATGTAATAATCCATAGTTTCTCAAAACTGCCTGGCATTTCATAAGTGCTCAGTAAATTTTACTATATTATTTTTCTTCACAATCAGGAGCCCTTCAACATTAGAGGATCAGCACTGCAGTCAAGTATAGGACAGCTCAACAAAGACTTAGGTTAAGAGCATGAACTCTGCAGTAAGACACTCAGGTTGCCATACTGAGCTGTGGAGTCTGAAAAGTTGTATAATAAGAGTTCTTATCTCGCATGCCTGCCGTGGATATTCAATGAAATAAAGTAATTCACCTTGCCCACGTAAATATTTTAAAAAGGTTAGGTATCATTATAAAAGTTGGAAATGAATGATGAGCATGTCAAGGTGAACACACAGCTCCCATTGACAGTTTCTGCCTGGGATGTGGCAGGCAGCTGCCCTGACCAGCAGTGATCCACAGGCTGCACTGTGGCCACAACGCTCCACATTGCAGATCAAGCTGGTTTAGCCCCTTTGCTTCTGAAAAGTTTCAGTGACAAAGATCTGGCTCCTGCTACCGTCGCACCTCAAGCCTCCTCACTAAATCACAGCGAGTGATAAATGGCTGGGGAGTGGGAGGAAGAGTGATGGAGAGGGTGTGTAGTCTGCTTGAGAAGCTCACCCAAACTTTCAAGTAGCCTCCACAATAAATCCAGGACTGTCGCTTGGTGATTAGTTAGAGGAAACAGAAACTGCAGGACAAAGCCAGGAAATGACCTTAGAGACTAAACATGGTGTATTTTATTTTAGGGCTTTTTCTCACTTAGAAGTGCTGCCAGGTTGTTTAAAGAGACCAAGTGTTATCAGGGAAGGAGTTGGGGATCTGCCAGGCTTTTGACAACATCTGGTAAAAGATTTACAAAGCCCGGAATCAAAGGAGGAGGATGGACAGGAGGATGTGTACTCTAGAGATGCTGCAGGTGGGCGTGAGATTGACATAAACTTTTTATTGCCCTTTGGGGAGCTTTCTAGTAAACCTGATGGGCTCCGTGAGCAGGGCGGAAGCCCCAGCAGAATGGCATGTTTCTGTGAAGGATGGCAGAGTGAGGAAAGGGTGGGAAGCCATTTGGGTCATTTGGGACCCATGGGAGTTAATCTGGGAAGGGAGTGGAGGGGTAAGGAAACTGCAGGACAAATAAGACTCTGGGTACTCTCCTGCTCCCATTTTTACACGGACGGAAATCAAGATGATGTTTGAGCAAAAAATAAGCCTCAACAACTTAAAGCAACCCACAGGAAATGGGGAGGAAGGAAGGTTAAAAATATTGAGCCCCTCTTATGCTGCTGGATCAGTAATGCTAACCCATTACCATCCTTGACACGACAGAGGAGACTCCTGAGGGGCTGACTGGTTGAATCCACCTTGTATATTGCAAGTGGGGGGAAACTGAGTTTTGTACCCATGTCTGCCTGGTTCTAAAACATCTAGTATCACTTTGCTTTGGAAAGGAGGGCTGGAGTTCAATATCAGCTGGCAGGAATGCATTCTTCCCTGCTCCCTTAAAGGACTGTATTGCTGCTCATTGTTGTGACAATGAGTACGTGCGTGCTAAGTCACTTCAGTTGTATCCAGCTCTGTACGACCCTATGGACTGTAGCCCATCAGGCTCCTCTGTCCATGGGATTCTCCAGGCCAAGGATACTGGAGTGGACTGTCATGCCCTCCTCCAAGCAATCTTCCCAATCCAGGGATCAAACTTGTGTCTCTTCCGTTTCATCTCCTGCGTTGGCAGGTGGGTTCTGCACCACTATTACCACCTGGGAAGTCCTATGACAATATATGGGTCCCCAAAACGTGGGTCCCAGGGTCTCCCTTATGAGTTCCTGGCCCCTCAGGGATGGTTCTGGCTTTCTAACCATGAGCTTATATACATTCTCTCATCTGCAGACAGTAGACTGCAGGCTCCTCTGCTTATTTCATCCCTAAGTTGGCCTAAGGCCTGTTTATTTTTAGTGATGCCATTAACTGAGGCATACAAAGGAATAATTCTGAGGCCATTTATTTTCTCTCTTAAAGAGAATCTTCAAATAGTTCCAGAGGCTTTTTTTTAAGTGATGAAATAATAGCTAATAATAGCTCCAATTTATAGAGTGCTTACTATGTGCTAGGCTCTATGTGAAGTGTTTTATGATAATTGTCTCAAATAATTGCAAAGTGGTGGCATGCAGGCCAAACTGGCCTAGGTGGAAACTCTGTTTTCTGCACATAAATCTGAATGTCTTTAAATGGGACCTGTGTTCTTCAGTTTTGTATAGTTCACGGCACTCCCTAATTTTGACCCCCTTCAATTCAGAACCCTGGAGGCAGTTGCATTTGTGACCTCTGCTTTCAAACAGCCTAAAATAGATGAAATAGATCATACATAGTCCCCATTTTATTACTGGGGCCAAGAAAGAATATGCAACTTAACCAATACCACACAGTTGGTAAGCAGGTTAGGATCTGAAAACAAATTCTTCTGACCAGGGAACAAGCTCTTAACTAATACATTGTATTCCCTACGGTCCTGGCAAGGTTTCCACAATATGGTTTAGTATTTTTCTTTAAGGACAAAAGAGTTGTCTGGAACACTTCATAAATGGTCACGATGCATCGTCCCTTCTTTCCTGTCCCCTTGCTTCTCTGCCCACTGAGCAGCTGTCTGTAAAAGCTGCTGGCATGGGGGTGTTGACCCTCCCACCTCTGCCTTTCTCACAGACCTCACTGCTATTTTTCCTTGCTGGCCAACAACTATAAACTCACCTGTGACAAGGATTTCACTTCCTCTGGTTTCTGGATTGGGAGATGCATGAGAAAAACGCCATAGTAGAAGCTTTTTAAGACAAGACAGTGGGACTTCCCACTGGTCCAGTGGTTAAGACTCTGTACTCCCAATGCAGGGCACCTGGGTTTGATCCCTGGACAAGGAACAAGATCCCACATGCTGCAAATAAGGGTTCACACGCCACAACTAAAGATCCCACGTGCCATAACAAAGACCTGGTGCAGCCAAATAAATAAATATTTAAAACAAAAGAGTGGCACTAGTGGCATCCATCTTTATGGCTTTATCTGGTGACACAGAAACTGGTCCATGGCCACTGATCAACAAGAGTGGGCTAGTATTATTGCTGCTATTTTAGTTAATGTCATTACCAAAGAGTAGCAATGGGCTAGATATGGCTGAGCAACCGAACTGCAGTACTCTTACTACAGTGAAGACAATGACAACAACGGCAATTGGCCAACAGGTACTAATGTTCTCCCAAATATCCAAAATCACCCACCACCTAAGGGTGACATTTATCCTTTATTTTATGCTTGTATCTTTTCTGATTAACTTGTAAATTATACTTTTCCAGGTTGGCCAACATCCCTGGCTTATATATTTTGAATATAGAATATTAGCCTCAACTTACTCATTTATTTATTCACCACCCATTTATTTAACAAATGCTTACCAAGTGACCAAGTATTAGGAGCTGGGATACAGAGCAATTATAATTTCTAGTATAAATTCTACTACAGGGTTTTCAAACAGCAGGACACAATTCATTAGTGAGACATAAAATTAATTTAGTGAGTCTTGACAAGCACTAAAGAAAATAAAACAGAATAGAATAAAATAGAAAATATCAAAATGCACTTCGGGTATTATTTTACGAATATTTCTTTCCGCAGAATCTATAATGCATCGTGAACATCCTGCATAGCATTGTAAAAAGCATTTCTTACAAAAGACTGAGATCAAAAAGCATTGAAAGCTACTGGTCTGGTGGTCTAGGGAAGAGGCTATAGCGGGACAGCTGCTTGAACAAGAAGATGACCAGATGGCTGAGTTACGAGGCTTTACTTTGCCCCTCAGGTGTTTTTCAGTAAGTCAACAGATGTCCACAGACTGAAAAACACTTGAAAATACTAGTCTGAAGCTCTTTAGGTTCATATGCTTCATGCTTCGGGACTAGATCTCTTTTTTGGTCTTAAAACTGTCTCCTCTTTTCACAGTGACTGAAATATACACACACATGTACCTCATACATGCATATATTGTTATACTTCCTTAACATTTGTAGACTCCAAGGCTTTTCTTATCAGAGAATCCACTGACTCTAATCACATAAGATCATATAATTACATTCCAATGCCACAGATAGCTTAAATATTTACAGGGTTGAATGGGAACCAATAAATGTGAAAAGGCAGTCAAGTTTGGCAACAGGGTCAGTAATTCAGGAGTAACCTACTTGCTGAAGGCCAAAGCCAGAAAAACCAATTGTGGGTTCCAACAAAGTTCACATTTCTGTTCCAGTCCCAACACTTGCATGTGTGTATATGTGTTTGTGGGTGGGAGTTCAACAACTGTTTATTTTTTTTAAGCCCTTTGTGAGGTCTCCTCCCAATTGCTTTCCAGGTCTGTGCTTGGAATTCTCTGCCACACAGTCTCAAGATTTTTAACCAAATCCAGACAGCACAGTCCCATTTTGTTTGGATTTGTGTTCCTTTAAGTAGTCCTCCAACCAGGCTTTGAAGCAAGCCCCCAGGATGATAAATGGGAGAAACTCACACCTCTTGGAAGGGCTGTGATTCCACTCTGTCTGCCTGGAGTCTAAGCAAAGCAGCTCTAAATTGATTTACAGAGACAACTGGGAAAATGGGAAAGCATTTCCGTGGAGATGCGGCAAATTAAAGGCTAGAGTAGTCAGCTTGGTCTTCTTTAGCTCTTTATTCTGTCTGAGTACCATAGTCTTTTACAGTATAGAAGTTCCTAGCTCTAGGATGTCCATGGGCCTTAGCTCATTGGAAAATATGTTTTCAATTCAAATGGTGGGCACTCCTTAATGACATCCCATTTTGGACACATTGCTCAGCCATTTGCCTTCTCTGATTAAGGGGCAGGAGGTCCTATTGTTTTCCTTCCTGGTTTGTTTTTGAGGAACAGCTGCTTCTCTGGGCATTTGGCTAACTCTTCTCTAATTCTGAACAAAATCACCAGGAGCCAAGAGCTGGGTAAATGAAAAAGTAAGTAACTTAAGGCCAAGCAGGTTGTGCCTTCTCTCTCACAAATGAATGGTTTCTAAGCAAGATCAGATAAAAAGTACTTGAACATAACTTGAATTGGTGATGGTAGGTGAGGGAGTTTCTGAGTGCCTGTGAAATGAACCAAACTCCTTGGTTTCCAGTCCATGTGAAATCTGAGGTCACAAATGAGTGACAGCTACAAAGATTGCATAATTTCCAATAGCAATCATTGCTACCCAGGTAATTATTAACAGTAACCAAGGCTGGTAATTCTGTTCCTTTTCTCTATTACCTTCTGTTTACCTCACTTTGGAGTTCCCTTTGTGTTTCCATGCAAATGCAGAGGGGTTAACATTAAATATGCTTTAAAAGCAGGTGTGGGAAACCCATCCTTTGTGAACTGATTTTATTAACTATATTCTGTTGCAGTACTTTGATATTATGTCAAATGGATCATTTCAAACATTTGACCAAGCATTTTATTTCCACGTTCTTGCTCAAATCTATTGTGAGAACATATAGGGAGTGTGATTTAACAGTCCCGTCTGTTGTGGTTTTTATAACTGAGTAGGCTGATTTTTCAGACTGCTCAGTATGTGAATGACAGTAGATCCACAGTATCATTTCATTTTCTCTTATGTTAGTAAGTGAAGCATATATCCCTAATTAAATTTAATATTTTATTCTGATTATTCTGGTGTTGACCCCAGACCTCCTCCCACTTCACATTCATACCTGTCCCTTATCATCTTCTTAAATCAAACAAGTTAATTTGGATGAACACGCCTAGACAGATACCTGGTATATAATAGGTGCTTCAGTATATGCTTTTACCCCTTTCAGATCTGTAATATTCATCCTTATTAGCAAGTAAATCCCTGTTCAAGGGAGTATCCAAGGCTGGATAATAGCATCACATCAGGCTTGTTAGTCTGGCTTGTTTTTAGTAACAACCAACTCACTTTCCTCACATCAAGTTCTCTGATTAAGGTCTGGTAGAGGGAGGGACCTGAGGGAGTTGAGTTTGGATCACAGTTAAGAGTTCAACTTGGAGGCCAGTCTGCTGAGAACTAGCACAGACACAGGCTGTCCTCTCCCAGCTCCTGACAGGTGGAATGGGAAGTGATGCTAGCGCAGAGGGGACCAAACAATAATATCATGAGAGACCCCGGGTGGAAAAGAAGTAAATGGCTATTAGGAGTAGCCCAATACATGAGGGCTACAATCGAAGCTGGAGTTTGGGGGGAAGTTGGAGAGAAAACAGCACAAGGACAATGGACAGAGTTTTCCGCACAGGAGGCTGTACTGAACCCATCCGTGGGCTTGCAAACTTCTTTGGTACTGCAGCCCAATTCTGAGTGAACCTGTGTGGCCTCATTGCTTGTCTCTTCCCTAACGACTTTCTCACCATGGAAACACTCCAGGGCAAAGAGAAACAGAGCTCCTTCTCCTGGTACTGCAGCTTTTGTCAGCCTGCCTGGATTACTACCACTGTGACAGCTGTCTTAGATGTTATCTTGTGTGTATGCATGACTCTGTAAAATTATACACACACATACATCTGTATATGTATATATAGCCTTCCCACAATTCCTCATAAAGAAGGAAATATCACTATATGCTTTTGTTCGAAAATAATGGATTGTACACACACACATCTACCTGCACATCCCTCCCAATTTATGTAACTCCTCAAAAAAGGGAAGATATTTAATTATTTGTATAATAATAGTTACTTATTTTAACAGGAAGATATTCATCTTTCAGTCTACTACTCCTGTATTTTGATATGTATATACAGAAAATATATAAATACATTTATTCATCTTATGTCTATATACACAGTATGTGGTCTCAAAAGGATATAAGTATACATGATGACTCAACTTCTGATCTTCAAGGGGACAAATGAAAAATAAAAACTAGAAGGAAAGTGCCAGGTAGGAAGTATTCTTCCCATATATTCTCATTTAAATATTGTTGAATGTAATGTAGTCTATGATTGAACAATTTTTACCTATATTTCCTAAATTTTAAAATAAAGGTACAGGCAGCATAAGAGGAGGAAGACAGGCTGCAGTCTCCACCTAGAGATGAGCTCTTTAATGCTTTAGTTTACACATTAGCTTTGTACCAATTCTTTCACACACACATGTGAAACACAAGCAGGCACAAACTTGATAGATAGGTACACAGGTAGATTAGATAATAGGTAGGTAGGTAGGTAGGTAGGTAGGTAGATAGATAATAGTTTTATAAAATTGAATTCACCCAAGTCATGCTTTTCAATATTTTTAAATTAATTATACTTTAAAATAGAAACAATTATAATTATTAACATTCATATGTTATGAGTATTTAATTTTATTTTGATTCAGACCTACACCTTTCTGAAGTTTAAATCTGTCATCTTTTCATTAGAACAGTAGTTGTTTCCTCAAGTGTACAAGTAGTAAATAAAACACACATTTATATCGTGAAAATTACAAGAGGGAGCCCTCTTCTATCTCCCCTATTATCAAATTACCCCCCTTCTCCCTCCCTGTGCATTCTCACTGTCCTCCCCAAAGATCTGCCACTTATAGGTGGAAGTGGATCCTCCCATACCTTTTCCTAAACATTTATGCGTGTGTATGTTGTTTGAGGTTTTTTGTTATATTCACTTTCAACAAATCAGTCACTGAATTTAAATACATCCTCTATGATTTAAAAACACTTAGAGAAAATATTTATACAGCTTTAGTTAAGGAGTAAAATAAATCATACATAGTTCATAGTTTATTTATCTTGAATTATGCATAGGATTAGGTTAAATCTAGAAAATCAGTCACCTCAGATCCTTTTTGGTAGTGGATGGATATGGATGAATGTAGCAAAAATTGTAAGCAAAACATATTCAGGAAATCACTTGGGAATCAATGTAGAACACTATTCACTTAACCTCATGAACTGTGTCATAAGTTTCTCTATTATACACCCCACTTATATCTTGAGTAAATAACTTTCTAATCCAAGTTCTAGAATTAGATATCGAATGTATCAATCAATAGAGTATCTATTACATTTTCATGTTTTTCCGAAAAACAATATCCTAGTGAAAGGATTCTGAGTTATTTAATAATACAATAGAATCAAGCTAAAAATAACATTTTGATCCTATAGAAATCTGATATTGCCAAGAAAGGGGATGGATTATATAGTTAGGATAAACAAGGATCTACTTGATATCATTTTTTACATTCCTTTCATAGTTTAAAAAGCACTGGTTTAGATTTTGCATTCTGTGGTACAGACCTACATTAGTAAAATTGTCATGTATACTTTTTAAAATTTGCTTATTACACTTGTGAACATTTTCAGGTGATCATAGAAATGTCTAAATAGCTAAAGCTATACTAGCACAGTCCAGTACTGATCCCAACCCACTCAGAAAAATTCATTTAAAATAGAAAAAAATCTTATGTAATGGGATTGTAAGCTAGAAGCTTAAGTGCTATAATAAAATACAATCTTATGCAAATATAGTCTCAGATAGTGGGACTTTTCCTGCTGCATTGGAAATGGTTACTGGGGCCTGAAACTGTAAGTAAGAAGAATCAGGGACCCTACATTCCAACACCTGGGGCTGGTTCTCACCCAGGTCTACCAAGAGATTAGCTCTGCTGTCACCATCCACTCCCCACTTTTAATATCCATTCACGTCTATATGAAAAGACAGGAAGACAGGGTCATGGAGGGATGAAAGGAACACTGGAGTTAAAAGTCTTAAGCCTGGGGGTATTTCATATTGTATCAATGTAACTAAGCTGGAACTAAGTTTCCCAGAATCCCCTTCTTGGTAAGGTCTGGGCTAGGGTTGGCCACAAGAGAAATTCTCTTGGGAACAAACGGCAGAAGTGAGGCAGCAGCCATCTTTCCTTTCAGAAGACTGAGATGCTATTGCAACTCAAGCATACTCTTGGAACCTGCTCACTGATTTCCAGGCATAAAGCAGAAGGGCCCAGCCCGTGACTCTTCTAGTTCTTGTGAGATTTCCTGCTCCAGCTGAACTCTTGGGTCAGATGAGCCTTCTGTGCCATGACAAAAGGCCCCAGCTTCTACAGGAGTCCTGTCTTTGAAGCTGGAGACTTGGAGACAGTGAGAGACTGACCCAGATTCCAGTTCATCCCTGTGGGTTGCAGCTCATCCTTGCTCTCCCCTGCTTTACTTCCTTCTTTCTCTTCTGACTGCCTGACCTGCTGATGTTAGGCTCAGCATCAGGTTCAAAAGGTACAGCTATAAATGAATCATTGAACATAAAGAAGCACTCAAGAGAATGATTTAGAGATTGAAGGTTCCTCAGTGAAGGGAAGACCAGCATCTCTTCACTTAAATGCATCCTCTTTTGACGGGGACCCTTAAGACTCCCTTTGGTCCTGCAAGCATGGTGGAGCAGAGGGTGGAGAGAGAGTAAATGGAAGAGCTCAATGCATCCTCTCGAGTTTGGAGCTTGAGTGCCTATGGAATCTGGGATCTGCCTGGTTCTTGGAAGTTTCTGGTGACAGCAAGATAGCCCACAGCAGTTGAGAAGAAATCAGGCACAAATTCCCACCCACATTATCTTTGAGAGTATGTAAAAGGATTCCCCAGGGCTCCAGAGCAGGAGGCAGAAGCCCTGGGGCTACCAAGGTGGCTACCAACTGATGGTTGTCCCATCTGGAGAAAGGATTGAAGGTGTGGAACTCTGTCTACAAAAGTAATGTGACTTTCCTTCAGCAATAGAGGGATGGAATGAAGATGGCCATCACCTGCTAAAACCATGAAGAGACTATCCCACTGAGCACAGGCTACCAGTGGCAGACAAAACCAGACCAAGCCAGTGAGACCAAAGATGCCTCTCGCTATAGACAGGCAGTCAGGACCCCTATCTTCTCCCCTCTTTCCTTTTCCAGAGGATCTACAGACCCAGAAGTGGATGGGGCTGGTGGGAGAAGGTGTCCAAGAGTCTGATGCAGGAGAGAAAGGATGAAAAGGAATTAAAGGAGAAACCCACTTGACTCCACTTCTGCAAGTCTCTTGAAATATAGACTAAGCCTGTGCTGCAGAGAAAAGGAGAGGAGATCTGTAATAGTTTGGGGGTTAGACTTTCAGAATGGGCTGAACTAATTCCTTTTTAAATAGCTACATTTTAACAAAAACTAATGGGATATGCCCAAAGGGGCCTCTGACATGACGGTTGAGAAGAGCGATTAGTGAAAAATAAAGCCATGTCATGTTAGAATCCCCAATGCATTCAGACTTCAATAAAATTAATACTTTATAGACACATAAATGGATTTATATACACATAAGGATATGTTAGTGGATTTATATACACACATATTCATACATGTACATACCCCCTCATTTATATGAAGATAACTGAGTTGGATAGGAAAGCTTGAGAACCTAGATTAGTTTCAGCAAATATGTGGTACATGTATTACCCATCTCACCCCTCCTCCATCCCTTGCCCAAGGCAGACATTACTAATTGATCACTGCCATCTTTCACACTGAGCCAGGACTGGAGTGCAGAGTCCTTTTCAAGCCAACATTCCAGGAAGCCACTTTCAAGAGATCAGAGTTGGCATACAAGACGAAACTTATTTATCATCCTGTTCAAGATTCTAGAACACAGATCTGGAACAAGGAGTCTGATTTTTTTTTTTTTTTGACTTTGCATGCTTGCAAATGTATTTTTTTTTTTTATTGAAGGAGTCTGATTTTAAGCAGCCATGAAAACTATGGCTTTTATTTGCTCAGAGCCTATTTATTCTTTGTTGTCTTTTACTTGCCAAGTTGTGTCCAACTCTTTGCAACACCATGGACTACAGACCACGAGGCTTCTCTATCCATGGGATTTCCCTGGCAAGAATACTGGAGTAGGTTGCTGTTTCCTCCTCAAAGGGATCTTCCCAACCCAGAGATCAAACCTGTGTCTCCCTCATTGACAGCTGGATTCTTTACCACTGAGCCACCACTAGTTGTCACCTAGTATGTCAGTTCACAGTATGAAAGAGTAAGCTAATAATTAATAGTGAGGATTTTATAAAGTAGCACTAATAGTAGGAAGCCAGGATACTGACAAAAAAGGTGACATAACAAGACTAATTTCCATTTACTTTACATTTTTAACTTTGTTTCAAGTCATATGTACAAGTATTATAATTTATTCCCATTTTGTAGATGAAAAAAATTTAGGCTCATAGAACTTAAATGACTTACCCAAAAACACACAGCTGGAAGTAAATTCAGGTCTTTAAGTCTCCAAAGCACATATTATTTTCTTGGCACCACAAAGAACTTTCCAAGTTGAAGCTTACATATTTCAAAGAGAATAGCAGCCTGGTGTCCTGTAATGTAGTTGCAGATAGTCCCTAGACCTCAATGAGACTTAAAGGCACACATTTTAGAAAACAATAATGCATAGTTTCTGATGACTACCCTGTCATTAAGAAAACATTAATTAACATGCTCTTTAAGTGAGGAAGGTAGGTAAATTTGAATTTTTAATTTTTGAAATTAAAATACCATAAAATATTAAAGAAGAATCTATATATATATATATATGTATATATATATATAGTATTACACTATATATAGTATATCATGTAGTCCACTATTAAGCCAGATAAATTGAGTGACTATGCTTGTATGTAAGTTCATGTATGTGATATGACAGGATATAGTATGAATTTCCTAAGAGAAACTATTAAAATGCTAGTAACCAGCTGATTCTATGCCTCCCACTCCCAGAATTCAGGTCATTTTCATATATATGATCATATATGTGATCATATATACAAAGCCTTAAGTTTTTTTATTTTTTAGAAGCAAGGAATGGGACCCTGGAGTTTCTGATCATTTTGAACTATTTATCTTTTTTCCATCTCTACTCCAACTTTAGCACCTGGTTCAATCATTGGCCCTTAGTTTCATAGAATAATTTCACATTCAGTCAACAAGGTAGAATTATTTTGTTCCACCCCACCCAACAGAACTTTTTTCTGGGAAAAGCCTCCTTCGATACACTCAAGAAATACATCCCCTTCCCAAGCTTTTGGGACTTTTCCTTTTGGGCAGGCAACATGTTGGATGAGTTGAGGTTTTGGAATCTCAAAGACTTGAGTTCAAGTCTTTGCTCAATATGTTCATAACATTGTCATACTGCATGAAGTAAGACAGAGAAAGAGAAATATCTCATATATGGAATCTAAAAAATGATACAAATGAGCTTATTTACAAAACAGAAACAGACTCACAGACTTAGAGAAGGAACTAAAAGTTACCAGTGCAGCAGAGGTGTGGGGAGGAGAGTAGGGGAGGGTTAGTTACAAAGTTTGAAATTGACATGTATACATTGCTATATTTAAAATGGAAAACCAATAAGGACCTACTGTTTAGCCCAGAAATCTGCTCAATGTTATGTAACAACCTAAATCGGAAAAGAATTTGAAAAAGAATAGCTATATGTATGTATATAACTGAATCCCTTTGCTATACACCTGAAACTAACACAACATTGTTAATCAACTATACATTCCAATGTAAAATAAGTGTTTTTTTTTTCCCAAAAAGAGCAAGTTCTTAACTCTGTGACCTTAGGTAAGATATTTGAACTTATTTCCTCATCTGTAAAATGGGTACAGCATTAGTGTCTACACCTTGGGCTACTGAGAAGATTAAATGAGCTAACATATAGTCTAAGGCATATGGGCTTCCCAGATAGTTCAACCAGTAAAGAATCTGCCTGCAGTGTGGGAGGCCCAGGTTTGATCTCTAGATTGGGAAAATGCCCTGGAGGAGGGCATGGTAAGCCACTCCAGTATTCTTGTCTGGAGAATCCCCATGGACAGAGGAGCCTGGAGAGCTGATCAACTAGATATATGTACACATGTACAGTATAAGGGACAGAGCAAGCCTTTAAATCATGTTTAATTATTATCACTACTCCCTAAGCCCTTCTATTTTTAGGAATGCCAGGTGATTGATTGTCTTTGTCCTCAATTCTTGCCATGGATAATTTCCAGGGTGCTACAGCTTGTACAAAGGGGAAAGAGCCTCCCAGTTAGACTTTATGATCAGTTGTGGATGAAGGAATAGGAATGTTTTATCTTTGAGGTGCTTATCAGGTACATGCAGATTAAAATTAAAGAGACTGCTCCAGGCACTCTTCTCTCCATGAATTTTATTGTGACATTTCAATGCTCGACTTTGGGTATAGCCCATCTATTTCCACGATAATTGGTAACAAGAGCTATAGTTTGGGAAATGATTTCATTGTGCTAACTAGTAGACTGAAGCACTACAAAGAAAAATCTCTTATTTAGTATTATATCATTGAAGGAAAGGGGAAAAAAAAGATTTTTTTAAAGAAATGATATTGTTTTCAAGTTTGCCTCTTTCAGAAATCTTCTCTTTATATCAACTCAAGTTCAATTATGTAATCCCAAAGAAAGAAAAGAAGGCTCACCGTCTTCAGAGCACATTGTTGGGACTGCTTAATAAAAGCAGTGCCTGCTTTGTTCTGTTATAATCCCCCATTCTTTGGGATTTAATGAGACAAGATACTGTATTTTGAAATGAACACATATACAAAGCCAAGTCGATTTCCTTTGGGGATAAATCCCTTATTAAACTCCAGCTCAACAAATTTAAATATAATAATGGCTTTGACTAAATCTGTATACAGTGAAATCCACTAATGGGGACCACCCCATAGTTCAATAAAGCAAAACAAAACAAGAGAGTCTTTTAGGCAGGTGGTCTCGTAACACAAATTCACGATAGCTTGTGTTTGGTTATTAAGTGAAAGGATTCGTAGCAAGACAGAGTCAAAACTGTTCTCCTTCCTTTGTAAAGAATGCCACTTCTCTTTCCTCCCTCTCCCCATCGCAAATTCTCAGGTGCCCAGTGGTGCACCCAGCTTCCCTGGAAAAGGGCAACCACCACAGTGACCACAGGCCCAGCTGAGCCAAGATCAGCGAAAGTGATTTTATGCCAGCCAGAGGGAAACATCTAAAGATAGGAGTTTAAAGATTAGGGGAGCAAAGCCTGTTATGTGTGAGCACAGTCCATGCTTTCTTGTCATCCTTTGACTGCTTGGTGGAAAGACTTGGTTTGAAGGGGTCTGAATCTACTTTGTACAATTTCAAAGTTAAATATGTGAAAGAATATCAGGACTAGGAAGATATCCCTCAAAGCAAAGAGAAGAAAATCATCTCATAATCCTAGCTCTCCAGCCCAACTACTACTTGCTTTAAAAATATAGACAAATACATTATACACAGTTGTAATTATCGAGATTATGCTATTTTTTATCCTGCTTTTTTCATTAACTATCTCATGTTAATAGTCTTAATAACTCTCATTTCAGTGATGGTACCATGAGTTGGCAAACTACTTCTCACCAGCTCAATCTGGCCTATTTCCTGCTTTTCTGGAACATAGTTATGTCTATGCATTGCCTATAGCTGTTACAAATGGCAAAATGCAGTAGTTGTGACAGAAACCCTATGGCCTGCAAATCCTGAAATATTTACCCTCTGACCCTTTAGATAAAAAGTTCATCAACCTCCATAAACTTTTCATCAAGTTGAGATTTATAATTTATTTAACCATCCCCATATTTCTGAATATTTACTTTCATTTCTCCTTTCTTCTTGCTGCTCACTGAATATCAGGGTTTTTACATTTTTTTTCTCTTCTAAAAAAGGATTTCCTTAACCTATCCTCTAAAGTAAGATTACTACATCAGGTATGAAAACTTTGATAGCTCATAATCTCACTAAAACCTCATGAAACAAAGCAGTATGTCTCATAATGGTGCATTTCTCTGGCAGTAGGTTGTCTTACCACATGGACAGGGAACAGCTGTGGACTTGGGTTGACCTGTGGATACATAGCTAATTGCTGGAGTAGAGTCTCAGGGCGTAGTCTTAGTCTGGCACCTATTGTCACAGCCGTAGTTTTCCAGTGTGATCATGTGTTCTGTGTTCAATGGTTTGGCTAGTTGCCACGTTATCACCTGCAGTGACCATTTTCCATGCATTTGGTAGAGAATCCTGTCTTATGAGATTTGCCACACAAAATCACCTAACCACGATCTCATCACTTTGACAAACATAAAATGAACACCAAAGAAGCAGGAAGAATGAGCTTCATAATTTTGAGGCCTAGAGGAACATGGCAAAAGTTATTAAGAATTTCAAGATAGCAACAGCCTAGCATTGAACCAAGCACAGCACCCTTCTCAGTGCATGGCACTGTGTGAATGCACACCCATGAAGCCAGTCCTACACGTGGGCAGAGTGTGTGCATGGAGGCCACCGCTAATAAGAACCCTGCTACATAGAGGACAGTCAGCCCCTACAGGCAAGTGGAACCATCAGAGACAGGGAGTGGGCAGGGATGGCAGAAACCTCTGGGATAAGGATATGGCCACTCTACATCAAGAAGAGGGAAGGTCAGGCACTTCTGTGGCCTTCTCAATGACAGTCACTCTGAATAAACCAATCTGGAGTCCCCATCACCTACCTGTCCCTTCTGTGGTTAAGAGCATGAGCTCTCAGAGTCCGACTGCCTGAGCTGAAGTTCTTGCTGACTGCCTATGAGATCCTGGAGAAGTTATCTTCAGTTTCCTCAGCTGCAAAATGAGTTTAACAAGAGTACCTGTCTTGTATGGTTTGCTTTAACGGTAAGTATAGGAAGGATCCTTCTGTTTTCATGTCTGATCATCCCTTTGGGTCATCGGTAGATTTTCCTGATGTTACACTATTATCTTTTCAAGCGGATATTAAACTGATTATTTTTACTGGGGGCAGGGGGAAGCAGTAAACACTGTAGAAGAAAATGCTTTTATTTTCTAACAGAAGCAAAACGTGTTGTACAGAGACATGATCTAATTTCTGGTGAGGCGGTGCAGGCCTGTCAATCTGTATACACACAGTGCTGAGAGCCACAGGGTGATAGTGTTATCCGTCTAAATATTACTCCTCTGATGTCGCAGTCTTGTGGTGCAAAGCAGAACACTTGCCCATGCCCAAATGCAAAAAATGATGGAGCTGGAAGCCGTAGGATAAGGAATAGGTATCTCCTGTGGTCACCAACTCCCTCTGAGCTTCTGTGGCAGTCCCTGTGGGCTTCTATGTCATGGCGACTTCTGAGATTTCTATCTCGCTCTTCGGCGAGACTGAGTAGAATCCTTGAAGGTAGAGATCATGCCTGTTATACATTTACAGGCAGCACAGAAGGTGCTCCTTAAGCTCTAATCCAAGGTAAGTTTCCTCCCTGTGACAATTGCAAGGCAGTCTGGATCCAGTCTGCCACTGGTCAGGCCTGTCTCTGCCATTTGCTCGCTCCATCCTAGCTATGCACAGGCAAGTCAGTGAAGCCCTCTGTTCTTTCACTTTCCTTGTCTATAAAATAGGGAGTTGTGAGCAAAATCTATGTCCTGTGCTTAGTGCAGCTCTTGGCATATAGAAGCACTGTGTGGATATTAACTATCATTAATATAAGGTAGAATGACATTCACTGAGTACCAGCCACATTCATACACATTCATTCATAATGATCTTTGTAAGTAGGAATTATCACCCCCATTTTTTAGCTAGAAAAATAGTCAGTCAGAGAAATGTAGTTTTCTTGTCCCAAGTCACACAGTCAGTGATTAGCAGAGTGGGGATTCCATTCCCCAAGGCTATAGTCTCTGCTCCTCTCCATGCTGCCTTCCCCCCCACCCCTCCCCTCCCCCTGCAGCTAGCCTTTAGCCAGTGAAGATCCTGAATTGGGTACCAGTATAGCTCTTCTGTCCCCTGCCAAAATCACCACCAGTAATCACAAGAAGGAGTGGGGAAAACAGGTTCTCCTAGATGTCACATTGCCAGCTGTGAGCACTGACTGCCCCTTATACCTCCTGGGTCTTGCTGATGAACTTCCTCTATGACTCTGGCTCAGAGAACTTTGGGGCAGTAAGCAGGAGGTCAGCCCTGTAATTCCATAACTGCTTGCTCACGGACTGCTTAGGGAGAAGCTATGATGACAGCTGGGATCCTTTCCATGATGAGTAATTGCCCTGTCATACAAATCTATTTAGACCACATCCTTCTGGTGCATAACCACCAGTTGATTTAAGATGCAAACCTTTGTATAGCTCATTGCCAGAGGGATGAAATATAGAGCTTACCTAGACTTTTCTTTACAGTATTTATTGTAAATCATTAGTTTCTCTGAGTTGCTACTCATATATCAAGCAATTCCTACCCAGTTTTGGGTGCTGAAAGAATTCTCTGTTTTTCTAGAAAATGTACCATTTGTCCAAAAATGTAATTACTATATACTTAAAAAAATATTCCACACTCATATATTCATATGGGGAAGCTCAGGCCCAAGGACACCCAACTAGCTGGGAACAGTGAACGTGGTTTTCCATGCAGGAACCACAAGTCTTTGGGGATGTTTAGGAACATGGATAACAAATGCCTCATCTACCATTAAGGCTTCCAGCCAGAGAGGGGAGCGGGGTGAAGCTAAACACTCAGCATTCTTCTGCTCCAAGCTTTATGCTAAACACTTTATGTAACACCTTTAATTATTTCAGCAGCCAGCCCCAGTGGGTAGGTGTTATCATCTTCATTTTATAAACTAGTAAATTGGGGATCACTATCTCATACCATGAAGCAGTAGAACCACAATCCATACCCCAAATAATCAACTTGTACAAGTCTCTCACCACACACAGAGAGACTCCATGCCCCAGCTAGCTGATTCCTGGCTGGTATTGGTCTGAGTCTTCCGTGGGTGGCTCACTAACAAATAGGATGGCTGAGGTCCCCCATCAGCAGGGCTGCCATTGAATGTCAGGAAGGAAAGCTGCTGTGTATAGCAAGCATTTTCATCTTGCCACCAACGAAGATCAAGCACACAAAATCTGAATCCCCCCAGGGGTGGGAGAAGGAGTGAGGTTCCATTTCCCCCCGGCCATTCTATTCGAAGCATACAGCAATATGGGCAGACAATTAGTATGAACGGATTTGCGCAAAACACCAAATCTGATTGATGCTGAAAGCACACCCACGCAGGAGCACACAAAGGGCTAGCGAAGAAGAAGGGTGGTCGTATGGAGCAGGGCCTTCTTAAAAATTCTAATCCTCATAAGCTTCTGAGGAAGCTGCTCTTTTCACTGGGCAGGTTTTTAATATTTATTGCCGAGGGCAGTTTTAATCCTAATGAAAATAGCATGTCCCCAGGAAAAGAAGTGCTGTAGCTCAAAAGAACAAATGTGGCTCTGAGGTTTAAATGTCTCACAAGGGTCACAGAGGGTAGAGGTGACCCGGAAGTGAATCACTGAAAGGCTTCAGGAAGTACTACCAACAGAAAAATGTTGAGCTCAAAATGGGATGTGTGTAAACCAATTCTGGCTGAGTTATCCCCTGAATGGAAGACCCAAACTTCTTGGCAGAAGAACAATCAATATAGCTCATAGGTGAAGAGAGACAGACTTGGAATTCGTCTGCCAAGGTTTGAATCTCAGCCTTGTCATCTCTAAGCCTCAATTTCTGATAGTTATGATTACAGATCTTATTGATTTCTTGTGGAAATCAACTGAGACAATGAATGTAAATCACTTAGCACAGGCTCTGGCATAGAATAACTGCTAAATAAGAGATATGTTATTACTAAAATTTTTATTATTTTACAGTTTATCCCCAATATTCCTGGGGTTTTTATTTTTTATTTTTGCCCAGAAAATGAGGATGTCAGATATGAAGAGCTAGCAACTAGGAAGCCCTGATGGAAAGAGTCAGAGAAAATTAACCATTTATCTTCTGTTGATAAAACCAGGATTCAAATTAGGCTTAAGTTGGGAAGGAAAATAAGAGCTTCATGCCTGCAGTGAGAAATAGGGCAAATTAACTGTTTATACAAATACTATTTCCATTGGCAGAGAAAATGTATGGATTGAATCCAACCTTGTCATCATGTGGGAGCTAAGAAATGAGCCTGTGTAGAATTGTGAAGCCTAGACATTTGTTTGCCAGGCTTCCAGGTGCTGTTGTATGCCAGTTTTTCCAGCAGTAGGACCATTTGTAACTACTCAGTAAATTCTGTGACTTTCCCCACCAATAAAAGTGCATCAGCAATTGAGAAAACCCTTCTGTCTTTGGGTGAGTGTGCATGACTCCTACCTTGTCCTCTGGTCTGCTCAAGCTCCCAAAATATGGAAACTCAGTATCCTCCCCCTGGACTAGATTAAAGTTTAAGGAGCATCACCCTGAAAGATTACAGTGCCCACACTCCCATAAGCAAGTAAAAATGAAAACAGATTTGAATTATTAAATAACCTCATCTTTCAAAATGATGTAGATCTTAGATGTAGAATGGTACTATGGTGTAGTCTTTCTAATTTCTCTTTCCTTCTCTCTCTGTGCCCCTACTTTGCTGGTGCCCTAACCTCATGTAGAGTCTGAATATTGAGAATCCAGCACCAACATTAGATTATAAAAAATTTTAAAAAGAACTAGCAAAGATCCTCTTCTAGATTGAATTCAGACGTTTCTTTCAGTCTTGAGAAAAATACCTCTCTTTGGTTCTTATTCTCCAGAGACACACCCAGATAAAGGGCTCAGAATACTGTTTTCTTTCTGGCTTTTTACACCATCTTTGACCTGTGTTATTGGCATTGTTTCCTAACTGGTTGTCTCCCTCTCCTTTGCCTTCCCTCCTCGCTACTCCATCCCCCATGCTGTTGCCAAAGAGTGCTTTCTGAAATTCAAACTGAATGATGTCCCTTCCTAGTTTAATACCTTTCAAAGGCTCCTCTTGTCTAGACCTGTGATTCCAAACCAGGGGAGGGGTCCTTCTCCAGATAAGGAGCCTCATGGTGTAAGCAAGGGCACATGATAAATACAATGGATCTTTTGTAAAGCCATTGGTGATAAATTTAAAACATAATTTTTAAATTAACAAATGCAAATATATTATGGAGTAGAACATGAAATTTTCCTGGCTGTTAAACATGGAAATCCAGAGGAATTTCACACTTGGGGTTGTTGGTGCCTGACCCGGAACTTATAGAGATAGGCAATCATTCCCTTAAGATTTTAAAGTGGAAACATTGGTGAAGCACTGACCTGCAGGATAAAATCAAACTCCTTGGGGCAAAGCTCTCTGAGATCCCAGAGCCTGCTTTTCCTTCTCAGCCTCATATTTAATTCCCTTCCTCATTAGTTACAACACTCCTCACTTTGTGCCATTCATGAACAACCCCAGTTACAAGTGTCTTTGTTAAGTCCACCCCTTTAACTCCATGTCCCTGAAAGACCGGTCTTTAGGCACTCATCTTAAACAGTTGGACTATGCTGTTCTCGTGCAAACTTCCCTTGCCCTCACCCAGAGAGCCCAGTCCAGCTGCCTGTTGAGAGTGGGATCCAAGAGTTAGCTCAGCAGTGGGCACGTGCCTGTTCATCCCCAAAGCAGGCAGAGGCAGAGGCCAGCCTACCTTGACTGCACCTGTCCTGCCCCATCTCTTGAATGTTAGGAAAGAGTGCGCAACTGAGGACTGGATGCTGTAGACTACCATGCTGTAGACTAATCATGCTGTAGGTTGCGACTACCCCACTTCTCAACTGGATGGTCTTGGACTGAACACTCTGTGCTTCCAATTCCTCATTTGTGGAATGGAGATTATAGCAAGATACCAATTTAATTAAGAAGAGCCAAGAGTTCAACCATGTTAAATGCTTCAAAGACTGACACCTGACCAAACATTAGCTATTATTATTGTTAAACACTTGCTTCCACCAGGAGAAAGTTTGTTTAAAATACATAATGTCCTCATGGAAATTATCTTGGTCCCCAGGCATGCTCACAAGGTGCCCTCACAGCCTGTATGCTGTGGTTCAAGGACTAGCATATTCTGGCAGACAAATTCAGCTCTTTTGTTTTTCCCTTCCAGAAGACCAGGGACTTTCTGATGTACGTACCCACAACCTGCACCCTCTCATTTCTTTGGGGCATGTGTGTTGAAAAAGTGACTGAAACAGGAACGTATTTCTAAAGAAAAGGTTGTAAGGGAAGAGTTTAATGTTGAGTAAGATTACGATTTTTTAATCGACACAATTCACATACCCAGTTTATTATTTCTAAGTCCAAAAGATATTCATGGAAGAAGAAAGAAAAAGAAGGGAGCTGAATATTTGCTGCAAGTTCAAATGCAGGTCTTCAATCCTCGCTCCCACAATAATCCCGCACAAAGGGTATCGTTATCCTTACGTGGAGAAAAAAACCCTACATCCCTAAAATATGAGCTCTCACCAAGATTAAATCTCCTCACCATCCCCCAAATTAAAAAAGAAGGGCATTTGCTCCTAAGACAAAAGGTATTATTTCAGTTACTTTTCATTAACATAATCTGCATTCTGTGGAAACAGACCCCTCAAAATCTCACCCCTCTCCCTGCATATTTGAAGAGACTTCTAGGGTATAGTGTGTCTCTCTCTGCAGAGTGGCCAGTGCAGACTGGCTTTGGGTCAGGCTAAAGGAAGAAGATGGAAAGCTGGTGAATGTTGGCACACAGAGCCCCATTGTCTGCAGTTCAGCGAATGGCAGCCAGGACCTGTCCTCACACCTGCTGAGGTGTTTAGAGGCCAAAACTGCTCTGCTCCTCACTTGGGCATCCCCTTCCAGCTTGCCAGCTCCCGCCTGGCTCTCCATCCAAGAGCGTGAGCAGAGTCAAGAGCCTAGTCATCCCTTCCTCCCAGGCATGACTGGTTCAGCCGCAGTGAAGGAGCCAAGATTAACAACAACAGCAACAGTAACAACCTTGCAGCTTCTGGGCCCACAGGTGCCCGACCGACTCAGGCACAAACCGATTGGCCATGCTCTAGCCCGGGATTTGGATGACTCAGAGTGGAGAATGGGAGCCTAGTCAAGACTCGTCCTCAGAACTGTGTTGGTGGCTAATTACCCTGGTCATCTACGCTCAAGTTCTCTTTCCATAGCCTTTTGCCAACGGTCAGTTTGTTACTGGCGATTAATTTAGCTCTTGGCAGAGAGGACTCTTGTTTTGAGGCAATGAGGAATTGCAGGGTCTCTCCCTGATGAGGAAGTCTGTCTTCACTCCTCCTCTCAAAGGGTCTTTTTCAACTGGAAGCAGAGTGCAGAGGCCGCTGCAGTAGAAAAGCCGCTCACCTGGAGTCAGCCAGTTCTCAGCTCTGCTCCCTGCCAGCTGCATGAACTT
Organism: Antilocapra americana; assembly: GCA_007570785.1. Classification (NCBI taxonomy): domain Eukaryota; kingdom Metazoa; phylum Chordata; class Mammalia; order Artiodactyla; family Antilocapridae; genus Antilocapra; species Antilocapra americana. The sequence goes on from ML663041.1 coordinate 980,925, forward strand.
CTGCAATCTACCTGGCCACTCTTTGCCTCAGTTTCCTACCACACAGAGCCGCTGTGGACATTAATTCCAAATGGATAAGCTAATGGTGGAAAAGTGCCTGGTGAAGACTGGGGGCTTTGTCTTTCATCTCTGTGCCTTGATCTGATCACTTTCACCACGGGCATTAACACTGTTCTTTAATCAATCACTAGACACATATTCAAGGCTCTTTTGTTTGTGGTTTTGGGGATCAAGTGGTAATATTCCAGAGGGGCTTAGCATCTTACTGGGGAGAGAAGACATAGAACGTAGGGCTGTCTATAGTAAAACTCTGAATTACCCAGTACACACTCTGGACCCAGGGTAGGCAGAAATCTGTGTGGGCTCTGGTTATCTGGCTCAGCTTCATGGAGGAGGTGATGTGGAATGAGGTTTTCACTGGCACATTGCCTTGAACATAGCAGGTACCCTGTGACGATTAACTGTGCTGAATGATTGTACATGTTTAGTGTGCAGAACAAATAACTTCTAGTTTACAGCCCAAGCAGAGGAAAACTGAATGTCCCTGGATGGTAGAGGGCAGGTTTTAGGAAGGACAAGACATTTTTTAGGAGTTATAAATTGACTTTCATGTGGATTAGAAAAAAAAAATTAACACGTAAATTGTGTGAGTTCATATATTCTGTATCTTGGCAGAAAACTAAAGCTTTTTAAAAGTGTATTGGTTTTTAAAAATATATTAAATAAGCAATATTAAAGGTAGTCTGTGGTATGTCAACAATCAGTCCTGTGTGGTATGTGAATGACTGAAGTTTGGAAAACTCTGCTGGAAGGAATAGGATTTGTCTGTGGATACCCTGTGAATGAAGAGCTAGGAATCAGAATCTTCACCTCTCTACTGCATAAAGCTGTGGTCTTAGGCAGTTGCTCTCACCTCGCTCACTGTGCCTCATTTTCCTTTTTTATTAAATAGGAATAATGATGCTACCTAACTGGCATGCTGCAGTCCATGGGGTTGCAAAGAGTCAGACATGACTGAGCAACTGAACTGAACTGAATAAAGATTAATATCTATAAAGCATTTGTAACACTGCCTGGCATATGTTAAGAGTTCATTTAGAGTAAGAAAAAAAGCCCAAAGCCCATGAGGGTCATATTGGTCTGGAGGCTGCCACTGACTAAGTGAACCATCTAGTAGGTCTTTGAGAGCAAGTGTTAGCCTGCCCACCGTGATGCAAAATGATAGATCAACAGATTCCACTGTGGTTGCCAGGAAGGGATTCCCAGCTCTGTCATTCAAGCCCTTGTGGGTTATTTAAGGTCACAAGTCCTTTACTGTATGATTAGAGAAACCACAGACTTGGGCAGCTGGGAGCATATTTCTGCCAATGTAAAATGCTTATGTGATTCTACAAACAAAGGCATAGGTGGTTTTTTTCCTGTGGGGCAAATAAGACCCCAATCAACTGAGCTGAATTTACTCTGAACGCTCATCAGCCCCAGTGAAGTACTGGGCTCCCCTGATTCTTCCAGAGATACATGAAATAATTAATCAAATCTGATCTGTTTTTTTTTTAATTCAGCTGATAAACATTTTATTCTCACAATTCCAAGAGCCTGATAATTAAATTAGGGTGGTACACAGTTGGTATAAAAAGGCATTTGGTTCCATCCAGAGGTAGATATAGCTTAGTATTCACCTACACTGCATTTCCAACTAATGGTATATAGCTGCTGGTTTCAGGATTTTTTAGATATCTTTATTTAGCAATGCATATCAAGTGAGCAAGCCTTGTGACAGACACAGAAATGCTGACAAAGATCTGCTGAGGAAAATAATGCTCAAAATTTCTACCCTCACGCCAGCACCAGACCCATACTGCCAGGACATCCTCCAAGGCCTAAGGCACTGTTCCCTTGGAGATTCCTAGTACACAGAAGTGTTTCCATACGTTGAGGAGTCCTGTGTCAAACAATCCTACTTAACCCGAGCATGTTTGATAATGGGTTCCTTCTAAGGAATAACTTTAATGTTTCCCTTCAGTTCGGTTCAGTCACTCAGTCTTGTCCAACTCTTTGTGACCCCATGGACTGCAGCACGCCAGGCTTCCCTGTCCATCACCAACTCCCGGAGCTTACTCAGACTCATTTCCATTGAGCTGGTGATGCCATTCACCATCTCATCCTCTGTTGTCCCCTTCTCCTCCTGCCTTCAATCTTTCCCAACATCAGGGTCTTTTCAAATGAGTCAATTCTTTGCATCAGATGACCAAACTATTGGAGTTTCAGCTTCAACATCAGTCCTTCCAACAAATATTCAGGACTGAGCTCCTTTAGGATGGACTGGTTGGATATCCTTGCAGTCCAAGGGACTCTCAAGAGTCTTCTCCAACACCACAGTTCAAAAGCATCAATTCTTCAGTGCTCAGGTTTCTTTATAGTCCAACTCTCACATCCATACATGACTACTGAAAAAACCATAGCTTTGACCAGATGGACCTTTGTTGGCAAAGTAATTTCTCTGCTTTTTAATATGCTGTCTAAGTTGGTCATAATTTTTCTTCCAAGGAGCAAGTGTCTTTTAATTTCATGGCTGCAGTCACCATCTGCAGTGATTTTGGAGCCCAAAAAAAACAAAGTCTGTCACTGTTTCCATTGTGTCCCCATCTATTTGCCATGAAATAATGGGACCAGATGCCATGATCTTAGTTTTCTGAATGCTGAGTTTTAAGCTAACTTTTTCATTCTCCTCTTTCACATTCATCAAGAGGCTCTTTAGTTCTTCTTTGCTTTCTGCCATAAAGGTGGTGTCATCTGCATATCTGAGGTTATTGATATTTTTCTTGGCAATCTTGATTCCAGTTTGTGCTTCATCTAGCACAGCATTTCTCATGATGTACTCTGCATATAAGTTAAATAAGCAGGGTGACAATATACACGCCATCGTAGCCATCTCTTCCCTAGAAGACAATAAAAAGTGCAGCGCCAACATAGATGTAGCCCTACTATCCACTCATTCATCAAGCTACACTCCTGAATGAACTATTCTGCTTCTCTTTTTCCTTCATCCAGCTGGTACCCAAGTCCTACTGCTTCTACCTTACAGATGTTTCTAGAGTTCCTGCCCCACATTCATCTCTGCTGCCAAAGCCTTAGCTCTAGTCTTGTTTAGGTTTATTTTGAATGTCCAGACAAATTGTGAAAGTCTTCGGTTCTCCCAGCCATCTCTCAGCTAAAGGATGGTATCCCCTCTCTCCTCTATGATCCATCATTCAGAGTTGTTTTCCTAAAAATAAATCTCATCATAATACTTTTTCACTTAAAATACCTCCTGTCTCCCCATTGCCCACATAAGGAACCCAGTGTAATCATCATGGACACTAATTCTAGGGCAGAATATAGCATGGGAGTTAAAAGAATAGAATTTGAAATTAAATAGTCCTGGATAAAGCTTGGGCAATTTACTTAGTCCTCCCAAGCCTCAATTTTGTCACTATAGGATGAGTGTAATTATAGTTTAGATTTAACAGGATTGTGGCAAGAATTAAATCAGATAAAAGATGTAGAATACTCAACCCAGCACCTAAAATATTGAAAATACTTACAATTATACCGTTCTTATTAACATTATACAATACTCTGAATAACTGAGCCCTAGCTCTTCAAACTCAATGTACAGCCCTTCTTCACAGTTACCTATGTTCCAGTCACCCCAAATGTCTCACCCTTCTCCAACATGCCCCTTTGCCTGTCTCCATGATTTTGCATTCTGTTCCCTCTCTGCACAGCACTGTTCTCCTTTCCTCTGGTGGATGTGTCCTCACACCAAGACATTTCTCAGCAGGCTGAATAAAAATAAATTTCATAAAGCCCATGTGCTTCTCTCTACAGGAAGGTCTTGAAACCTTAGCCTGCTTATTTAGAATTGGGTGGAAATTTAAAGCCAGTGATTTAAACATACCAGATTATCTAGTTTCCTTAAAGGGAAAGAGTATTCTTAGTTTACAGGGGGTGTGTGTGCACGTGTGTGTGTGTGCATGCCCAGTTGCTCAGTTGTGTTTGACTCTTTGTGACCTATGACCCTCAGACTGTAGTCTGCCAGGTTCCTCTGCCCATGGAATTTTCCAGGCAAGAGTACTGGTGTGGGTTACCATTTCCTATTCCAGGGGATCTTCCCCACCCAGGGATCAAACCCATGTCTCTTGCATCTCCTGCATTGGCAGGATCAGATTAAAAGCAGCAAAGGGAAGACTCTAAAAAATAATAGGCTAAGATGCAAAAGCTAAGAAACAGGAACAGTGACAGAAAAGCTAAGGATCAGGAACAGTGACAGATAACTTAGCATAAAGCATAGCCTGGAAGGACTTTACAGTATTAACATCCACTTTAACAAACACTTATGTAAAAAGACTGACACATTTTATGATGACTCCCAAATCAATAGAAATGAGTAACAAAAATAACATTTATGTCTTTTATTAAGTGTTTATGCAAGCATTGTGTTAATTGTATTTTATGTTTTTGACTCTCATTGTAGGTGGTTATCATCTGCCTCCATTTACAAAGAAAGAATGAGGCTTAGAGAAATTAAGAGACTCTTCCGAGGTACTTAGCTGTGGCAAGATTCTAGAGTTAGTTATCCCAACCTTATATAAAACTCTTTGTACAAGGTTTTTATGATTGGGAACTGTTTAAACAGACATGGAATAATATCAATACATCCTGTTTACTATTCTGAGTGTGTATAACAGGCATATTTTATTAAAAATTTTTATCTAGCATTGTTTATATTTTTAAATGCTGGTGTGTTAGCTTTGGAATTCATAAATAGGACAACTCTTTTTTTTTTTTTTCTCTCTTTTGGCTGCTGAATAAATGATGCTTCAAAAAGAATACCAAGAAAGCTAGCTTTCAAAAGAAATGTGATGGCTGTAAGCATCATTGTGTTGCAAATACCTATTGTGAAAGTTAAAGTTTTAAGTAAAATCTTGGTTTATTTCCTCATAGATTTTTCCCTAAGAGCTGGAGTCAAAGGAGCATGCATGAATTGGAGTGAGTGGATTCCGTTCTTCTAATCTTGGTTTTGTTTCAGAGCCAGATAATTATGTGTAAACTTGTACCTCTCCTGCCTCTTGGTTCTTCTGCAAAAGCAGAACCACCCCATGAGGGACACTGCCTATTCCCTGTCCCTTCAAGCTTGTCCTTAGGGTGTCTAAAGCCAGCTTGTCTCTCCTCCTATTCAAACCAGATCCTCCCTCCCTTGTCTGATTCTTAGCCAAGCATAGCAAGGCCAGCTGGTGAGAGCCTTGTAAAAAACAATGGCACCAGACCCTGCTTAATGGAACACTGCTTGTGCTGGTCAAAGCTTCCTGGATCGGAACATTTGATTTTGAGTTGTGGCCCATTCTCTGATCCATACTGGGGTGCTGTGTTCAGTGAGGATTAAAAGCCTTGTGAACTGGAGTAAGAAGAGGTAGAAGAAAGAGGTCATTGTGGGTCTAGAGGGAATCAATATTGTCTCTTTGTAAAAGCCTGTATCTGTTCCCAGACTGACCATCTGGGGCTGTGTGGCTCAAAATCAGCTACAAAGGAGGGGAAGAGAATTAAACTGGGGGAGGGAGAACTTTGTGAGGGCAGGTTTCCAATGTGACTTATCTGAGAAGACTAAGGAGGAGCCATAGAGGTTGCGAAGAGAAATGGTTCAAGAGAAAGAGTCAGGCCCTAAATTCCTATATAGACCTGGAGTTCATGTGTCCTTCCTTGTGCCTCTACCAAATGTTTCCAGATGTGAATAAAGGACTATTTCTACAGGGCTCACAATTTCTTCCTTAATTCTTGAAAGCTGCTTTGCAATAATTTTATAAAAGTTTTTCTGTTTTCAGTAAAATTGACATTTGCAATGGATTCCTCAAACTTGAGGCTCATGGGCATAAAAACAGGGTGAGAAATGGTTAGGACTTAGACGGTGTTGCTGCCTTAGTACCCCTACAGCAAAGCAACTGTTTGACCTGGAGATTCCCTGTTCTTTGGGAGACAGTGCTAAGTGGGTGAAGACAGAGCTGCAAATGTGGCTCAAAGAAGCTGAGAATACAGATGTATGTTGCTGAAGGATTCTTGAGTTAAAATGGTGTTTGCTCAGAGCAAAGACCTTGCTCTGGTTTTAAGATACCAATAAAAACTGCACCAGCTAACCTTCTGGATCTGGAGAGACTTTTACAAAAATAGATACATCTCCCCAGGAGGCAAACCAGCCTGGAAAGTGATGCAACTCTTGGTTCTTGAATCTGGGATTCAGCAGTGACATGATAAGTGCCTGATGAGTGTGTTGTTTAAGCAAGAGTGCTAAGAGTTGAGTATTGGAAAATTCTGTTTCTGGGATGGATAGGCTGTGTATCCATGGATAAACTCTTAATATTAGATACTCTTCAGTATTCATTCATCAATTAAATGGCAAAACTTAACCTCATGAAAGGATCTTATATTGTAGTAGTAAGGTAGGAAGTTAGTGATTTCTTGTACACGATCAATATTTTGGCTGATAAGGGAGTTTCCCCCACAGTGCTTGTCCAGCAGGGTGTCCTAGAACTCTCCTCCCCCATTATATTCCAGAAGTCACTGGTCCAACTGACGTGAGAGACAGCTCTACCTGCACTTCCACAGGCACCCCCATCCTCATGGCCGAACTAAACCCACTGTCTTCGCACTTCAAACTTGATCTTCCTCCCCATTCCTATTTACAGCTCTTCCAGGTGAGAAGGCTCAGTACCAGCCTTCCCTCCCCGCTCCCCTAGTCTCCTCTGTCTACTGCCTCTCTCATGGCCTGCTTCATTTCCTCCTTTCTCACTCTCTGCTTGAATTCAAGCTCATCATCTTTCATCAGGGTCAACAGCAAGCTTTTTAAAAACTTGAGTTGAAAATCACACGACAGAATATGAACCATTTTATTTACTTCGTATTGAGTTGTCTGCTTTGTAACTTTTCCCCAGCTTTACTGAGGTATAACTGACAAGATTATATCAACTTAAAATGTATGATAATGGGTTTCCCTGGTGGCTCAGAAGGCAAAGAATCTGCCTGCAATGCAGGAGACCTGGGTTCGATCCCTGGGTAGGGAAGACTCCCTGGAGGAGGAAATGGTAACCCACTCCAGTGTTCTTGCCTGGAGAATGGACAGAGGAGCCTGGTAGGTTACAGTCCATGGAGTTGCAAAGAGTCAGATGTGTCTGAATGACTAACATTTTCACTTCAATTTTTCAAGCTGTACGACATGGTTAATCCTTTTAAAGTAAACTTAGTACAATCACAATACTATACAACCGCCACCATTTACCCAGTTTCAAAGTATTTTCACAATCCCAGAAGGAAAACTGTACCTATTAAGCAGTTACTTTCTATTCCTTCCCACTCCCAGGCCCTGGCGACAACCAGTTTGCTATCTCTATAGATTTACCTATTCTGAGTATATCATATACATGGAATCACACAATATATAACCTTTTATATCTGGCTTCTTTCACTTGGTATAATGTTTTCTAGGTTTCTCCACATTGTTGCATACATCAGTACCTCATTCCTTCCTGCAGCTGAATAACATGATATTACCGTATGTGTATATTATTCTGTGTTGCATGCATATGACACAATTTGTCTACCCATTCATCTGCTAATGTATATTTGTGTTGTTTCTTTTCACTGTTGTGAATAGTGCTATTTTGAACATGTATGTATATGTATTTGCTTTGCAATTTGGAGGCGATGGGTCTCCATCTAGAAGTGGAATTGCTTGGTCAAATGCTAATTCTACGTTTAACTTTCTAAGAAACTCCCAAACTGCCTCTACAGCAGCTGGACCATTTTGTATCCCCACCAGCAATTACAGAGCTTCCAATGTCTCCATATTTCCACCAGTACTTATTACTTTCTGGTTTTTTTTTTTTTTTTTACAGCCCTAGTGGATATGAATTGGTATTGATTTGCAATTTTCTAATGGTTAATAATATTCAGCACCCTTTAATGTATTTTTTTTAACCATTTGTATGTCTTTTATGAAGGAACGCCTGTGCACATTCTTTGCCCAATTTTTAATTGGATTGTCAGTCTTTTGTTACTGAGTTGTAATGTTCTTTATATATTCTGAATATTAGACTCAGATATGTAATTTGCTAATATGTTCCATTCTGCATGTTGTCTTTTTATTTTCTTAATTATGTCCTTTGATGCACTAATTTTTAAAATTTTGATGAGTCCAATTTACCAGTTCTTTTCTCCTGTTGCTAATGTTTTTGATGCCATTGCCAAACACAAGACGATGAAGATTTACCCCTCTGTTTCCTTCTGAGTTTTATAGTTTTCGCTCTTATATTTAGGTCATTGATTTATTTTGGTTTCATTTTTCAATGTTTTTAAAAATCATCCTTTGTTGTTTTTCAGTTGCTAGGTTGTGTCAGACTCTTTGTGACCCCATGGACTATAGCTCGCCAGGCTCCTCCTCTGTCCTCCACTATCTCCTGGAGTTTGCTCAAATTCATGTCCATTGAGTCAGTGATACCATCCAACCATCTCATCCTCTGTCATCCCCTTCTCTCCTCTTCTTGCCCTCAATCTTTCCTAGCATCAGGGTCTTTTCCAATGAGTTGCCTCTTCACATCAGGTGGTCAAACTATTTGCACTTCAGCTTCAGCATCAGTCTTTCCAGTGAATATGCAGGGTTGATTTCCTTTAGGGTTGACTGGTTTCATGTCCTTGTAGACCAGGGGATTTTCAAAAGTCTTCTCTAGCACCACAGTTCAAAAGCATCAATTCTTCAGTGTTCAGCCTGTTTTATGGGTCAACTCACACATCCACACATGACTACTGGAAAAACTATAGCTTTGACTATACGGACCTTTGTCAGCAACTTGATGTCTCTGCTGTGTAATGCACTGAGTTTGTCACAGCTCTCCTTTCAAGGAGTAAGTGTCTTTTTAATTCCATGGCTGATGTCACCATCCATAGTAATTTTTGGAGCCCAAGAAAATAAAATTTGCACTGTTTTCTCTTTTTCCCCTTCTATTTGCCATGAAGTGGTTGAAACCATATGCCATGATCTTAGTTTTTTGAATGTTGAGTTTCAAGCCAGCTTTTTCTGTCTCTTCCACCCTCATCAAGAGGCTCCTTAGTTCTTCACTTTCTTCCACTAGAGAGGTATCGTCTGCGTATCTGAGGTTGTTGATATTTCTCCCAGCAATCTTGATTCCAGCTTGTGATTCATCTAGCCTGGCATTCTGCATGATGTACTCTGTACATAAGTTAAATAAGCAGTGTGACAATATATAGCCTTGTCACCCTGATAATAATCACCTTATCAAAATAAAATGTACAAATGAAAATATTCACCAATTTTTAATATAGATTTTGGTGAGTTTTGACAAATGTATGTAAACATCTGACAAATTATGTAAACACCACCAAAACCAAAACATTTCCATTACCCCTCAAAAGTTCCTTTGTTTCCTTTCTCTGACCCTGACCCCCTGACAAGAATTAAATTGTTTTATGTCAATACAGCTTTCCTTTTTCTAGAATTTCATATAAATGAAATCATAGTAAGTGGTATGTAGTGTCTGAATATGTTACTTATAATAATACTTTTGAGTTTCACCCAAGTTGCTGTATAGAATTCATTTCTCTTTATTTCTGAGAACTATTCCCATTGTATGTTTATATATAATTTGCATATCCAATCACCAGTTGATAGACTTTCATTTTTGGTGTTTGGCTATTATGAATAATTTTGCTATGAACATTTCCTAACAAGTCTTTTTTTATGGATATATGTTTTATTGTTCTTGGATAAATTCCCAGGAGTGGGACTGCTGAGCCATATGGTAAGCAGTGTATTTAACTTTATAAAATGACTGCCAAACACTTTTCCAAAGTAGGTATATGATTTTCAATTCGCACCAGCAATGTTTGAGGTTCAGATGCTCCACATCCTCAACAACACTTGTTACTGTCAACCTTTTTTAATTTAGCTATTCTAGTAATGTATATTGTTGTCTCATTCAGAGGACTTTTTTCCTATTTAGAATTTTTTTAGAGCAGTTTCAGGTTTACAAGAGAACTGTACAGAAAGTAAAGAGAGCTCCCATATGTTCCTCTCTCAACACTTAAATTTTGCATATGGTGTGAGGTAATGATCCAACTTTATTTTTTTTGCATGTGGATATACAGTTGTCCCAGAACATTTGTTGAAAAGAAAAACTTTTTCCTATTGAATAGCTTTGGCATCCATGTGAAAAATAAATCGACCATAGATGTATGGATTTATTCTGGACTTTTAATTCTATTCTCTTGGTTCGTATGTCTATCCTTATGCCAGTATCATGCTATTTTGATTATTATAGCTTTGTAATAGGTTTTAAAATGAGGAAGTGTGAGTCTTTGTACTCTGTTCTTTTTCATTATTGTCTGGCTATTCAGGGCCCCTTGAAATTCCGTATGAACGTGATGATCAGCTTTTCCATTTCTGCAGAAAGATCCATTGAAATTTTTATAGGGATTGTATTCCAGTATTCTTGTCTGGGAAATCCCAGGGATAGAGGAACCTGGCAGGCTACAGGCCATGAGGTTGCAAAGAGTTGGACATGACTTAGCAACTACACAACAACAAATTGAATTTGAAGATTGCTTTTGGCAATATTAACATCTTAATATCATTATCCATGAATATGGAATGTCTCTCCATTTACATAGTTCCTTATTTTCTTTCAGCAGTGTTTTATTGTTTTCAGCCTACAAATCTTTTACCAGCTTGGTTAGATTGATTTCTAGGCATTTTATTCTTTTGCATGCAATTATAAATGGTGTTGTTTTCTTAATTTCTTTTTTATAGATTTTTATTGCTGGTATACAAAAATACAACTTATTTTTGTGTATTCATCTTATATCCAGCAACTTTGCTGAAGTGCTCATTAAGTACCAGAAAGAATCATTTGTGTCTTTTCATAATATTCCCTTGATCTAACTCTGTCCTCTTTCCAGAATCACCTCCCACAGCTTTTCCCTACAACTGATGATCTAATCATACTAAACTACTATGGTTCTTTAAACCCAATATATTGCTTTTCAGTGTCATCTTTATGTCACTATTCCCTTAGTCTGAAATGTCCTACTCCCTTGCTTTCCAGATATGTGACCAACATTCTTAAAACTTGTTAGAAAAATGCAGAATCACAAAAAAAAAGAAAAGAAAGAAAATGCAAGATCACATGCTCTGCTTCAGGTGCTGTCAGGTCTTTCGATTCCAGTGATTTGGATGCAGATTTAATTTGAGAAGCATGGCTCTAGTCTATCCTTTTCTACCAGATATCTCTTTCTATCCTTCAAAGCCCAGCTCAGCTATCAGTTCCTCTGGGACTGGGAAGACTTTATCCCCTAACCTCTACCCAGTAAAATGAATCATTTCCTCCCTGAGCTGTGTCCTTAACATACTTCTACTGTGTGTTTTCTCTATTACACTGTGAGTTCCTTGAGTCAAGAAATGTATTACCTTCACTTGTATGTCTTTTGTAGGCAATCAACCTACTACAGATATTTGATGAATTAGATGAATCTACATGAGGGAGATTTTCTTGTCACCATATAGAAGCAAATGCAGAAATTGGAGCTCAAGATTAAATTCATGTTGTAAGTGACAGAGCTGAGATTTAAGCTCAGGTCTCCTCATTTGAATTCCCATGCTCTCCCTCTACATGATACAGCCATTTTAAGAATTCTAGACTGTGAAGAGAAATACCTTCTTAGGTACCAGAATCATATTCTGCATGTAAGCAAAAGTCCATCTTAAAGTCAGCTAGTAACTAAGAGTAAGGAATGCAAGGCCATTCAAAGAGATTGGTGCTGGAGAATGATTTTTAAACTCCACTTTCACAGATCATTCCTAAAATGTGTTCTCTATGTGTATGTCTCTATGTATATAAAGTGCTTGCCCTTAAAAGCACACCCAAAATTTATTATCTAAATGAATGGGCAAATGTCTTTCTCTGTACCAGTATGTGTGTCCAAGTTCATATGTTTACATGCATATTGCACATCTTTGAATGTCTCTGTATTTGTGATTGCATATTCTAGGCTTTTGCTCTTGAAAGTTTGGTCTGGGGATCAGCAGTGTTGTTATCACCTGGAAAGTGGTTCAGTTCAGTTCAGTCCCTCAGTTGTGTCTGACTCTTTGTAACTCCGTGGACTGCAGCACACCAGGCCTCCCTGTCTATCACCAGTTCCTGGAGCTTACTCAAACTCATGTTCATCAAGTCAGTGATTCCATTCAACCATCTCCTCCTCTGTTGTCCCCTTCTCCTCCCACCTGCAATCTTTCCCAACATCAGGGTGTTTTCCAAGGAATCAGTTCTTTGCATTAGGTGGCCAAAGTGTTGGTGTTTCAGCTTCTGCATCAGTCCTTCCAGTGAATATTCAGGACTGATATCCTTTAGGATGGACTGGTTGGATCTCCTTGCAGTCCAAGGGACTCTCAAGAGTCTTCAACACCACAGTTCAAAAGCATCAATTCTTCGGCCTGCAGCTATTTTTATAGTCCAATTCTCACAGCCATACATGACTACTAGGAAAACGATAGCTTCGACTAGATGGACCTTTGTTGGCAAAGTAATTTCTCTGCTTTTTAATATGCTGTCTAGGTTGGTCATAGCTTTTCTTCCAAGGAGCACGCATCTTTTAATTTCATGGCTGTAGTCACCATCTGCAGTGATTTTGAGCCCAAGAAAATAAAGTCTCTCAATATTTCCATTGTTTCCCCATCTATTTGCCATGAAGTGATGGGACCAGATGCCATGACCTTAGTTTTCTGAATGTTGAGTTTTAAGCCAACTTTTTCACTCTGCTCTTTCACTTTCATTAAGAGGTTCTTTAGTTCTTCTTTGCTTTCTGCCATAAGGGTGGTGTCATCTGCGTACCTGAGGTTACGGATATTTTTCCCAGCAAGCTTGATTCCAGCTTGTGCTTCAGCCAGCCCAGCATTTTGCATGATGTACTCTGCATATAAGCTAAATAAGCAGCCTGGGCATACTCCTTTTCCAATTTGGAACCAGTCTGTTGTTCCATGTCCAGTTCTAACTGTTGCTTCTTGAGCTGCATACAGATTTCTCAGAGAAACAAAAGGCAAAGGAGAAAAGGAAAGATACATCCATTTGAATGCAGAGTTCCAAGAAATAGAAGGAGAGATAAGAAAGGAAAGTGATAGAAAATACAAAAACTCAGGCCCTACCTCAAACATACTGAACCAGAATCTGCACTTTTCATCAGGTCTCCTGGTGACTCATATGCACAGGAAAGTTTGAGAAGCACTAATCTAAATCATCCCAGGTATGCCAGGATAGGTTATCATGTAATGTCAGGTCTAAGCTCAAGATACTCGAAAAGCTGCCAGGAAGAGAGATTATTTCAGTTACTTGCAGTACACTGGATCATTATCTCATGCCTCCTCTGGGCACACACCTATAGGCAAAGATCTAATTTATCACTTAGAAAGGAGAGCACTCATGTGCCACCACAAGCACGCAGAGTGTATTTAAACCCAGTATTGATACTTGATGATCCAGATGGGCCTCTGACAGGATGTAGTTTTCTTTCCTCAGCATGCCGAGAAACTCAACCCTTTCATTCAGTAGAGCTATTCTCCTGCCCCTCTCTCGTCTCTCTGCCATTCTTCTCTATACCTATTTTTCTTCTTTCCTTCCTCTTTAGCCCCTCATTTAGCAAGACTGCTTGTCTCTCCACTCACGTCAATTCTGGCAATTCATATATTGCTTTCTTACTCTTAAGAATTAGATGTGATGTTAGTTTTGTTTTGTTTAGATGGAGTTGAGGAACAATTGATATTTCTAAAATTGTTATGAAAGTGAAAGTGTTAGTTGCCCTGTCATGTCTGACTCTTTTTGCGACCCCATGGACCATCGTCCACCTGGCTCCTCTGTCCATGGGATTCTCCAGGCAAGAATACTGGAGTGGGTTGCCATTTCTTTCTCCAGGGGAACTTCCCAACCCAAGGATCAAACCCAGGTCTCCTGTACTGCAGGCAGATTCTTTACCATCTGAGCTACCAGGAATCCCACAATTGTTAAAGGGCTTCCACTTTCTGAAGAAAAAAGTATGTTCTTTTGTTTCCTTGAATTGTGTTGGGAATCATAGCATTGGTTGGTTGCACTGACACGATCTTCTTTCTTATCTATTGCCTCCCACCTGTCTTAAGCCTTTTTAAGATTATAGAAGTTATACTAGGGTCATAGTTTTTCCCTCTAGTGGAGTGACACAGCTTTCAACTTAAAAAAAATTGGCACTTGGAGCAAGCTAAAGATAACAACCAGTGGTTATTTCTGAACAACAGTATAGTGAAACTCATCATTTCTCTCTAAAGCTCTCTTTTTAAAGAACTGATAAAGGTGACTTCTATATTTTTTTTCCTCTGGAGATGGCAATCATGTGATCCAAGCAGTAGCATAAGATTAATTATACAGGGTAAAACAGTTATACAGTTGAAAAACAAGCTTAGTAAATGACTATTTTATAAATAGAAGCATGTATCTGATACAAGTTGAAAACCTATTTCACAAATCCAAGAGTTCAGAAATGTCCATTCTCCTATTCTTTGTAATTAAGTTAAATTTAGATCTAAGCACCAATCTATCTGTCCTGGCAGGAAATTTAAGTTAATAATAAGACTTCTGGGGGTTGCAAATTTAAGTTATTAATAAGACCCTCCTGAAGGTGGCACAAAGACCTCAGGGCCTCACACAGCAGACATAATCAAGGAGATCCTTCTGGCCATCACTGATCTATTCATTCTATATGTCTCTGAGATACCCATTATCCCAGGCACATGATCCTTTCTGGTCCAAAAAAGACATACAATTACTCGGTGTAGCTGGGAATGCAGCATCCAGAGTCCATCTGGCCTAGATTGCCTCTTCCTTCTCTGACCTCCAGCTTTTTTTTTTTTTTTTTTAATTCTAGGTGAAATCCCTCTCTCTTCTCTGTAAATATCCTCAAATGCACTCCTCAGCTAAATCCTTTCATTGGGTTTAGGCTTTTATAAAAACAGGAGATAATTGTCTTCAAGCAGCTGCTATTTCCTACCCTGAAAAAATCCCCAATGCAAGAAAATATCAGAGTTCCAGCTACTTGCCTGAAATGCAGGGGAATGCGAAAGATAAAGATTTAGTAAATCAAATCCAGGTTATTAATTCAGAATAGTATCCAGACTGCTCTCTTTTTGACGAGCTTGTACCTATCTCTCCATTATCTCTTCTAGAAATTACTGCAGAAAGAAAAGGCTATCTTTCTCTTTGGTTTGGGGTCTATGATTATCATCAATTAAAGCACATCCCTCTACTTATCTTTCTTTTTTATCCCTGTCTCAACTCACTCCTCAAAGGCACCCACTAGTATGCATATAAGTATGCCTTTAATTGTGTGTACTTTGTTGAAATCTCTCCGAATTTTTTAAAAAAACTTTTAATTTTAATATAACTTCAAACATATGAAAAAAATCACAGGAAAAATTCACTTATACCCTTTGTCCAAATTCACCAAACTGGTTATACTTTGCCCATTAATCATTCTCTCTCTCTCCCTCCCTCTCCCAAACACACAGGGGAAAAAATACATAATTTTCTCTACATGTTTGAATGTAGATTAGCGATTTACCCCTAAATACTTAAGCATATATATCCTAGGAACAAAGACATTTTCTTATGTAACTACAGTAGTTAGCAAAATCAGAAGTTTAACATTGTTACAATACTGTTCTATGAACAAAGAAAAAGAAAGCATTGCTCACCACCCATTTCTGCAAGGGTTGCTTACCCCACTGTTGTTGCCTCCTGATAGTGCAACCTGAGAGGAATTCAGGATGAAAAACAGGAATGTTCTGTGCTTTGGGTAAACAGGCCCTTAGAGAGTTAGATGTGTGTATCTCAGGAACAATTTCATTGGCCCTAGATTCTTGCATTTTTCCCATGCAGAGAAAAGCACTAAAATTATTAGTTGATTTCTCTGTTATTTGTGATTAGCAATAAACTTTCATCAAGATATATGTTTGACTGCATGTATTTCCCAGCCAAAAAAGGACAGGTAAACTGGCTTCTTTCCTAACTCTTCAGAGCAGTTGCCTCAGAGCCACCTCTAAGAGGCTGTTTCCTGGGCTATTGTCCTCAGCAAGTCCCTAAAAAGAACTTAAACTCAAAACTTTTATGTTGTGCATTTTCCTCTAATACAGAATTTAGAGGAAGTTTATTCCAACTTTGTTCAGTTTTCCAATATTTCCCTTTATTGCAACATTTTCCTCTGGTCGATGATTTAATCTAGGATCACTCTTTACCCTTATCTTGCATTTTCCTTTAGATTCCTTTAACCTGGAACAGTTTCTTAGCCTTTCTTTTGCCTTCAGGATACTGACATTTCTGAAGAATATAGGAAATTTTTTTTTGTAAAATGTCCCTCCATTTGGTTTTGTCTGAAGTTTCCTCGGGGATTAATTCAGGTTATGAATAGCACTGAGTTAATAGTGTCTCTTCTTCAATCCATCACGTTGGGAAGAATATGATATGGGCTGGTCCCAGTTTTGGTGATATTGACTTTCAGCGTTTGGTTAAGGTGATGTATCCAAGTGTTGCCAAGCCAGGTTTGATTTGCCCAACTTGCAGCAAATCAAAACACTGAGATGCTGAGATTTGCAGCCGAGAGAGGGTTTATTCACAAGGCAGGCAAGTGAGGAGATGAGAGAACAAGTCTCAGATCTACCTCCCCAAGGAAAGAGTCTCAGAGTATTTACGAGATAAAGAATAAAGAAGCTAGGTGGTCTTAGGGGAAGGTGGGAGCATAGGGAAAGGTGATTGGAAAGAAGTGCTGAAATCAGTGTTCCACACAGGCGTAATTAAGCTGCAAGCCCCTGCATGTTCAAAACTACATGCCCTGAGTGTGACCTGATGGAGTTTTCAGCCCTCTGACATCAGAATATCACCAAGCGGACAGTCACACATGCCCACTTGGAGAGCCAGTGGTATCAAAGCAACAAAGCACCATTATGTCTGGAACCATTTAGACTACCTAAATGACTTTACACTTTAGGCTATATACATGGCTGCTTGCTTTCTTGAAGCATTAATCATATATCTCCGTGTATCTTCCCTTTAGCTTAAAGGATAAATTACTTATCTTCACAGGGAAAAAAAAACTCCCAACTTTCAAAGAAAAATCCCTGCCAAAATCCACAATTTTCATATCCTCTATGATTTGTTTAATTATGTATTTATACCAAGTACCATATCAAAGATCTAGAAGCATGTGCCATAATGGTTAAGAGCTCAGACTCTGCAGAGTGTACACCTTGGAATCCTGTCAGGCAGTTATTTACTGTGTGATCTTGGTGAGGTTGCTTTGGCCCTCTGTTTCCCAGTCTTCTCATCTGTAAAGTGGGAATGATCGTGATGATACCTCAGAGGGTTGGAGTGAGTATACTAGATTACACGGTTAAGCACTCAGAAAAAGTTTGCTCCTATTGTTGTCTCCGTTTAGATTTGATGGAATTAAAAGTACTTCTCTTGGGATTCCACTATTGCTAAGAGGAGGCTGTACCAAAACACAGCTCAATTTCAGAGGCACTGGGTCTGAGAGAGCAGCAGGTTAAGTTTAGAGTTTGAAATTGGGAATGAGGTTGGGGCTTGGGGCAGGGATTCACAAAGGATTGGATCTGCTGGGGCAAGGCCAGAGCCAGTGAGGATGGCAGGGCTGAGCGGTCTGGTGACTAGTGGAAAGAGGACTGCATGCTGGTAATTCAAGTCAGAAGAAACATTGACACTTAAGACAAGATGCAGATCTCCCCAGAAATGGTAAGATGGGAGATAGAAAATCTTGAGTGGCAATCAAAATGAATGTTACTCTTCGAGAACATAAATGTCAGGGTGAAGAAT
The DNA here is from genome assembly GCA_007570785.1 of Antilocapra americana. Classification (NCBI taxonomy): domain Eukaryota; kingdom Metazoa; phylum Chordata; class Mammalia; order Artiodactyla; family Antilocapridae; genus Antilocapra; species Antilocapra americana. The sequence continues at coordinate 998,867 of ML663041.1, forward strand.
AAGGTCAGGACACCAGCTATCAATTGAGCTGAGGTCAAGTATTGAGTACATACTCAACAGTTAATGTGGGGCAGTGGGTAGTACCAAAGCAGATAGTCTAGAACACCACCGAAAAGGACTTGATAACAAGGGCCAGTCTATCTTCTGCATCTTCTGCATCCAATCCTAGGTTAAATACTGAACTCATGCTCTCAACAATAAGTAAGAACAGGGGATTATTTGTGAGACATTTCACTGCACCCTAGCCCTGTGTGACTAAGAATGCAAGTGAGCCCAATCATGGATGATCAGTGGTTAGGGCCAGATAATTGTACTAGAGGTTACTTGGCATCTGAAGGTCTGTAACATGGGTGTCCAGAAATGAAGTTGAAAATAATACTTGGTGTGACAACACACACACCATGAAAAAAGATGAAAACATGTTGACTGTGTACCTAAATTAAACAAATATAGCTAATTGCAAGTGTTTCGTTACATGTTAAAGGAAATCTACAGAAATATATCTTTTGGGTTTCCAGGTCTTTTCTCAACAGTTCATTTATCTGCATGGTTTGGGCCATGCCCAGGTCTCTCTCTCCTTTGACCCATTGTCTTTTCCTGATTTGTTTCTGTTGTTCTCTCTTACCATACTCCATAATACAGTCCTGTGAAGTTTTACTGTCTTTGTTGCTATTCATGTTGCAGAGACTACCTTACCCATTGCAATTAGCCACCTGCCCAGCCTTTGTTTATGACTGAAGCTGGGCTTTGCTGTTCTTGATTGCACTTTCTCATATAGTCATTGCATTTGTCTTTTTTCAATTTCACAAGAACATATTATCGCTATGTCTTGCAGACTGGAACACAGGGGTCTGAGTATCTTTTATCCAGAGCTGTGTTGGAATCAACAGACAAAAAGCAGAATATTAAAAGCATTGGGCATGTCTTGAAGGAGCACATGTTAAAGCCAGAGTAAGCCAACAAAAACCAAAGTGACAGCTGGGTGATGAAAATAAAGTTACTCGATGCTTCCAGGTGGTTTTCTAACTAACCATGCATGGTTCAGTTTCTGAAATAGCTTCCAATGTTGCCTAAAATGAGCTCCCAAAAGAGGCTTTTGACTTCAGACCCCTGGGATGTTGCAAGGAAAATCAATTAACAATTTAAAGCACAGGTTGGTGTTTTGAGAAATGAATATTGGAATGGTTAAAGGCAAAAAAGGTTAGGTAAAACTATAAAGAGTACACAAAAACTTGTTGACACAATTTAGGGACAAATTACTGAGGAAATGCCAAAGGCTCAATGCTGCCTCAGAAATTAGCCTGAGTGCAGACCTTGAGAATCATTTATCATGGAGATTTAATTATCATTCATTTGTAGAAATTTCATCATAGCATTTCAAGGCAAATTTGTAGAGGCTTTAAATCACAGGTGCCCATATCTCTACCTTCTAAACACAAATAATTTCATCCAGTTAAGTCTTAAAGTAGGAGAAAATTACTATTTGATTGTATATAATCAAGTGCTATCGAGTGGCATTGACCTGAAAATAATAACACTTATCAATAAAGCAGAATACAGGGGAAAGATATTTATCCAGTGCTTATCATGTACTTTGCATATATTAGATAATCTAATGTACTTTCCCTACATCCTTGCAAAATAAGATTATCAATAACCTCCCAAAGTGAGTACTTCACGTGGGCATGCCTACTAAGTCGCTTCAGTTCTGTCTGACTCTTTGTGACCCTCTGGACGGTAGTCCACCAGGCTCCTCTGTCCATGAGTGCATCACAGACTCAAATCATTCTTCAATGTGCAATAGACTAAAATACCATCCTAAATGATTAGACTCTGTGTAACATGCAAATTATTCAGTTAATTCAAATTTTACAATTGAGTCAAGTGACTTTGCTTCATTCCTTGCTGAAAAAAAAAATCCACTTGGTGAGTAACTAATGTAAAAAAAAAAATTTTTTTTTTTTGTATTATTGAGAGGTGGTCCAGCCACAGCATTTGAAAGGATCTCAAACAAGCTGGTTAAAAGCTGGTTAAATGTATTTGGTTTGGGGGAATCTGATGTAATTATCCTCCCACTTCAGACTTGATGAGAGCAGTTTACATAAGTCACCTTATTAAATTATCCCAGAATCCTATGAGGTATGAATTATTCATATCTTACAAATGAGAAAAAAAAGTTCAGAAACGTTAGCATGATGCCAAGACTTCAGAGCAAGACGACGACAAAGGCAAGGCCCAAGTCTAAAAGTGTCTAAAGCTCCGAAGCTCATGTCTGTCTACCACTTTTTGGGGTAATCCCTGCATGATTATATCTTTAACAGACAATAGGAAGACATTTCTTTGAATTTTAAACCACAAAGTGAACTGCCTCACTAAATGCAGGGTCCATTAGAAAATTTTTCTTCAATGTGAATTTTACGTATTTCCTATTTTTCTCCTTTAGGGAGTGGCAGAAAGAATAAAGGAGAAAGCTTTGCTGTTATTTCCAAGTGACTCTGCACGAATCATGCCGTGGCTGTGTGTCTCCTATATGAATATGTAGGTAGCATCATTTTGATTAAGTAAAGCTCTCAAGTGCCATGTCTACACTCTGGAATGACTTGACTGACCAGCAATAGAAAGGCCCAATACCTACCACTCTCCTTTCAGCTCTGCAAAATCAAGCTTAGCATCTTTGTTTAAACAGGCAGGGGTCAGCAGGCATGGTATTAGCTGAATGTTAATTTTAATAAAAAGAGAGAGTTGATGGGCTTTGGAGTAGGACTAGAGTTTGAGTCTTCCTCTTAAAGACTATAAGACGTGGCAAGTTACACTATTTTTCTGAGCCTCAGTTCTATTATCTAGACATTTCTTAAACCACATTTCTTCAATTTCCAACCCATTTGAGAAAAAATATTTCTGTAAAATTCACTGAAGTTAATTACCAGGAAAATAGAAATCGATATATAAAATATACACTCATTTTTAGATGATTAGATTTAACAGACAAAAAAATTACCCTAATTGTTAAAAGTCTCTAGATATCTACTGTCAATTTCTCATCTCACTGTGGACTAGAAAGAAAGAGCTCATTGCCTGCCACCTCAGTCCAGGAACTGCATTTTGAACAGCACTGATCTTTGAGGATAAAAATATCTTTAATCATTGGAGGCTGGTTGTTAAAATTCAATGCATAATGTATGTGAAATGCTTAGAGAAGTGCCTGGCACATACAAAGCATAAGGAAATTCCACTTTCTTCAAATAAAACTACACCCAGAACCTCTAAGGAAGCAGTAACAGGTAGAGAATCTCCTGGGAAGAGTGAGTGAGGTAAGGCCCTGACTGAGGACCCTTAACCTTGTGCCCCAACTTCGCCTTTCCCACTGAGGTTTTCTTCTTGTTCTTTCTCTTGCTCCTGCTCTCACTCTCACCTCTAGCTCTGTCTCTTCCCTTCCTGTTGCCATCATGCTATTGTCCTCATGGTGGGATGAATTTGTTCCCATGCAGAGTCAGAAACCATGGACAAGGAATATCAACAGAGCAGTTTATTTACAAAGTATAAAGTTCTGGTTCCAACTCAACATGTTTGTTCGGTTCCATGATCCCTTTGGCATAGAGGTTCTTGAGCCAGATTTGTGATGCCCCCAGCTCTATTCTTTCATTCTTATTTGCCTCTGGCAAGTCACTTAATAATTCTGGGTTTCAGTTTCCTCATGTATAAAATGAGGGGGAAAAAATAATACCTGTCTGATAGGACTGTTGAGAGGATGAAATGAGCTAATACGGATCAAGGGCTGAGTATAGCATCTGGGACATGATAAGCAACCTGCTCAGTAAGTGTCAGCTGCCGAAATCATCATCATGGTCACATGGAAACTCCTGGGCCCTTCGCATCTCACCTCCTGATCAATATCCACACAGAGAAGTTGTTATAAATGGACCCTAGAGAAACACCCTCCTACACAAAATCTCTCGTCATCTTGTCATAACACCCGCCTGTCTATGATCCTTAATCTCAATTTCTACCTGGAGAGGGACTTTTTCCCTGAGCAAATAGTGCAGAAATGATCTCATCTTTTAAGTGAGAATCCTCCTGCTACTACTTACCTGGATGTGGCGCACTCACATAGGGCTACAGTCAATCCTAACACAAGCCCCTACCGTCTCTTTCACATACCCTGCAAAACAACTACAATGCGCTGTTATCCCGAAACCATTTTCTCAGTGTAGGTTTCATATCAATTACCCAGTGCCATGCAATAATACTAGATAGCAAACCACCACAAACCACACAACAACAAACATTTATTACTCCTGCCTCTGGGAGGTGTGCTCAGAAATGGTGTTGATTTTGGCTCAGTTAAGCAATTCTTCTGGTCTTGGTTGGACCTGCTTACATGTGCAGGGATCGGTGGGGTGTTGACTGATCTAGATTGTCTCTGCTGGGGTGACTGGGGTGACTTTATTCTGTTCTGTGCGTCCCTCACCCTCCATCAAGCTAACACAGACATGTTCTCGTGGCTGTGGCAGGGTGAAAGAACAAGTGGGAACTCAAGCACTTTTCAGGCCTTGGCTTGTGTCCCACTTGTCAACACTGCGTTGGCCAAAACAGGCCACAGGGCTAGGCCCGGAAGAGGAGTGAGACAGCAAGCACTATAAAGGTACATGGCAACAGGCATGGCTAGTGTGCTCTTTAAATGTTGATTCTGCCTTCCATTTCCTTATATTCCTGTCCAAGTAGATCAGAAAAACCACTTGCTGATTCATATTACTGAGTCAGGACCTTATGTCAAGCCAAGATTTACTGAATATATGCTCCAGGATTTATAGGTTTTGTTTGTTTTAATGGAATCTGTACTTTTCCTTTTCTTTCTTTTCCCCACTAGACAGAAACGTAGCAAAAGAAAACAGATTCATTTTTAATAATGGATAGCTGAACATTTCATGCCATAATCCCTAGGATGACTTATAACTCCTATTGGGACCAGTCTCCATCCCATGTTACTATGTTAGTCTCAACAAATGAATATAACACACAAGGAATAATACTCAAAGAGCTACTTATTAGAGTTGAATGCTTTTCTCATAAGAAATAGAAAATGAGCTTTCCTACTAAAGGTAGACTCTAGGGAGATTTCCGGTGTTAGGAATTTGATATCTTCCTCTCAAATAAAAAAGAAAATACTACATTTTTCCTTTCTGAGAGTCTTTCCTAACAAAGCTATTATTTCATTTCTTGAGGAGGAAAATGATTTTTTCATTTGCATGAAACTTCCTCGGTGACATCTTCATCCAAAGGAAACAAGAAGTCTCACTATTATCAGTTAACTCTCCAGTTAGTGACTTTGTGGGAGGGTTCCTGGAAAGCATCAGTTGTTTCAGAAAAGTTCCCCTTCCACTTTAAGATGAAAATCAGAACTTCCTCAGCCCTCTTGCACACAACAAGCTACTTCAGCACATACATGACTACATATGGAGTGAGGATGAGGCAATGAGAGAGGGCGGGGTTCTTATCCAAACTTAAGCCTGCAGTTGCTTTTGGCCCCTTTATTTGTTATACTCTAGGATGAATTATCCAACTGACCTTAAGATGTGTGGAAGAAGTCACCAGCCCTGTGTAAGGGTGGGATTGTGGTGTGGCATAGAGACCCTCCCAGTCCTCCCAATATTTATGTAACTGACTTCATACTTTTGCATAAAACCTGGACCCTGGGATGGGATAGCAAGGAGTTAGTATCTTAACTAGGCTGTTTACTAACTCTTTGACTTTGAAAATTTGAAATGATGAGTTTGAGGCTACTCATCTATAAAATGTTTCTTACACCTACAATGATACCTGACATACAGAAAGTCACTAGTACCGATTTCCTATATTTCTACTACATCTCCTCTCCTTTTAACTTTCTCCCCCACCCTTTCTTGGTCCTTTATTCTCACCTCAGCCTCAAGTCTCACAGCCACTGCTTATACCAGAGATAGAGAGAAAGAGAGCCAGTCAGAGATGGACTAAAAGAAGCTAAATCTTATTTGCAGAAACATTTGCCTTCTGATTCATCTCTGCAGAAAAGCAGTAATGTATTGATACTTGAAAAGAAGAGACTCCAGAAGAAAGAAGAGGGAGCATGGGGTCTCATCCTGAGGAGAAGGGGGAATGTGGAATGTTTAAGGTTTCACTGGCGTGAGACCTAGGCTTTCAGGGAGAGAGGGAGACTGAAATTACTTTGATTTTCATGGAAATTATCATCTGACTTTGATCTTGACAGAATGTCACTGAGTCAAATTCTGAAGTTTAGGTTTGAAGTGAGAGATTTGGGGGAGGGAGTGCAAGCTGAAAGGATAGATGAGGGGAAGAAAAAGAGTAAATTTCTTTATGAGAAAGTAATTGTATGTGGGTGTGTGTATGTGTATGGGTGGGGGTGTGTGGAGAGCAATGGGCATGGCAGATGCAGAAAGAGGGATTGTCCTTTCCTCCCTGCTTACAGGAATTCAGGATTAAAAAACAAGTTTTAGATGAGCTGAAAGAAGACTGTTCTTAATTTCTCTCAAATCCATCCTAGTTATAAACACTGGAGGAAAAATCGGATTGAAGAATGTCTGGTAATACAGACACTGGAAACCTTTTATTATCATATTTGTGGCTTCCAAGGTATGCTTTTAATGTCATCTTAAGATGTTGTTCACTTAAAACAATTGTTTTGAATTTTAAATTAAATTTAAAAAGTAACCCAAGTATCTTACTCCCTTCAATTAATTTTCCTTTTAAGTATGTGAGTTCCTTGCTGAAGAAGCTGGAGCCAGCTGGCTCTGAAAATAATGCATCAGTTCAGTTCAGTCCCTCAGTCATGTCTTTGCGACCCCGTGGACTGCAGCACGCCAGGCCTCCCTGTCCATCACCATCTACCAGAGCCTGCTCAAACTCATGTCCATCGAGTCAGCGATGCCATCCAACCATCTCATCTTCTGTCGCCCCCTTCTCCTCACACCTTCAATCTCTTCCAGCATCAGGGTCTTTTCCAAGGAGTCAGCTCTTCGCATCAAGTGGCCAAAGTGTTGGAGATTCAGTTTCAACATCAGTCCTTCCAGTGAATATGCAGGACAGATTTCCTTTAGGATGGACTGGTTGGATCTCCTTGCAGTCCAAGGGTCTTCTCCAACACCACACCTCAAAAGCATCAATTCTTTGGCACTCAGCTTTCTTTATGGACCAACTCTCACATCCTCACATGACCATTGGAAAAACCATGGCTTTGACTAGACAGACCTTTATTGGCAAAATAATGTCTCTGCTTTTTAATATGCTGTCTAAGTTGGTCACTTTTCTTCCAAGGAGCAAGTGTCTTTTAATTTCATGGCTGCAGTCACCAACTGCAGTGATTTTGGGGCCCAAGAAAATAAAGTCTCTCACTGTTTCCATTATTTCCACATCTATTTGCCATGAAGTGATGGGACTGGATACCATGATCTTAGTTTTCTGAATGTTGAGCTTTAAGCTCACTTTTTCACTCACCTCTTTCACTTTCATTAAGAGGCTCTTTATTTCTTCTTCGCTTTCTGCCATAAGGGTGGTGGCATCTGCGTATCTGAGGTTATTGATATTTCTCCTGGCAATCTTGATTCTAATTTGTGCTTCATCCAGCCCGGCATTTCGTATGCTATGCTCTGCATATAAGTGAAATAAGCAGGGTGACAATATACAGCTTTGACGGACTCCTTTCCCAATTTGGAACCAGTCTTGTTATTCCACGTCCAGTTCTAACTGTTGCTTCTTGACCTGCATACAGATTTCTCAGGAGGCAGGTCAGGTGGTCTGTGATTCCCATTTCTTGAAGAATTTTCCACAGTTTGTTGTGATCCACACAGTCAAAGGCTTTGGCGTAGTCAATAAAGCAGAAGTAGATGTTTTTCTGGAACTCTCTTGCTTTTTCGAAAATAATGCATACATAGTTTAAGCATTTCCATGCTTAAAGAGATCTATTAATTATGCAAAATAATATTAAGATAAAAAGCAGCATGTTGTAGAGACAGGTTTTCCTGCAAATGGTCTGGTCCTGGCTTATCACAACTGGCTGTGTGAACTTGGCTGGAGTTGTTAACTTCCCTGAACCTTAACTCCTTCATGTGGATTTTGTTCCATCACTCAGTCATGTCTAACTCTTTGTGACCCCATGGACTGCAGCATGCCAGGTCCCTCTGTCCTCCACTGTCTTCTGGACTTTGTTCAAATTCATGTTCACTGAGTCAGGGATGCTAACTAACCATCTCATCCTCTACTGCCCCCTTTCTCCTTTTGCTTTCAATCTTTCCCAACATCAGGGTCTTTTCCAATAGGTCATCTCTTTGTATGAGGTGGCCAAAGTACTGGAACTTCAGGTTCAGTATCAGTCCTTCCAATGATACTCAGGGTTGATTTCCCTTAGGATTGACTGGTTTGATCTCCAACCCAGGGATTGAACCCATGCTTCCTGCTTGATGGGCAGATTCTTTACCACTGAGCCACCTAGGAATCCTTATCCTTGTGCACGTGCTTAGTCACTCAGTTGTGTGTGACTCTTTGCAACCCCATGGAGCGTAACCCACCAGGCTCCTCTGTCCATGGGGATTCTCCAGACAAGACTCCTGGAATGGGTTGCCATGCCCTCTTCCAGGGGATCTTCCCAACCCAGGGGTTGAACCCAGGTCTCCTACATTTCTGGCAGACTCTTTACTGTCTGAGCCATGAGGGAAGCCCATACAACACCTTAAACAAAGTTAATTTGAAATAAGTCCATTCTCTTCTTCTTAGACTCAGTTTGCTTATAGATTAAGATTCACAAACTTCTCCAATTTCCTTATCTATAACATGGAATTTATAATAGTGTCTGTCCTATTAGGCTGTTGTGAGGTTTACATGAGAGAATGTTTGCAAAGAGCTTAGCATAATGACTGGCACTTAGGAAGTGCTCCAAGAATGTAGGTTTAGAGACGAAAGGACAAGAGAAGCTGCTGCACTTCAGTCAGATCATTCTCTGCAATTCTATTTTAGGCACTGTGGGCTCCCCAGTGTGTATACACGAACGATGTTAATGCAGAGTTAGCAAATGATGATGGAGATGATGACTGCAGTAACCAGGCTTTATTCAAAATGCTTTATCCGTGTTAACACATTTAATTTTCATACCAACTCTATGACACAGATAAAATTATCATCCCTATTCTTACAGATGAGGAATCTGAGACACAGAGAGGTTAAGTGACATGCCTTATGCCCCAGCTAGTAAAGATCACCCTCTATTTGGAAACCAGAACTGACCCTGAAGTATCTGGGGGGAAAAAAAAACCAGAAAATTACTCCTCTATTAGCCTCTTTGGTTTTTCAAGGATGCTCAGAAAGTTGAATGACTAAATGATGCATAATCCTCAATCACCCCCTCCCCAAATTCCTCACCTATGTCTAGCAGTTTCTTGCCACCTGGTGCTAATGAACATGCAAAAGAAAATCTCAACATTTGTCTAATGATGTTAACTAATGCTGCCCCCTGCATGGTGATTATGAGGGGAGCTGTGCTGTGGCTTCAGCAAGCAGGTGGTGGAAGTTCTTAATGAAAATTGCATACAGATTATAGCATTTTGGTATATTTTAGGATGAAATTCACTAAGGGTTCAAAACCTTTTCCAATTGGCTCACTTATCCTTACCACTAACAGGAGGGCTTGATGTAAAGAACTAGAAGCATGGGAAGAACTAAATATAAATCACATTAGAGCTACCCCTATGGTAGAGAAATGACTCAGAGTGATAATGAATAAAGCTTCTGTGGTGCTTTTCATGAAAGGAACTGACAGCAGGCAAAATATGGACTCAGAAGGCCAATTCTGACTAAAGAGTACTGGCATAGATTGAGACTTTTTCTATTGGGGAATGGGAAGTTTGCTAAGAATTATGAACTATATACACCAAGTTTTATGTGTAAGTGAATAAATGAACTTGAAGGATTGGGTGTGGTTAAGAAAATAAAGGAAATGATGAATTCCTTTCTATAACAAGAGAAGAAATTTATTCATGCTAATGCTGGAAAGTGAAGTATTGAAAAATGGCTCAATAATAATAGAAAAACTTATGGTTATTTCAGAGAAATAGATTGGAGAGAAAAAATTCTTCTCTTTTGCTTGATATACTCCATAAAGTCATGCTAAAATGTTCATTTTTTTCACCTCTAACTGCAGTAACTGTATTCACATATAATTAAGTATATATTTGCTAAACAGGAAAACAAGGCAAGCAGAAAAGGTTAAAAACACATCTCATCATTTTCAGGACAAATTTTCAGAGTTAAGAAGAAAACTTGCTTTGTAGTAATTTTAAAAGTCTTTAGACTTTTGTTTTTAGTCATTTCTGTTTTTTTTTTTTCTATTAATTCAGTTGCTTGAGAGGAAAGAATCTGTATTCAAAATCCGAAATTCTTAGTAATTGCATTCAAACACTACCATTTGTTAGTTAGCATATCCACTTTTTGTTTAGATTTCAAAGTTTGTTTTTAACCACAGTCCAATATTTTCCTGTTTACTTTTCCCTAGAACTGGTTCAACCTATATTTTTCATTTCCCAAAATGACAGTGAGTTCAATGGTGACATGTTTATCAGTGAGGATAGGCTTCAAATACGTGCAAATTAAGTCCAACTGTCCTAACTCTCCAACGGGAGGACTATTTAAAGTATTTCAGTATTGATGTATTATTTTTCTGTTTACAGTTGGACCTTCTTTTAATGACATACTAATTTCTGATAGTTTGAGCTTATTTAAGAGACATCACTGGCTCTAAAGACACTGAAGTGCTCTTTGTTATTCTTACTTAATCACTGAACAAGGCTGTCTTTTCACTTGAAGCAAGAAGACTGAATTCCTACATCATTATTATATGCTCACAAATACTATTATGGGCATGCACACACAGGGGTCCAACTCTATTCTTAATTATCCATGCTAGTAGAAAGGAGACTGAGACAATACAGAACTATATACAACCCAAAAACCTTACACATTTCAGTTTAGAAAGTCCTGCCTGACTTTCATTTGGAGATGGAAAATTTACCACAGTGATACGTGAAATAAATATTTATTAGGCATCTGCAGTATAAAGCATTCTAAGTACCAGGGGACATTATAGGGTATAAAAGGAATACCTGGTAAGTGATTTGCTGAGAGATCAATCAATAGGAGGGAAAACAGCACAGTGGTGACGCTCTCTGGAGAAGGTAGGGCAACAATGGATCAACTCATAGGAAGTAATTGCCAAATCCTAGTTACGGGGCAGTGAAAAACAGAGCACACTTCTTGGGTGAAATTTATCTTTGCTCCAGAATTGAAGGGCACATTGGCTATAGTTTTCAAGAATGGAAACGTATTCCAGAACCCCAGAAAATCACAGAGAGGAAAGACCAAATAAAGTCACCACCTCTGGCTGCAGGATGGGTTGTCGTAAGTGACTTGTCTAATGTAAAATGTGTCAACAGCAGAACAGAGCCTCAAATTTCTGTTTCACCAACCCTCACTGAGTGGAGAAATAGTATCCTGGTATTCTGTTGCTGGATTAAATTCCATTTCTCCATAGAACAATTTTAATTAGTTACTGTGACTATGGCCACGTAAGATACAACAGGTTAAATCAGTTTCATCAGTTCCATTGACTTAACTGGGGTTGAAAACTACATACCAAGCCAGCCAATGTGCAAGTCACGCTGAAAAACATGTTCCTCATTACACATGCCCCACAAATGTTTTCATAGTGGCCAATAGCTAGAATGCACCAGTATGATGGTACCAGTTGTTAGAATAACGAAACATTTGTATTCTAGTTGGTAAGATTGCATCTCATAGACCCTTCAAATGCCTTCACAACCACAAGAGCCACCCAGACGTCTCAAATAGTCTCCATGATCGAGTAACTGAAGGAGACACAATCAGGCCCCTTGAGGACCCTGCTTTGTTCTGCTGGTCAGTGCTTGAGCCCCGTTTATTCTGCTTGCTCAGTACCAACAGTGTCCCAGTGGTTATTACTCCTACCTCTCACTTGCATATTGTTCATGCTATTCCCCTGACTTGAATGCTTTTTCTCATTTCACCTGTTCACATTTTCTCTCATGTCTGTCACAGGGAAATGGATTATACAATTTGTGTGGCGGTAAAACTGTATCTATTAGGCTGCTGTCTTCACAGCCAAGACTGGAGCTTCAGGCAGGCAAGAAGGCTGGCACCCCCAAAACAGAGAAGGGCTGAAACCCTGGATGCTCTTGCCTCTCACTTTGGTGATGAGAGTATCCTCCCAAAGCCAAAGCCTTTATCACAGAGCTAGACAAAACTACCAAAGAGAGAAGTCAGAATAAGCCAAAGGAGTACGAAGGGGAAGGTAGAGACGCTGCAGGCCCAGCTGCTGCTTCACACCAACAAGGTGAGTTAGCTGATCAGCATCAACATGCATGCACCACAGACTGGCTGCTGCTTCCCTTCTGCCTGCAGCAAGAATCTCCCTTGCGGCCCATCCTAAATAAAAATGCAGAAAGGGAATTCTGGAGAATATAGTCAGCCTGGCCACGGTGACCCACTAGAAAGCTATCATACCTTGGTATGAAGGCTGAAGTGCCATCCCCTCCCTGTTTCATCCTGTTCTCATCTGGCCAGGCTGGAAGTCCTCATTCCCCTCTTTGAGTTCCCAAAACCTTCTAAACAAAACCACATGGTAGCGTTTAGCATGCCACTTGCCTTTTCATTTTTAGTCTGCTCATTGCATTCCCACCACTGTAAGGATGCTAAGCTCCTTCAAGTTAGGATCTGGAGGTCATTACACTGCCTAACACATGATGAATGGTTCATAAAGGTTTGTGGAATGAATGAGGGAATTGTTGAGTGAATAATGAACTGACTGACGTAACACAGAGAAGCTATGGGAAGCAAGATTCAAGGGTAGTGTGGTTCACTAACTATACAACAAATCATCTCCAAAGCTTAGCACCTTGAAAAAATTTATTAGCTCTCAGGTTCTGAGAGTCCTGAATCTGGGAGCAGCTTCGTGGGTCATGCTGGCTCAGGGTATCTGGTGAAGTCACAGTCAAACTATTGGTTGGGGCTGTAGTCTCTGAACAGGCTGCAGGACCAGCTTCGAATCTCACATATGTGAGTTGTTGTTAAGTAGCTCAGTCTTGTCTGACTCTGCAACCCTAAGGACTGCAGCATGCCAGGCTTCCCTGTCCTTCACCATCTCCCAGAGCTTGCTTAAACTCGTGTCCATTGAGTTGGTGAAGCCATCCAACCATCTCATCCTCTGGTGTCCCCTTCTCCTCCTGCCTTCAGTCATCTCTGTCACATGGAACTTTCTGTTGGGCACAACATGGCAGCTGGCATGTCCCAGAGCAAGGGATTCAGGAGAGAGAGGGGCAATACCACGTTGCTCTTCTGACCTGCTCTCTGAGTCATACACTGTTTTTCACCTTGTCATCTTAGTTAGAAGTGAGTCACCCAATAGGAGCATGAATCCCATGAAGCTGCCTCACAGGTGGGAGGGAGTAAGGCTTTGGACAGGGGGTGTGGACACAGAGTTCTTTTTGCTGACCTCAGAATTCAATTCACTTCCCACTATGTAAGTGTCTAGAGTCATGTTCTTTCTTTTCTTTTTTATTCTGTGTGTGTGTGTGTGTGTGTGTGTGTGTGTGTGTGTGTGTGCATGAAGTCTACTCACCAAAAAATAAGCCTTTAATGTCAAGTCAAAAACTGGATTTTGTGGAAATACTTTAGAAGAAGAACAAGGAGAGGGAACCCGATTTGGAGCTAACCATTTTTTTACTAAAATGATTTCTTCTGCTGCAGTCAAGTTTGTTTTGGCCTCTAGAAAATACTAGTAGAAAAAAAAAAGTAAACAGCAGTTCTGATTTCACGCACATACATATGCATATGTATGCACACAATCCTGAGTTTGTATCATCAAAACAGATATTGTAACCTAGTCTGGGGAGTTTAGACTAGCTTTACATGGTTGGACAGTAATAATATATTTGTTCAACAGCTACTACAGACAATAATAGTTTATTGAGCATGTACTAAGCTCCAGGTGCTGTGCTAAGGGCTTTCCATATGTTATCTCACTTAATTCTGAAACAACCCTGTGGGTAGGTACTACTATTTCTCCCATTTTTTAAAAAGATGAATATAATGAAGCTTAGAGGAATTGCGTGAGTTAGAGAGACACTTAAAGAAATTTCTTATGTAAACTCACACTGATAGCTGGCTCTAGGACCAGCACTCTACACTCTTCACAGCTGTCAACATCCTCGGGGGGAGATGCTAGGTGCCAGGGTCGGTGCCCATATTCATTGCTCATTCTTCTCTATAGCCCTTTGAAGAAAGTATTATTATCCCCCTTTTATGGATGAGAAACAAAGGTTCACAGAAGACACTGCTTGCTTTAGCCCACACAGTTAATAGAAGAGCAGCCTAGGATTCAAGCCCCACAACTGTCTGAACCAAAGGTCCATGTTCCTTCTACTATGTTTATTGCTTTCTAGCTCAGGGGTTTCCAAGCTGCATATCATAGCCTATTAGTGTATAGTGAGGTCAAGTAGTTGTGTCCTAACCAGCCCTTTGAACAGTGGACTAGAGCAGAATATAACCAAAGATAACGGAACAGAAAATATTAGTATGCATCACACATAGTGATGGTGAGGCACTGCTTAGTGAAAGTTTTATTTCAATTATGTGTATCGGCATGTGTGATCATGCATGTCTGCATGTGCACATGTGTGTATATGTTAACATGCAAAATGCATTTCTTACTCTGGTTGCCATGAAAAGCATTTGAAAGCCTCTGCCTGAGCCACTCCATCTGCTCTTAAGGTCACTGCTAACAGTGTTCAGGCTTTAATGATAGCTTACTTACACTGTACACACTTTCTTCTGACCTTAAACCACTTAGACAAGGGTGGTTATAAAGATAAACTTCCTAGTGTCCTTTCTACTAAATAATTAAAGAAAACCATATGCAACTTACTAGTTACGTGCGACTTATGCCAAGTTACTAACCCTGTCTAACCCAGGCAGCCTCCTTGAATTTTACTTTCTCCATCTTTTAAGTACCATAATTATGTGCTCATTTATGTTGCAAGGACTGACTGAGATCATGTGGACGTCTCAGCACACATGTGCCCAAAACAACCATTAAATAAGTACTAGCAATTATTAAGTTATCTACAGACAGTCGTTAACAACTTATAACAGTAGAAACGATATTTTGAACTTCGAAGTTTGATCTTTTCCCCAGACTGCAAGTGAGACTCTTGTGCTCCACAGCGGCTGTGCCACAGCTCCCAACCAGCCACACCATCACAAGGATGAATGACTCAAACACAACTATTCTGTTTTTCACCTTCAGAACAGTATCAAAAAAATTACATGAGATATTCAACACTTTATTATGAAATAGGCTTTGTGAGAGATGATTTTGCCCAACCGTAGGCTAATATAAGTGTGTTAAGCAGGTTGAAGGCTGGGCTAAGCTCTGATGTTCAGTAGGTTAAGTGTACTAAATGAATTTTGGGGGATTTAATGACATTTTCCACTTGAATTTCTTGGGACATAATCCCATTGCAACTAGAGAAAGACCTGTACATAGACTAGAGGGGTCTTAATTGAGAATCTCATGTTCAAGGAAATAAAAGGATAAGGAGGGAAATGTACTTTTCTCTAGCTTTGACTCCTCCCACCTCACGAAAACATAAATTAAGTAGGTCTGCAATGGTCCAATTTATTTATCCAACACCTATTGAATGTCTACTATATGCCAAAGATGGGCTAATCAGCAATGACATACCAAGAGTTTTTAGGGTCAGATCCAAATTTACAGATGCTTCCTAAAGTTGGGGTTTATTAGAAGAGCAGAGTGATAAATCACACTGGCACCTCATTTTATGATTTTAGACAAGAGTGATCATCACTTAACTCTTACACATAAGCTCTGTCAAATGAACTTCAGCGATAATAGCCTCATTTTTTTTAAGCCTTATCCACCTGGCATTCGATTGATTGAATCTGAGGTCCTCACTTTCCATTTTTACAGCTTGGTTCCATCTCTCCACATGTCACAATTGGGAGGATTGATTTTCTTTGTATACTGTCTTTTCTTCTCTCCAACTCCCAGCTCCCTATTTTTCTTTTCTACCCCTGCTGTCCACCATTGATTCTCTTCCTGTGTTCTGTCTACTATCTCTAGCCCTGAGCTAAGGGACCCAGCTCTTCTTTCCTATACACATTTCTAATGAGAAGTAGATTAGCAAGAAATAAAAGTATGGTTCTTAGGGGGAAAAGCCACCATATTTCAGGACACTGATTTCTAATTCTTTGCCATACATCTTTGCTTTGAGAGGCAGGGAGCTTGCCAAATAAAAATTGCCTTTCCATACCTAAGGATATGTATACGACTTTCCATACCTGAGGATAAGTATATGACTTAACAGTCCTTCCCAAAGGGTCAGGTACAAAAGCAGGGCCTCAAAACTGTTGGTTGACTTTAACTGAACATAAAAATGATGACACTTTAGCCTGGATTTACTATTTGAGTCAAAAGCAGTTGTTTTTACATTTCTGTGCCCTTTAATACTTCAAAGTATTTTTACCCACATTTTCTTTTATTTCACACACTTATGCTTCCACTGCTTCAAAACACCAATGAGTACAAGAATTGTCTGATGTTATAATAATTCTGTGAAGTAGACAGAGCAGGTGTTTAACCTCATTTTCTAAGATAAGGAAACGGAGGCACAGAGATACTGTGTTTTACCCCAATGTCACTTAGCTCTTTAAGAGCAAAGTTAATGCTGGAATCTGAATCTCATTTTAGCCACTTCATGTTGATCAGTGCCTGAGGCCCAAACACATTTGATGGCCAGCACCATGGCTTGGTTCCAACTGTACCACGTCCATTGGACATCATTTTCCCAGTCTTTGAAGCCTTCTAGCTCTGGAGCTCAGCCCTAAGGAATCCCATTGTGGCAGAGAAACAGAACCTCTGGATAGACTCTTCTAGAAGAGCTTTGCTAATGTAGACAGTCAGACAATGTCCCTTGTGAGTGTTTGTCAGCAGGATCATCACATTTCACTGGGGTTGAAGGATCTTAGCTCTGGAATTCTATATAATCAAAGCACCTGGATCCTGGTTTCCAATGGCTTGGGAGAACCCCAAGGGTCTGCCCTTGAGCCTAGTGGGCCTCCAGGAAAGATGTCCCTCCCCACCAGGATGTACTTACTATTAGGCATTCAGTCATGACAATGCCCTCAGAAGCGCTATACCATGTCTCCTCTTCCTTCAGTTATGGGCAGTACTCCCCAGAAGCCAGTGTTTCCAGGGTGCAAGTATCAGAACCTTGCCAAGGTGAACTGGGAAGACACCAGTATGCCCTCCCCTGCCAGGACGCTATAGCATTAACAATATGGATAGGTGGTAAAGGCTAGAGCTACCCATGTTATCAGAGTTCTCTGATCATAAAGCAGACTGGGGAGAGCACTCAGCATTTTGAACAACAGGCAGGGCTGAGAGTTGCTGGCTGCACACTCCAAAAGGATCTTCCCACAGAGGGTGATAAGTACCTTCAAGCAGCAAAAGTGTTAGTGTGAGTCACTGAGTCGTGTCTGACTCTTTGTGACCCCATGGACTGTGGCCCAACAGTCTCCTCCATTTCTCCAGGCAAGAATCCTGGAGTGGGTGGCCATGCCCTCCTCCAGGGGATCTTCCCAACCCAAGGATCGAACCTGGGTCTCCCACATTGCAGGCAGATTCTTTACCATCTGAGCCACCAGGGAAGCCCAAGTGGCAAAATGTCACAAACTAAAGTTACACAGTGGAGGAAAAACAAAAGGATAGAGGCAGTCTGCACGCCAGACCCCTTCTAGCAGCACCCCTCACCCATCCTCTCAGCAGAAACCCAGAGGCTGTTACACTTCTGTTCTTCCCGAGACTTCCCCGGCCCAATCCCAGTGCCATGGATGCTGCAAGCAGGCATACGGACAGAAACTCAGACACATGGAGCTTCTTTGAGCAAGAACACTCCAGGCCTACAAAGAAGCCCTCTCCAATGGAGCTGCTCCAGATCTAGGCCACCCGAGTGGCTGAGGATCCAGCAACATTCAAGCCACCCAAGATGGACAACCCAGTGGACAACCCAGACAAAGAAGTAACAAGTCCTGCACACCCATAATCTCATACTAGAATATGCTCATGCCTACTGGGTTCTAGAGCTCTTTCTTTTCCAGGGACTCTTGAGTACAGGGTGTCTTGTTTCCCTTTACCTTAGCATAGAAAAGGTTTTGTATTTAGGGGTTGTTTAAGTTGTTAAACTGAAAGTGGAGATGGAGATAAACTTGGCTCTTGAGAAACACTAGAGCAAAGCTTGTCATTTTGTGCTGCTTTAATTTATAGTCTAAAGCATATTACCCAGTGATGTATGAGAGATCTTTTCATTCTATTCATGGGGTTCTCAAGGCAGGAACACTGAAGTGGTTTGCCATTCCCTACTCCAGTGGACCACATTTTGTCAGAACTCTCCACCATACCCGTCCATCTTGGGTGGCCCTACAAGGCATGGCTCTTAGTTCCATTGAGTTAGACAAGGCTGTGGTCCATGTGATCCGATTGGTTAGTTTTCTGTGACCGTGGTTTTCAGTCTCTCTACCCTCTGATGGAGAAGGATAAGAGGCTTATGGAAGCTTCCTGGTGGGAGAGAATGACTAAGGGGGAAACTGAGTCTTGTTCTGATTGGTGGGGTCTGCTCAGTATATTATTAATCCAATTTTCTGTTGATGGGTGGAGGTGTGTTCCCTCTCTGGGAACCAAACTATGGTGCAGGTGATGAGGACAATGCTGACCTCCCTCAAAAGATCCCATGCCTGTACTGCTACACTCAGTGCCCGCAACCCTGCAATAGGCCCCCACCAACCCACACCTCCACCAGAGACTCCCGGACACCCACAGGCAAGTCTGGGGCAGTCACCTGTGGGCTCACTGCTCCTTTCTTCTGGGTCTTGGTGCCCAAGGTTCTGTTGTGCCCTCTGAGAGTCTATTTCCCAGTCCTGTGTAAGTTCTGGCAGCTCTATAGCGGGGTTAATGGCGACCTCCTCCAAGAGGGCTTATGCCATACCCAAGTCTGCCGCACCCAGAGCCCCTGTCCTCGTGGAAGACCGTGGCCAACCTGTACCTTCACAGGAGACGCTCAGACACAGTTCTGTCTCAGTCTCTGTGGGGTCCCTGGGTGTGGGTGGGCACAGATTTGTTTGCGCCCTCTGAGCATCTCTGGTGGGAATGGGGTTTGATTCTAAATGCGATTTCGCCTCTCCTACCGTCTTGCTGGGGCTTCTCCTTTGCCCTTGGACATGGGGTATCTCCACATGGCCGGTCCAGCAAAGTGCAGCTGCTGCTCCTGACCTTGGACATGGGGTTTCTCATTCCCAATTTCATATTCTACTCATATTCCCTCTTCTTCAGGCAGAGACCTTGAACTGCTTCAACAGGACAAATATGAATTCGCTGATCAGAAGTTTTGATAGAAAAAGCAAAAGGAGTTCCAGAAAAATATCTATTTCTGCTTTATTGACTATGTCAAAGCCTTTGACTACGTGGATCACAATAAACTGTGGAAAATTCTGAAAGAGATTGGAATACCAGACTACCTGACCTGCCTCTTGAGAAATCTGTATGCAGATCAGGAAGCAACAGTTAGAACTGGACATGGAACAACAGACTGGTTCCAAATAGGAAAAGGAATATGTTAATGCAGTATATTGTCACCATGCTTATTTAACTTATATGCAGAGCCTTCCATCTAGTCAAGGCTATGGTTTTTCCATATATGGATGTGAGAGTTGGACTGTAAAGAAGGCTGAGCACCAAAGAATTTATGCTTTTGAACTGTGGTGTTGGAGAAGACTCTTGAGAGTCCCTTGGACTGCAAGGAGATCCAACCAGTCCATCCTAAAGATCCAACCAGTCCTGAATATTCATTGGAAGGAGTGATGCTGAAGCAGAAACTCCAATACTGTGGTCACCTGATGTGAAGAACTGACTCACTGGAAAAGACTCTGATGCTGGGAAAGACTGAAGGCAGGAGGAGAAGGGGACGACAGAGTATGAGATGGTTGGATGGCATCACGGACTCAATGAACATGAATTTGAGTAAACTCCAGGAGTTGGTGATGCACAGGGAGGCCTGGCGGGCTGCAGTCCACGGGGTCACAAAGAGTTGGACACGACTGAGAAACTGAATTGAACTGAACTGAACTGATGAGATATCTTGTTACCTGTTTGTTTTGTTTTGTTTTTTACCATTCACACTAAAACACTTTGACTATTGCTTATGAAAACCCAGGCTCCTCAATTCTGTTACCACTGGCAGTGCCCCTAAAAGGCATTGTCAAATACTTGAGTAGAGATGTTTGCTGAATAGTTTAGACAATTTTGGTCCCCTTGAACCTATGCTGGTGCTATTTACTCTGGTCTTGTCAGGTGGGGGCACCTAAGATCTGATTGAAATCTGGGTTTAACTGAAAATCAGACTTGGCAGGCATTTCTTTGCTGAAACTGGGCTCTCCCTGCCCTTCGAGCAGACCTGGTGGATCACTTTTCTTGTACTACAGTCAGTTTTACTGTAGTACCTCTTGGGCCAGTGCTGTTGAAAGGAATCTCTTGTGTGTGTGTCACACAGAGCAAGCACTTGTCTTACATATCATTTTTTGCACTTTAAAGTGAGATTAATTCCAATTTGGTTAAAAAAATTTTAAAGGAGATTCAGTGTACTAGTTTGGTATGGATAAAATGATGCTAACCTTTTCAAAAGTAAAGAAGATGGCAATTACAATCAGATTACAGTTTTGAAGTTCGTGTGAAGTTAGTGTCACCCTATTTTCATTTCCTTGTTTGACCCAGGGAATTGAATTTTTTTTTCCTGGATGATAGATGAATAAAGGTTTTTCTATATGAAGGCATTGTTTTCCTCAAAATGAGCCTCATATGTTTATACATATATATTCACCTTATTAAGGGAAAGAAATAGGAAAAAGCTTTTTACTTCTCACCATATCTTATTGTTAAGACTATGTCCTTGTTAAGACTCACTTCTCAAACATTGTCTTAAATGCTGTAGTTTGTTGGATAGCATCTTGTCCTCATAAGCAACTGACCTTTTCATAGAGACCGTAGAGACTAAAATTATCAGAAAATTTAATTTGTATATTCTGTTATACATGTATCTGTTATTTGTTCTGATAATAAAATCTTTTTAAAAAGGTAGGGGGAGAGAACCTGAGACTTTCTACTCCTATTCCAGCTTTTTATTTATTCATTCTACCACATCTTCTACAAGCAAACCAAACACTGTTGAAACTTCATATCACTCCAACATGATTATCATCTTCATATTACAGATGAGCAGCTTTATGTCTTTAAATCTAAGATACCGTTAATTAGAAAGACAATTATTTTATATACCATTCCACAAAAAATAATGCAGTCAACTAAACTATGATATATCATTAATCATGGGACACACCTTGATTTCAGAGATAACAAAATGTGGAGCTTTGTGTGTCTTAGAATTGGTGAAAGGGATTAACTGAGTAAGTTACTTACACTTCAGTTTGCTAATTTGTAAAGTGTAAGTTAACCTATGGGACAGTTGTATGTAACTAGCTCCAAATTTTGCTTCTTACAGACACAGTCTAAAGAGAACTTCTGACAAAAAGGCAACAGCTCTGCATCTCATAGGAAGAGATTTCCTCATAGAATGAGGATTCCCAGAGATGGACGTTATATTCAATAAAGGATTCTGTTGCATTACTTCCTTCAGAGAAGGGGCTGGAAAACCCAGGGAAATATTTCAATATTCTTAGAATCAGAAACAGACAAAGTGCAGATTGAGGAGATCTGGTAGAGAAAGCTGTTGTATTGGCTAATGCATGCATAATCCTGCTGAAGTTGCAAAATCAAAGATTCCAATCCTTCTTGGGGGGACATGTCCTTTTGTCTTGCACAGCACATATTTATGCATATTTTCCCAACATTACTAAAATTTTTATCAATGGAAAAGAACTTAGAATAGCCAAGACAATTTTATAAAAGAACTAGACTGAAGGATATTCACAACCTCACTTCCAGATTTATCATAAAGCTGAAAATACTGAAATATTGGCTTAAGAATATATAGATCTGTAATCCCAAAATAAATACTTTATTTATAATCAGTTGACTGTAGACCAAGAAGTTAATGTGATTCAATGGAAAAGGATAGTTTTTACAAATTGTGCTGGATACTGAGCCGGGGAGAAAATGAGCCTTGATCCTTAACTCATATGTCACACAAAAATGAACTCAAACTGTGTCATAGATCTAAATATAAGAACTATAAAAGATTCCAGAGGAAAATTTAGGGGGAAAATCTTTATGACATTTAGTTAAGCAAAGAATTCTTAGGACACACAAAAAATCCAAGCCATAAGAAAAAAATGGTAAATTGGACTTGATAAAATTCAAAAACATTTTCCCATCAAAAGACTATCAAGAAAATGAAAAAAAAAACACAAATTTGAAAAAAAAAATCCAGAACATATAAAGAATACTGACAACTTAAGGAAAAATAATCACACAATTTTAAAGAAATGAGTGGAAGATTTAGACACTTCCCCAAAAGCTACACAAATGAATTCCCACTGTGGTCAAGCATCTCCATAAGGAAGTGGTACTTTCTGGTGCTAGTCATCAAATGCCTCATGGAGGGGGCCTTTGCATGCTATTCAGCAATGGATGAGCCTGGTCAGGAACTGAGCTGGAGACCACCATCCCAGCTCCACACAGACTTTGCTGTAGAATATAGATTTCCTGTGGTCACCAAGTGTCTCTACTATGCAAAAACCTTCCTGACCCTAGACAGGTATAATAACCACAACCTCATAATCCTCAGGAGGTTTCAGTATTTTTCACTTCCTCTTTTTACAGTGTGTAAATTTTCCAAACTAGTAACCAAGAAACGCCACTTTAGCCACAACCTGATAATGAGATCTAAACTTGATAGATAATTCCCATCTCCATGCCACCTACTTCCATCTGTTCCACTAAAATATAGTCTTCCTGAAGGTGGAATTTTTTGCTAGGTTTCTTCACTGAACCATGCCCAAGCACCTAGAAAAATTGACACACAGAAGGTGCTCAATAAATACTTGTTGAATGTAAACACATTTTCTTGTAAGATCATCCTGAAAGACCCAAGATATATGGCTGTTCTAATTATAAGAACTGACACAATGTCTACCTTTCTCCAAATCTTCACACAGATCAATATAATGGTAGATGAATTTAAGATGTTGGTTTGACATCTTTATCAGGGACCAAATTGTTCAAAACAAGGTAGCAATTAACTTTCTGTAATAATAATAAGTCTGTATATAGCTTTACACTAACCTACTTACATATATTAACTGATATAATACAATAACCTTGTGAGGGAAGTATTAATATCCCCAATTTACAGATGAGAAAAGTAAGTCAGACTTTCTGTAGTTTTCCTCAAGTAACACAGCTGATTAAGCCACAGATTTGGATTTGAACTCAGGATCTGGCTTCAGAATCTATGCTTTTAGCCATATAACCATGCTTCTCAACTTTAATAACTTTAAACTGTCAAGAGTTTTTTTTTTTTAATGTATAATTCAGCAGGACTGAGATGGAGCCCAAGATTCTGCATGTTTAATAAGCTCCTAGGTGCTGCTGAGGATCTAAAGGACCACACTTGGATCAGCAAGGCTCTACATGGAACCACCTCTCTTGTGAACGCTCAAGCACGCATGCAGTCTAGAGGTACAGGCTCATTTCATACCACAAAGTGGTCTAAGAACAATGGTACTTGCTTTCTGTTCACCATCCACTAGGGATTACCCTCATCTACTTGTTCTGAAATGACCCCCCATCAACACAGCCACGTTCCAGTCTTTGCAAAGAGAAAAAAAGCAGAGAGCAAGCAGCTTTCTTTTGAGAGCATGACCAGAAGTCACCCATCACTTCTGCACACTGCTCATTAATCAGACTTGGTCATGAAGTCACACCAAAGGCTAAAACTCAAGAGGTTCTATCACTGAAATTAAAGTCTTTCAACAGATTAAAGTAGATTGGTGGGCTTCCCCGATGGCTCAAGCAGTAAAGAATTTGCCTGCAATCAAGAGATTCAGAAGACAAGGATTCAGTCCCCGGGTCAAGAAGATCCTCTGGAGAAGGAAATGGCAACCCACTCCAGTATTCTTGCATGGAGAATCCAATGGACAGAGAAGGCCAGTCCATAGGATCACAAAGAGTCAGACACAACTAAGCACACACGCATCTCCAGATTGGTGTGACAACTTACAGTTTCTGCCACAGTAGATAGAATGCCTTTGATTTTTCGTCACATCTTATCATCTTTCTTCTAAGGGTGAGCCAATACAGTATCTCTCCCTTCCCTCCATTTTCTGCTGACCTGCCCAGTTGTTCCTTTGGGTCTAGAAAAACCCATTTCACATCTAAGTCATCTCCCTTAATTTGATCCTCCAAAAATCTGATTAAATGGAAAAGAGGGACTCCATTCTTGCACAGCCTAAAAATAGTACCTTAGGATAAATAAAATATAAGAATATTAAATAACCAAGTTCCTCCTCCACATCTTTCTTTAGCCACATTTTGTCAGTGGCTCATCTCCTCTCAATCTCTACCTGATCCTTAAGGAAACTTAATGAAGCTGGAAATATGGTCCTTGATATTTATTTTTATTAATTGTTCCTCTTTCTCCAACTGAAAATGTTGATAACTAGCTTTTTGGTGTCTTATCTCTATTATAGATGGAGCAGTCCCTGAAGAAAATACAGTGAAAGTAATACATTCTAAGATGATGTGATTTGAATCAAGTTTAAGCAAAGACTGGGAGGCTGCCTTCGTTTTTATTGGAATGTCTCAGCCTAAACCTAGCAACTCCAGAGATTTGGATTAGGCAATTCACACAATACACTCACCCCACCAGCAGCCACGGATGAGCTGGCTGGAAGCAAAGAACACAGTGCAGATCTGTGGTAGCTGACTACATCCAGTCACTTGTAAGCCCTTTCTTATAACCTGCACGAGTCCTGCATCTCACCCTGGAAACTGGATCATTTTTTAAGACATTTTATCTTCCAGTTGTAAAATATATCTGAGGCTGTTGCACTTTTTGCCAGCTTTTGAATTAAGCACAAAGGCTGAAGATACTCGAAGAAAAAGAGAAGCATGCTGGGGTGAAGCAGAAAGCATTGTTGTGGCCTGGCACGGCAGTCTATAAACTCTGGGTTTCTGAAACAGGTCAGGCTGCAAAATCTATCAGACAAAACATTTTGAAGTAAATTGAATGAATCTTTTTTTTCCTTAGTAGTCAAAATGTGGCCTTGCTTTTAGTTGGACCTGAGAGTTATTACTAATAACTGGTTTTCAAAAGATGGCACCTGTCTGTATATTGACAGAGGTTTTAGCGATTGGAGAGGCTTTGGCGGACAGCTTGCCCAGCCCATTTGTTTTCCCTTTCTCAATAATCAGTGAGTATCACAGCAGGCTCAGTTGGTCTGGCTGATTGATTGTAAAGACAGCCAAAATGAACAGCTCGACCATCTCACAATCTGATTTCCCTGCCATGCATTGACCCAATCCAAGTTACATATGTTACAGTGTTTGCAAAGCTGTCACTGTTATAAAACACTTACTGGGTACTCACAATCCACAGAGGCTTTATGAGAACCCATTAAAATTGGAATCCAACTCACCCTGGCCTGTTTGAGCTTTGAGAATTCTTCTGTATGGGAAGAGGGAAGTGGTTGATTAAATATCTACACATTCACACAAACACAGCAGTAACAACAACGACAAAACAGACAGCTCTTTCTGAGAATTCCCTTGGATGTGACTCACTGGGCAGTAACTAGGAATGAAAGCAGATACAGAATAACCTTTGGGGGTGGGGGGGGTGTTTGTTTTTGTTGCTTTTAATCTGTCTTTATTTTTAAAAATCTCAGGATGTGTGGTGTGGAGACCAAACCCCTGGGCCCTTTCTTATCCAAGAAGAGGAGGTGCTGGCATCTGCTGGTAGAGGTGGGGACTGTTCCTAGCAGGAATTTTCTCATTAACTCAGGAGATGACCTGGTCTGTCTGGAAACTGTCTGCATTTCAGACCCCGTGGCTGATTTACGGTTAAAAGCAAAATGGGTTGTTTGAAATCGTGGAGCCAGTGGTTTGGTTTCATTCCTCTTTCAAGTCTTTGGTTGAATTTAGGATAGATCAGAGAGAGCTCTCATTGGACTAAATAAACTCCTAACGATACTGATTGAGCTGCTCAGATAGGACACTATGGGGATGTGGGAGACTCAAGGCCCATTAAATCACTGAGCACACTTAGCTGAAATTATGATACTCTGGTCATCCGTGGCTAAATGAGGAGCAGAGGTTTAATGAGTGTAGCAGGTTAAAAATGAGCCTGTGTCAGGCAGGACTCAGATTCATTAATTAGTACTCCACTTAAACTATTGAGTAGTTTTACTTACCACACTGCTCAGGAAGGGGGAGGCAGAAGAAGCTGGGGAATAAGGACGGCCACCTTTGCCCATGGTCAGATGAGACTTCAGAGGAGGGAGGGGAGAAAGAGCAGAGCATTCCAACCGATTTTCTCCACTGACTACAGTAAGTTTGAAAATCGAAAATCCTTGCAGTTTTACTTTTGAGACAACTCTCTCCACTCTCCATGGAGGGGGTGGAGGTTCTCCAATGACGAGCAAGCCTTGTGTTCTCAGCCCACCTCTAAAGCTACAGCCAGTGTGAATGGGCACCTGGCAGACTCCTTTGGAAAAGATGGACTTTCTATCCTAGCCTCAAGGGACATATGGACAAAACCAGTCTGTTTCTACAGTAATGGGAGGACACCGCCATTTCAATTAGCACCAATTAGTTGAACGCTGAGAACTCAAAATGAGGGCTTTGGCAAAATATTGGCTGCCTCTCTCTGTGAGATCTCTGAGCCCCCATCTCAATCTCTTTGAGCCTCCTTTTCTTCATCTCCAAAATAAGGGTAGTAACAACTAACTCAAAAGGATCTGTGGGGATTCCTTACAATCAGCTGTATAGCTTGCTTAGTTCGTGTCTGGCATTTACTAAGCATTCCACAACCCGACATGATTGCTACGGTCCACCCTCTACAATAACACCAAAATTGCTCCTTTTCACTTCAACCATGTGAAGCAATGAACATGAAAAAGAAAAAAAGGAAAAACTAGATGTAAAATGCGATTGGAGGAGTTTGGTCTGGCGAACAGCTGCAAGCACTGAGTGCCTGTTCTTACATGAAGGGGACCCATTTCTACACACCTGCTGCTCGCTCTCGCTCTCTCTCTCTCTCTCTCCACGTCTCCCATCCTCCCATACCCCGCCACCCTTTCTGTTAGTACTGGAAGAACCTGGTCGTGCCAGCATTTTCTTATCGAAGCAAAGGCACTTTGCCCCCGATTCAGAGAAATCACAAATGAAACTGTCACAGCCAAGTCTGCAATTTAATGTCTTTTATGCTTGTCTGTGACAACTCAATGCTGTGTTCAACATGCTAATCTTCTGATTTTGGTGTCCTGATTTTTTAACTCAAAGAAAGCAGCTGAGTTAGATGTGTATGATTTGACTGATCAGAAACCCTCTGCATGCATGAAAGGGATGTGTGTGAAGAAAGACCAGTTCTTCCATACAGGGAGTACAGAGGGGATATACTAGGGTGAATCAAACAGAAATTGGACAACCTTTTCTCCAAATGGAAATGTGACTAAAGGACTCTAAGTCCAGCAAATAGGAATAGCCTTTTTTCCCCCTCTATAACTACCATATATACGTATGTGTGTGTGTGTGTGTGTATGTATAAAATCACATATATATCAAATATGTATATAGTTATATCACACACATACACCTATGAGCAGATGAGGACAAATAGAAGTGAAAAGAGATTTCTAGCTTCCAACTCACCTCTCTCTTGACACCTCCATGTGCATTCTATTGCAGTGAGCATTATACCTCATGGTCTCATAGAAACAAAGAAACTGACACAAAGGGACATTTCAGAAAGGCAACAGCCCATATGGATGTGGCGAAAGCCTAATACTGGTAGAAAATTGCATTTCTATCTTGAAATACACTCCTGTTAATGAGAAGATCATATTGTGAACTAAATATCCTTTCAGATATTAAGCCTTATTTTGAAGTTGTGCCTGTTCTGGTAGCTCCAATTCATTCCTTCTCAATTTTTTTTCACCCTTCCTTTAAGTCATCTAATGTTTAAATTCCTAAGAAAAGGTGGTGTTAAAATTAAGTTCCCTGAAGGCAGGGTTTGTTTTTTTTTTTTAAAAAAAAAAAAGATCAGGTTTGTATTCCCAATCTCCAGCTCAGTGTCTTACACGAAGTTGAACCTCTTAGTTTTGATGAATGAAGGTTTCAGGGCTAGTAGCTTTCAAGTATCAGTGGATAAAATAGGTTAACTTTTAATAACTTGAAGCTTTTATAAAAGGGAACAATATCTTTCTTACTTGAGAAACTGGGAAACATTGGGAATAATACCAGTCTGTATCTTGGGTCAGCCAAAGTATATAATATAAATATACAAATATATATACATCCAAGAGAATCATCTGCAAAATGTTCTCTTATTTTAAGAGCAGAGGCACAAATGCACTCTTCAGGTTTCTTTCAGTAAGATGCTTGCTAACAACTAATAGTGTGTTTTGAGCAGTTGCAAGGCTCAAAAATACTGTATAAACTCTAAAACAATAAAGAAATAGCTTGAATTATAGCAAAAAAAAAAAAAAGACTAATGAAAAGGGACGTAAGAGATATAATGAAAATAAATAGTTCTTCTTTCAACTTCCCTCCAGGGAGCAGGTTGTGAAAGACAGCTGGAACAGTAACTGTGGAATAAAATTCTTCCAGGGTAGAAAGTAATTAGGGGTGAGTACATGAAAGCCCAGGTTTAATTGTTCTTTTTAATACAGTGAAAGAGGGTATTCATTATACAACTTTAAATGAGTGTCCTTTTAATGGAGCCTACCCCCAATAGAATATTATAAATTAATATTTTTATATGTCCTTTAATTATTTGTGGGTAGCACATTTGAGGTGCATTGTACTGGGGGTATATGTTAAAAGCATTAGTCAGGTAAATGTCATCACTGAAAATACACAATTGTTGATACCCCCATGTAAGCATCTTTTATATTTTAATATTCCAAGACCCCCATGAAAAAGACCAATAATTTCTTAAGCTTCTCAAAGGACCTATTTCTAGTTCTAATTCACTCTCTGATTTCTAGATTTCTCTAGAAAGCTGATTTGGGGCCATTTTTGGATCCCGCCAGCACACAAGACAGTGAATTTTATTTACAACCTCACATTTCTGTTGGCTCCTCAGTGCCTGGAGGAACACCATAAACATCCCGGACATCGCTGCCCTAGTTATGGCAGCGTGACAGGCTTCAGTTTCTCTTGTGTCTAAATGCTCCTCTGGAGCAAGTAGGAATTCTGTGACACAGACGCGTCTTCCTGGGCACAGCGCCCGTATGGACATAAATGGTGGCCTTAGGGCACTTTAGGCGATCTAGTTATAAATATCTTCTTACTCCTAAATACTCCACTGACAAGGTGATTGTGTTAGCTAGGTTAAATTAAAAACGAAATATGCTGTTGAACCATGTTAAGCTGTCCTTTTCTTTCCCCTAAGAAATTCCCATATGCTTTTGCAGTTGATATAAAGGTGCCCACAGCCTGGAATGTGACTCCAGATACAGTTTCTTTTCAAATTCATCCTATTGGCCTGGCAATCAGCTGGCTATAATCCTGAATCAGCCACTGACTCTCCATATGACCTTGGGCAAGTCATTGAACCTCTTTTCACCTCGCTTTGCTCATCTATAAAATGGCAATGGTGAGAGTTTCTATCTTTGAGACTCGCTGGGAGGACCATGAGTTAACATGTACAATAGGTTCAGAAGGACGTGGTCATATATAAAGGCAGCATCAAGTTTACTATTATTTTCCCTTCAACTCTGCTACTGAAAGTTATCAAACAAGATATTTACTCCTAGTGAATTTTAGTTTCTCAGAGGGTTGACAGAATGATATAAAATGTGTGTAATGCTTAAAAAGCTATTCAAGCTGGCTTGCAAAATGCCAGCTAATGGGAAGAATTAGAGTAGTAAATAAAACCAAGTAAGATTGAAAGCTGCTAAAGTAATCATTCTTTGTTTTAAACTCCTACATTCTGATATTTGGCTTTCAAGAGAAATCTTTATGGTATACATGAGCATGCATATGTTTGCCTATACATACACACAGCCTCCAACAGAGGTTCCCTCAAGGGATCAGACTTCTAGTAATGATTCCTTGTCAGTACTTTTCTATGTTTATCATCTGTTTTATGCAACAGAAAATTTTATAGCAGGTATATTCATTCAGTATCTTGTTATGATAACTACAGTAACTTTTACTAAAATTATTAATCATGTGCTTACAGTTAGTATGGAATTATAAATGCTGCATTTTAGCCCAGATATGTTTAGAATAGGTGAAACCATCCCTCCTTTCCACAACACAATTCTTTCTTTTACACACGTACAGAGACAGACTCCCTCTATCCTCTACAAAACCTGGCAAATAAACCTGGTGGCTTTCTAAAGCAGGTGTTGCTGAAGAGGTTGGGGAGCTGGGTAGCTTGAATACATAGTTCTTATGCAAAAGTAGGCCTTGAGGAGGATGGTGAAACAAGACCAGACAAAATGGAGGCTTTATGAGGCTCCCTCATCAAGCTTGGAGTCAGCTCATCAACACTAAAGATGCTGATGAGTCAGGAAATCAGAGAAGAAGGCTTCAAGTTTCAGTCTCCTGAGACAGGTTGGCCTCAGAGATTTATTTTCAGATCTCTTTTTATTTGTCTTTGCTGCACAGTAAAACTTGGGTGGGCAAAATTCTCCCCATACCAGGGACCCTGTATAGACTGCTGTAGGATTTTATAGGACTGATACTCTGCTCCTTTTTAGAGGGCCATTTATGCCCAGTGTCTTTTCTCCTCTTAGCCAGTCTACATCAGTCTCTAAATCTTCCTCCCCACCTTTGAAAATTTATGGCAGCTTTCAGCCAGGCTTGGCTTAAAGCCATTGACCTCTGTGGCCTGCGTTATTGACCAGAACACAGCATCTTCTGCCCACATAATATATGTCTCTTTATCTCCCTGAAAGGAAAGGAAATGACTCTTGGAATAGCCAGGAACACAATAAAAATGAGAGAGGCTTTCCCGTTTTTTGTCTGTGGCGATTGGCTGTTCAAAAAGCCCCACTGGAATCCTGGTATGTGCCATCCAGTGCTTTGAACAGAGCCTGGACAAAGCACCCTTGGGAGCAGGTACTGAAGGAAAGAAGGCCTGTCCCAAGTAAAGTCCCCATCTCTTTAAGTTCTCACACCTTGAGCGGCTGTGGAACAAGCAGCCCCGAGGCAGCAATGCCTCAGAACTGAAGCTGTAGACTCACTGACACAGTAAACCCAAAGAGACACTGAGAAAAACACTGCGGGATTCACAGACCCTCACAATACCCTGAGGGGCAAGGGGTCACAGTGGCACACAAGGCGGGGGCTGGAAGCGCCATGAGCGCTCATCTGGCCCTAGCTCCTAAATCCCCAAGGGAGAAAATCAAGGACCAGCAAGAAGACACAACCTAACCAAGGGCACAGAGCAAAGAGGTGTTAGCAGTGGGTGTGTGCTGAGTGGCTCAGGCATGTCCGACTCTTCGCGACCCCGTGGACTGTAGCCCACCAGGCTCCTCTGTTCATGGGGATTCTCCAGGCAAGAATACTGGAACGGGTTGCCATGCCCTCCTCCAGAGGACCTTCCCAACCCAGGGATCAAACCCAGGTCTCCCACATCGCAGGCAGATTCTTTACCGACTAAGCCACCAGTAAGGTCATTAGTGGTGGAATCCACCACTAAGGTACAGAGCACTGTATGACAGTGTCCTTAAAAGCACCCTCCCTCCCCCAATATTAATACCCCACAAAATAGAGATGCAGGATGCCATGTAGTAGCAAGTCTCACACATAACAGTCAGCAAAAGCCTCTTGCCTCTCTTTTGAGGTGTTATTTCCCAAAGCCAAATGCCCTACTCAAGAATCCTCAGCTGCACACACAACAGGGTAGCAGACGCCTCTCACTATCACCTTTACACAGGAGCTGAGAGCCAGAGAAAAGCCCCAGAGGAAAACAATGCACAGAGTGGCGCTTAGAGCTTTGCAGCCGTGGACGTTTCTTACTCTCTAACTTCCACTACCGTGGGTACAGTGGGAACGGGATCACCGCCATCCTTCCCAGGGGTGTTGTGAGAAGCGCTAGCAGGCAGAAGTGCTCGGTCAATGTAAACGCTATTATTGTAGCCTGGGGTTGAGAAAAACTGCATCCCAGGCACGTGCTGCTGCCAAACACCAGCGTGAGCTGAAGCATTTGATCTGGGTGTGCCACGACTTTCTGGGGAAGGGTTTTGGCAGAAGTCATGATTTTTAGTCTAGCTGTCATTCACTAAGTTGTTGTTTAGTCACTAAGTCGTGTCTGACCCTTTGTAACCCTGAGGACTGCAGCCCACCAGGTTCCCCTGTTCTTCAGACATTTTTCAGGCAAGAATACTTTGAGTTGTCCTTTCCTTCTCCAGGAAGGATCTTTCTAGCCCCTGGATCAAACCCAGGTCTCCTGCATTGACAGGAAGATTCTCTACCACTGAGCTACCAGGGAAGCCGTAATAGATAACTAAGGGCTGCCCGCTGATGTTCCACCTACTGTATTAGTCCTCAGGCTTAAAGGGCAGAAAAATGTAAGTGGCACCATACACCTTTCAGGATACCAGAAATATGCTGATACAGTCAGTTCTGTTACATAAACTAGAGTCCAGAAGCAAGATTACTAGTAGGACACATTTACTGTCTACCTTTTTAGCTCTATGATCTGCCATAAGCAGTCATGTCCATTTTAAAAAGCTACCAGGATCAGACACACCAAGCTCCTTATGAGTTTTTCCATTTCCCATTACCATTTGGCTGCTTGTTCCTAAGCTGGGTAAGCAATCTCAAGGAGACAAGCTGTAGCCGATGCCAAAATTTTAAGTAAGATCTGGGGAGGGAAAACTTTGAGATGAGAAAATTCTACCTGGTACCTTTTTTTTCCCCTGGAAATTCAAAGAAAGCATGCATTATTGAATTTTAGATGTAAAAATCTCAGCCCAGGTCATAAAAACACCAAGGATTCATAGAACCGTTGGAAAACCAGGGCACTAGAGGGTTAAATCAGGGGCAGTCATATTTCCTGGTCGTCTAAGTGTCAAAATAAGGAAAAGAAAACTGGAGACCTGTAGGTCCAGGTGAGGTTTTAGTTTCTTGCCTAGTCAGTAATATTGAAAAATATGAAACTATTTCAGGGTGTGTAGTTAACTCCTTAGGCATTTCAATAAGTCACACTCCTATTTAGGACCATAAAATTTCCCTTAAAAATGAAAGAAAAGTGTCAAACCACTAGGATGTTAATAGGACCCTTAAAATTCTGTTCATAAAAGTCAAATGGGACCTTAAAATATTTTTTATCCTCTTTAAAATCTCTCCGTTTTCTCAGATTTTCTTTGGGGAAATGACATATTAAAAGGACTAATAATTCAATCCTAAAAATTGAGCTTCTACATCAGGTTTTTAAAAATCAATGTCCAACAGTAGGAAATCAGATGAAAAACCCAAATATATACCAAAATGATGGGTTAAGCAGACTTTGAAGTTTTTCAAGAATGTCTAATGGCATGGAAAGACATTCACTGTATTAAGAGAATTCTGTAAGAGTTTATCTACAACATTTTAAATCTATGTATACACACAGAAAAAACTCAAATGGCTAATAGCATTTGAGAAAACTCAAATGTTAATGCTATTAACAGTTGCTTTAAGTTTTTTCTTAGTTATTTGCATTTTTAATAATCACATTTCTGTTGTAATATCAAAACTACAATTGTTACTATAAAGATAGTTTCTGTGCAACGTTACTTAATTGCTGAAGAACTAGAAATCTAACCATCTCACTTAGAAGGCTGTTTCATCTGAAGACACCACTGGAACACAGCTTCCATGCCCAGAGAGAAGCACAGGACACATGTATACATGCATTAGGTTGTGTTTCTAATAGTTGCATAGATAAATGTCATGCACAAAATCTCAACTTGACAAGCCATCAGGGAACGAGAATAAATTTCAATAGACAACACTGATTAGTTGTCTCATTAGAAAGTGTAGTTTCAAGTTCAATGTCACCTAGTAATTCAGTAGCTCAATTGCAAGAAATTCAATTTTTAAAAATTAAAAATAACGCTGCTGCTATTTCAAAACAACATCTCCACCAAATATTCTAAAGTCTATCCCTAGATCAAGCAGGGAGCTGAATTCCCATGGGATTATTTACCCGCATTACCCTTGGGTGTGCGCCCCAACTATCTCAGTTGAGAATCACATTAAGGTGGGAAAAGGCGATGTTACAGTAAGGTTGTTGAGAATGTTCCTCACATTACCACGTTTTCTTCAGAAAGATCTCAGAAGAAATTTCACTGTGACGTTTTAGTAACAAAGAGCAGGCCGGATTCTCTCCAAGAATCAGTTGGCTTTCGTCCTGTGGGTGTTAGGAACCCACTGACCAGGGGCTCCTTTTCCAACTGCTGCCGCACAGCTCGGAGCCCAATGTGCGGCCCAGCTGCAGCAAATGCACGCATCAATGTGGTGTGCGCTTCTCATCCTAGTCCTTGACTCGATTTTATGTTCCCACCATGTTTGCCTCTCTTTTTGTTCCTTGTTTAGAAAAATAAAAATTCTGCTGGAGTCATACATGTGTTGAGAACAAAACAAGGAGAGTAGAACTGAGGGGGGAAAGCAGCAGTTTCTTGCCTCTCTGCTCGCTGCCTCCACCCCCATCGCACTCCCCAGATTCACCCTCTTTTTAACTGTTTGTTTTTAATTCCTTTAGCAGTTACCTCCATAAATCTAGATAAGAGGCTTAACCTCTTTTTCTTCATTTATCAACTTGAGATAATATCTCTAGACACCTTAATATGAAAAGGGAGGATTTAGCTCATTTACTCTAAACCTCCTCCTCTTCCAAACGTCTTATCTTATTCCTTTCTTCTACCATTCTTACCTTTGCAATTTTAAATAATATACAAACCTTCCAATCAGAAGCCCCAACTTTCAATTTTTTTAATTCATTTGTAGTACCATGAGCTGCCTAAAGTGAAGACAACAATACAGATCATGCCAGAACAATAAGGCCAAAAAGTCTTCATGGTGAATCCCAAACTAAATAGTTAAGGAGCCCTAGAAAATGTTAGGGGTGGTCACACAGGTTAGCTGCATCTCAGACGCCAGAGGAAGCTCAGTTTTACCATGGTGTCAAGCCTCATTTATGGCCAAACTTAACATCAGGACTTAAACTGAAGTTTGAACGGTGAGTTGGAGACATCTACCCTGAGACTCAGGTCAAAGTTTATTGTGGTTACTTAAAGTCTGACGTTTCAAAAGTTTGTCTTTCCTAAAAATTGTAAGGCACTGTTAAATATTCCTTTTCAGTAGAGAAGCTTTCTTCACCTCCTCTAATCTCCTCCTATTGCCTCCGATCCAAACATTACTTCAAGGGCTCACGGTGATGAGTTGTGTTGACCTCCAGCAGTGGGGTGGCCTGCACAGGTCTAGCTCCATGACATCTGCGCCACGATTTACCTTGGTGACACCTCCCATGGGCTCCTCACCCTGTGACACATATCAGACATAAGGGGAGCTAGGGGGGCTCTGGCCAAGATAACTAGGGCAGTGAGCTGAACACAGCCCCCCACACCATTCAGCACCAGCCTATCCCTGAAAAGACAGTAAGGCAGGTCAGGAGGTACAGTAGCTGCTGATCAGACAAGAATTAACCCGGTACCCTTGTCTAAGAATGAGAGAGTGTGGTGCATAGTTGAGAGGAAGCCGAGAAGTAGCAAGGGGATGTGGGAGGAGAATCAGGGAAATAGTGGAGACTGTTAGAAGAACTGGCCAGGTGTTAGAGCTGGGCTCTAAAGTAGAGGGTGGGGCAGGGGGCAGGAAGTATAACAGGCTGGCAGGAATTCTTAACAGGGATACACAGGGATTTGAAAAGTTATGCTTAACATGATAACATTTTACGCTTGAAAAACACTTTTAAAAGGAGTACGTGACTACTTTGTTCAGAAATTTCTTCAGTGAAAAATCAGAAGTTACATAAGTTGAGAAGCACTGCTTTAGAGACAACCTGGGTACTTAATTTAAAATACCTAAATAAATCTGTTGATTCAAGACTGCTGAAATTGGTTACATTTGCCTGCTCTTAATTCTGTAGTATAACAGAATAAAAATTTTAACTCTTTAAATACCACAATGTTGCTTTAAAAAAACAAGTTAATGCTCCCCCCACCCCATCCCCAGTATAAGCTTTGGTGGCAAGTGAATAAACGAAGCGGTGATTAATTAAAGAGGGGTACCAGCAGCTTTGATTTGTTTTCTAATTTCTTTTACCAGAATGGGCCCTAATTTGTATTTCTGTCCAGTTCCTCTCTACCTTGCCACTCTTAAGTGCTAATGTGTTTTGTTTTGGCTTTTAAGTTCCTCCCCACCCTCTTGACTGACCCTCAGGCCACTCACCACTAAAATCTTCCGCGGGGAGGCCTTGGTGCCCACCTGATGCTCTTAAAACTTGGGTTTGCTCAATAATCATCCAGCAAGGTTGTTAAACATGGGTGTATGTGTTTTCCCACTCTACCCTCTCCCTACCCAACAGCAGGGTTAAAGGAGGAACTACCAACCTCTACCACCAGGAAAACCAAATTCCAGGGCCACCAGGAAGACCCCCTCCCACATCTCTGAAATCCCTGGCAGCCCTCCCTCCTCCACCCCAAACTCCACTTTCAGAATCTTCTCTTCCACCACCACCTCTTCCTCCTCTTCTCCCCAAGAAAACAGAAAGGAACATGCCGCCACTCGGTCCTCTACAGCCCACACCCCTAGGGGAGACCCCTTGGTTAATTAACTACCACTCTTAAAGGCGCTCATCAAGCAAAAGAGAAAGTTCTCTGTCTTTAAAACTCTCTGGCAAGGCCAGGGTAACATTTCCTCTCGGAAAGCTCTCCGCCACGGTTTTCCCAGGGCTGCACTTGAGTGAAACCCCCAAAGGAAATTACCACTTAAATCAGGCAGGACATGCAGGCCGCTGGCTTGGCCTCAGCCGCGCATGCCGCCTGGCAGGCAGGGCAGGCGGCTCAGGAGCCCGGCTGGGGCGCCAGGCGGCTCGGGGCGGGGGTGGCGTGCCCACGCTCAGCGCCAGATGCGGGCACACCCAAGTGACGAGGGGCAAGCACGTGGGGGAAGACAGGCCTCGCTCGGGAGGCCACTGCGGAAGCTGACCCGGGAAACTCGAATCCATCTGCCCCTTTCCTGCCAGATCCTTCACTGCCCCCCCACCCCGCCTCTGTCAGATGGGGGAGACAGAAAATGAGGGGTCTGCTTTGGGGCCCAGTCATCCCTATCTTGGAACCTGCTAAGTGCAGAGGGCTCCACAGAGCCAGACTACAGGCTCCATGAAAGCAAGGGCAAGGGCTATTTTGTTTTTCCCCTTTTTTTTTTAAACAGATAAAATTCAATGACTTTTAGTGTGTTCAGGAGGCTGAGTAACCATCACCCACCTCCCCCCAAAAAAACCCCTCTACACATTAGTAGTCATTCCCTCACCTCTTCTCCCCAAACAACTAATCTACTTTCCCTCTAGAATAGATTTGCCTATTCTAGGGGTTTCACATAAATGAAATCGTGCTCTATGCAACTTCTTTCACTCAGCATCCTATTTAAGATTCATCCACAATGTAGCATGTGTTAGTACTTCATCTCTTTTCATTGTGGAATCATACCCATGGTGTGGATTTACCACATTTTGATTATCCATTCATTAGTTGATGAACATTAGGGGTGTTCCTGCTTCTTGACTATTATGAAGAATGTACATGAATCTTCATGTACAAGTGTCTTAAGGGATAGATATTTTCATTTTCTTTCGAGTAAATCTAGGCATGGACTTGCTGGATCCTCTAGTAGCTCTCTGCTGAACTTTCCAAAATGATCTGTTTTTATCCACAACTGCAGTTAGCAGTTGATAGTCTGGCCCCTAGGGCTTTCTTTGACGAATGGATGGATAGAATTAAATAAGAAATTAGGACTCAAATAAGTGAGATTGAGGTGCTTTTTTTTTTTTAACATGAAAGCATTTTATACCCTATTAAGAGCAACACAAATGGGACTTACTGTAATTCTTTAAAAGAATATGAAAAATAGAGAAAGTCCCAATCTAGGATTCATGGAAGCACTAACAGGAGGGTGGGGAATCCTCAGAAATTGTCTGTAGAATTGTTTTGATATGTACAGGTGTAGCATTGCCTTCATACCAGGCAAGAAGAGTGTCTAGGTGTGCCCTGCTCTGGCTGTGCCCCTCTCAACAGGATGTGGTGTCTGGCAGTCCAGTGGGCCATGCCCATTATAAGCCAGTCCCTTCCTTTCATGGTGCAAGGTTCTGCTCTCAAACCCTGGACTTCCCAGCCTAAAGAGCCCACGCGTCTCCCCCAGGGCCATCCTCCTGAGGGTTAAAGGATGGTTTTACACAGAGGTGAACCTACAGGCTAGGATTTTATAGCACAGGTGCCCAGATGGTGCTCCCACAGGGAGGGATGGCCACAGGAGGGATGGCAAGAATAGAGGGGGCAGACTGGGGGCTGTAGGTTAGCAGCTGAGGGAAGAGGCCCAGCTCTACTCCCAGCCACCACGCTCCAGTGAGAAGTGTCAAGCCCAAGAATTCCAAATATGAACCTGGCCTTCCAGTCTTGGGTTCTTTGAAGAGCTCTGAAAGGGTGACAGTATTGATGACATAAATGGGCAGAGTAGGACTAAGTGGGACGGGAAAGCCCGCGGCATAAAGTACATGGGCCTGCATTCCCTTTGTGCTCTGTCCCAGGTCTTGTGAGGGTAACAGAGGAGCAGCACCTGGAGTTTTTTCAAGATGGTATATGGCTGTCAGATTCTCAAAAGACCAAGAAGTCTGTGATGAAACTTGAAAACAGGAAAAGAATTGATAACTAAAGGAAACCCCAGGAAAGTTAGAAGCTCTGCTTTAGCCCTTCTTTCTCCACATGCAAGCTAAATGAACTTGAGTAACTTCTCACAGTCCTAGTCACCCATACAATAAAATGGAAATAATCATAACATATTAAATTCTGTCATAAATAATAATGCAAGGTGTCATTTTAATATTTCCCAGCCTTTTTTGTTACAGCTCCATCAGTAGCAGGCCCATAAGATTATTAATGCAGGCTCATAACATTGCTAAAAGCTACATTTCACTACATTACAGAAGATCCATGTGAGATGAAATTGGATGGCATAATTTGTCCAAAGTTATAACACAGTAAGTTAGTGGCAGCCAAAAGATATATAACCAAGATTTTCAACATTCCTGCCCAAGCTCGACACAGCACTCTCTCATCTAAGACAAAGAAACGTTGACCATTTCACGATAGAATGTTTTTCTCATAGTTTTGACTGCTTAAGTGGTTTCCCTTTTCTCTTACATTCAATAATGCATTTGACTTTCTCTGAATGAATTTATTCCTAGTGTTTGTTCCTATACTCTTGTTTAATGGGGCTGTGAATATTATGGTATGTAAATATGAGAAATTTCAGCTGTTGGCCATTATGGCTGATACATAATGGATGATTTTTTGGTTTTACTGAATTAACATGATATTCTATTTCAACATAAGGGGAAAAAAGCTAAATTTCAACTCTGAAAACTAACCAGTTTGGTCTGTAATATAAGATAGCCAATTTAAATTTTTACTTCTTTATTCAGTGGATTGTTACCATATAGACGTTGTATAGATACAAAGGACATAATTATTCTAGTGATTGTGGTAGTGATTTAAAGTCGGATGGCCAATTGTCATGGTTGGTCCAGAACTCAGGTCTCCTGGGACATGGGGCTTTCGTATTGAATATGGGATGAAGCCTGGCAGGTGAACCAAAGTGGTTGGTCTAACCTAATTTGAAGGTGATATGCACCATTTTGTGTATGATTTAAATCTCAAAGTTTTAGTAAGTTTGTTAATCATTTTAGATTTAATTGTCTACATTTACTCCCTTCTGGTTTGAAAAGAATATATGTAGCCAGATTATGTCAGTAGGAAGGATGTCTATAAACTTTAATTAGAACAAGGACATTGAGATGAAATTAAATCCTTAACACTCTATAGATTTTTGTATGATAAAATTTTCTCTGTATGTTTCCTATTATTTGTTCGATTTAATATTGAACTATTATAGTTATTGCTGAAAAATCCATTTTTAATTGCATTGTATGGAAATTATGTGAGTTTTCACCCTTAATTTTCAACAGGTTTTCACCTTGATTCTTTATTGGCCTCAGTTTGAATGCCCATCCATCCAATAAAGATTGAAACCTGGAGTGACCTTGGTTTTGTTCTTACTCAGCTGCTGTTTTAATAGCCTATACCTATGGATATTGAGTCAGACACAACTGAGTGTGCACACACACTTAGATGTTGTCCTTCTGTCTCAAATAGGTTTTTTTTTTTTTTTTAATCTAATGAGCTTTTGCTTTTTGCTCTTATTTCACATTCTGTGGTCATTATTTAATGTCTTTTCTTGAAAGCTATTAATCACTGTTGGTCAGTTCTGGTGTCACATGAATTTAATGACTGCCAAACCCCAATCAAAATAAAAAGGATAAGCTTTACCACACTAACTTTTGAATGAAGTTCCCCTCATTAGAAACATTAAAAATACAGGCACCCTCAAAGAGTCAGAAAACAAGGGTACAAATCCCAGCTTGACTTCTTTCTGGCTATCTGATTGTGAACAATTACATGATGTTTCTGGGACTCTGCTTCCTAAGCTATGGGAAGGTTGGGCTTTCCATGAAGGTCTCAACCTATGGTTCCTGAGTGGTGTTTAGAGGGTCTGTGAGCCCTCCTAAGATTATAATACACTTAGTTATTCTGTCTATACACACACCCTCCCACCCTTCGCCAAGAGGATCCAGTGCCTCCCCTACATTCTCAAAGGCATGCATGACCAAAAGATTGAGAACTCTTGAGCCAGATGGTCTTTGAGAAGACTCTGAAGGCAAAGTGTATAATATGCCAGTTTTCAAAAATCATTGTCTTTGGCCTTCTAAAAATCAATTTGCAAAACCTATCAAAACTTCCAAAATAAGGACTGTGAACTGCTTGCTCAGAGGCAGTGGGCATCCTAGTCTCCCAGCTGCAGAAACCCAGTAATGGAAAGAATTCTAAATCGGGGCAGCAAGAAGTTCTCTGGTGTCAGGCTAAGGGATTTGGAGTTAACTTTGCAGATGGGAAGACTTCTTGACAGCTTTGAGAAGAGAAGTGACTCAATGAACGCATTAGTCGGAGAAAGGGCAAATTAGAATCCATGCAGTAAGATGACAGAGAAAGAGCCTGAGGATGCTGGACCAAAGGAACGCTCTTGCAGGACAGCATTTCCTCAACTGTGTTTCTTGTTACTCTAATGACCTGAGACATTAACAGGTGTTCCCCCAGAAAAGAGGAGCTGTAGCCAATAATCTAAGAAAATACTGAGTTAGAAAGGTTTTCATCACGTGATTCTCAGACCCTCTAATAGAGTTCTACCAACAAGGTATTGTTCCATTTTTCATTGCCCATGACCCTCCCCACCAATGCCGCAGTTGCGTACTGACAGTGAAGAGCATGAGCTATGATAGGCAATGGAAAAATGCTACTGTTGCCACTGCTAATGAGCACTTCGTAAATCTCATTTGTTAAAATACTTCATCACTCTAAGACTTGGATTGCCACCCACGGAACAGCTCTGTTATAA
This sequence comes from Antilocapra americana, assembly GCA_007570785.1. NCBI lineage: Eukaryota > Metazoa > Chordata > Mammalia > Artiodactyla > Antilocapridae > Antilocapra > Antilocapra americana. The sequence goes on from ML663041.1 coordinate 1,040,904, forward strand.
AGTTCTTGACCTGGAGCTAAAAATCTATTTTATCTTTTCTATACTTAAATTTTTCACTCAAAGTCTTGGGGATATAAAGGTAGAAAACATCGCTTGCCATCTTCTGCTACTACCTAGTTGGGAGGACAGGTAACTACCGATCAGATGCTGACTACACTTGAGAGGCAGACCCAGAAAGGACGTTTATTCTGACTTTGAGGGATTAGGGATTAGTCTCAAGATGAGAGGATACAGAAGTCACAAGTTGAAGGGTTAGCCAGAAACTTGCCAGGATGAAAAAGAGAAGAAACGAGAAAGTCTGTGCAAAGCCTTGGAAGTCTGAGAACTGGGGAAAGGTGAGCAGTTCTCTGCTGTCAGAAAATGGACTGAAGTCGGGAAGTTAGAAAGATGACACTAGCCAAGTATCAAGTCCTGAAGAGTGACTACATAGAGTGCTGTGTGTGCTAGGTTAAAGAATTCTGAAGATACAGCTAGGGTAGAATTTTCAACTAAGAACTAACATACTAGACTTACATTTTAGAAAGGTCATTCTAAGTCTTTAAGACTCTATTTCCTCCCTATACAGCGAGAATCACTGCTTCTGAGGGATAGCTACCCAGCAAGATTAGACGGCAACACAATGCCACAAGATTTTGGAGAAAAGAAACAGCCTTGTTGAGAAGTCAACCAGCAAAGAGGCAGGGAGCAAGACTCTCAATCTGTCTCCCAGAGCCAGTGTTGAGGGTGGAATTTAAGGAGTTGGGCAGAGACTGATTGGCTAGTCTCAAATCAGCAATCACGCTACTGCTGCGGCTAGAAGCCATATTTTCCTTATTGAAGGACTTCGTGCTTTGTAAACGGCTCAGGTGGCAACATTTCTATCCTTGAGTTCTTTAGGCTGAAGATTCCTGGTTCTGGGGTCATTCTTGCAGAGGTAGGTGCAGAGGGTGGGGTGGGGGCAGGCCTCCTCTCTTGCACATGCTCAGTGCTGTGTCTGTAAACTAAGTCCAGATTTAACTAATCAACAATTTATTTAGGGAGGCAAAACCAGTTTACATTGGTCAGTGCTGTTTCAAGACCTACCTTACAGAAGTGTTCTGAAATTAAAGAAATTAGGATCTGTTGGGCACTCAGCCTGATTAATTCTGATGATTAAAATTTTTGTAAACCCTAGTTCTCATTAGAGTCTTCCGATTGGAGCCTGAAAGGCATTGGGGTAGGCAGGGTCAGAAGAAGAGTGGATTCAATTTGGTGACTTTCAAGGATGTAAGGCAGGGCTGTCTGGCTTCAGAGCTCATGTTTTTTGCTTCCTACCTGACCAGAAACTTCTTCCATCTTTTAAAACTTTACTTCTGGGTTAAGAACATCATTGTGGAATCCCCTAAAACCACACTGGCTTTTCAAACAGACACTAACAATTCCCTTGTAAGAGAAAAGTTTCTCGATCTACATATCTTAGCCCAAACTATCAGTGTGCAAGGGTTCAACTTAGAAGGTACCAATGGCTTGAAAAGAGCAAGACCTTGCTTCCCTGGGGGAGGAAAGCCTGGCTGTGTCTTTGCAAATTTCCCAGCACAGCCTCACTTTCTCAGCCTAACCAGCTTCCCGGGGTCCCCAAGATGAAAGCTGCCAGGCTGTTCAGGGTGCTGGCATGGACTAGCTCCAAGATTCTCAGCTCCCAGTCGGGGTGGCAACCCCTTCCTCATGGAGCTCAGAAGTACCCTGTTCTATGTGAGTTCCAGGAGCACTGAACAAGCGGGAAGGTTTGGTTTGATTCCTTACTGAGCTCGGCACCATTGGACTTTCCAGAAGATATTCTTGAGTTTCCGTTCACAGCCCACTGGATTTCATTTCAACCTGAAAACTCACGGGAAGATCAGCTGAAACAGCCGAGTCTGGGCGGCTCTCCCCTTAGAACTGTAAGTCACACTGCTGCCACTGCGGACAAGAGGAGGTAAGCCAAGGAACTTGGCCTCTCCTGATCTAATTTACCCCAAGTATGTGTGAGGGTTGCGGGGGCACAAGCTGGACAGGGCAAGACTTTTTGTTTCACACCTGCTTGGGTTTTCCTTATGAAATGTTTCTATCATTGACGCTGAGGTGTTTCCTTAAACCGAGACTCCGCCTGATGTAAACAGGCTGCCAATACAGGCCCAAGTGAATATTAATAATAATAACCACCTTATTATTGTTAATTATTAATAATATATTATGTTAATATATATAATTAATAATTACTGCTAACATTAACAATATTATATTTATTAATAATAATAACCACTTAGGTGCACTGTATATGGGCCAAATACTGCACTGAGCCCTTGACTTTCATTATTCCACGTGATCCTCCATGTAAAACCAGAGGAGCTAGGTGCCATTATCATCACCATTTAATAGAGGAAGAAACTAAACTAGAAACTTAGCACCACTGGGATGTAAACCCCCAGCAAGAGAGCATCAGCATTCAGAGGGCACGAGGAATTTTCTGGCGGAGACCCAGGGAGGCCCTGCTTTAGAAGACAGAAAGCAGGGGACTGAGTGGTAGTGGGGCAGGATTCCCTCACCAGGTGAAGCATGGAGGCGCTGATAAAGACCTCCTGCTGAGGTCCTTTCTGACTCCATGCCTCCCTGGTGCTCTGGCAGTTCCAACTGGAAGAGAGAACTCTGTCCTTCTGCCGGCATGGAAGCCCCCTCCCCACAGGGATTTGACCTGGAGTCTCCCCACTCTTGCACTTCGTGAGCATTAATCTCATTAACATTAATGGGAATTGCCCCTGCACCTCAAGGGGGACATAGACTTCTAATTGATGCAAAAAGAGGCCTGGGAGACCCCACCACCACTGCAACCCCCCAACCCCCCAGTCCTTGCCGCAGTCTCCCTTTCCCACCGCCCTCACTAGAGCTACAGAGGCCTGGCAGTTGCTCTCCCCAGCTTTGGCAGGCCTGCAATTTAGCATTTGACTTGGTTTATCAGATGATTAAGTCATTTATAAAATAAAACTCATGGGCTCTTTCCAGTGTCCTTTTAAAAAAGCTGTCACAGCTGCTGGCTTCTTCCGGCCCCCTCTAAACTCCTTTCTGGGTTCCTTACGGTGAAAGGCCGACTGCAGAGCACTGTGGAGGCATGACAGGTCTCGGGTCCGTTTGTTCTGCATCCTTTCAATAAAATCTTTCTTTTTTTCCAACCCCCGTCACAAGATTATAACATCTGATTCAAGTGGTCTGAAGCTGCCTTTTTTTTTTGGTAATGCCTGCATGAACAGCACTACTCCCGCCCCTCCCCACCCCCCACCCACAAGTTAATGCAGAGTAAAGCATAGCCCCATTCTGATACAGGGACAGCTGGCCGCAGATTGGGTGACAACAAACTGCGCGAAGGATCTGGAGCAAATGCTTGCATTGGGCGCGGGAATGGGGCCGGGCCGGCTTTCCTAGGACGGAGGTGCTGAAAAGCCAGCCACGATGTAACTACAGCGGAGAGAAAGCGACACAGAAAATGGTGAAGTCAAACAAAGGGGCAGGAAGAAAAAGCAGAGAAACAAAAGTGTTCCTCTCGCTGCAGGGAGAAAGGAATCGCCGCCGGTGGCCCAACTCAGTCCCCTCCCGCCATCTCGTGGTCATGCTGTGTCACTGCAGCGCAGGCTGCTGCGGGCGATCTGGATGCGGGATGCTGCCAGGAGATGGCTCTCTCCCGGTCCCAAGAGAAGATGTAGGCGGCGGCAAAAAGGCTCACTTAAGCCAAAATCACTGCCTGGAGAGCAGGCCCTTCTTCGTGGAAGGGCTTGTTTGTTTAGATTCGAAATACTGCGCCGTTAAAGAACAGATGTGTGTCCTACTCATCAATGGGTTAAGGGAGGTTGGGATTGGAAATTCCCCAGCTCTGAGCAATTTCTTTTAAAAGGATTCACATGTGTAGCGCACATTTAAATCTCCCAGGAAAAGCCGGCTCTCTAGTAATAGAGACAATTTGTTCCTTCCGTTTTCCAACGCTATCCAGAAGCCAAATATTCTTAAAAGTTTTGAAGCGAATGGAGCAAGGATGGTATTAACATGGATTTCTTGGCCGGAATCCACTCCCTAATGGGAGAACCCCAGGTTTTATCCTCATTTAATAATTAGCTTTCCTTTGAAAACTATGTAATTCAGGATCTGGTCATTATTTTTCTGTGCAAGGTTTTACCTATTCCCAAATACAAAATATCTGAGGTTTCTGATGATAAAATCTTGGTACAAGTGTCCACTGATGAGGTAATATAAAGTAGAGCTTTTCAGCAGTGAGAACTAAGATATTACAAATTAAATGCATAATACAAATTAAATACATGTCCATAGTTAAACTTTTATATGTATACCCCAAATAATTGTTTGCTACAGACTTTGATATCCTTCCACATGAAAAATTCTTACCTGTGTTAGACTCTAAGAGAGCATGACAAGAAGTACACACAGCCTCAGAATTTTGTGTGTACTTTTTTCTGTGCCTATATACACCATGAACGAGTGTAGATGTAAGCAGCTGTCTGCTTTCCCTAGGTTCCTCTGTGTTCTTTCCTGATCACTATAAACATATACACTTTTAACACTGACAGATAAAGGTACAGCCTAGATCTCACTGTATGCTGAAAAGTCCATGGTGTCTGTTCCCCAGCACATCCATGGAGGTCTGGGACATCCCTGGCCTTTCTGGGGGTGATTATGTATGCTCCTTTACTTGCAGAACGAGTTCTGCAAAAACTTTCAGTTAGAAAAGGGTTCTGCAGAAACTTTCAGTTAGAGGCACTGGCTTGCTCTGGGGCCAAAAACCCCGCAGTAATTGACTCCACTTGAAGCCTGACCTTCAGAGCGCTTAGCATGGCACAGTCAGGCTGTCTTGGTTCCATCTATGCTGAACTCAAAGGGCTGATTCTGCGCTTTAAGTGCCAAATGAGCTCAAGGATAGCAAGTACAGGGAAGACAATAGACCCTCGTGGAGACAGGAGAGAAGGAAGACTTTAAGGAGTTTGGCAGGAAGTTATTCACTTTGTTTTGTGTTTTACCCTCGGAGGTTTAGTCTTCTTTTCTTCCCCATTTATTCACCCAGGATCTAACCTTAGGAAATTAAGTTCTGAAGGCAAAGAAAGGTATTTATCTTGAGGCAAATGGCATGAGATTCCTGTGGGGTCCTAGGTAGGAATCGGTTGGGAAAATAACTTTTCTGAAGCAGCTATGCCTGTAACAGATTATTAGATACACAGTAGCATTTAATATGGACTCTTATAAATCCATCTTCTAACACTGCAGCCCCAAACTGGGTGCTAATACAGCATAACCCTTGAAATCATCAAAGACAGGTGAGCCACTTCTCCCAGTCTCCTCCCAGGTGGCCCAGTATCACTGGTAAAATCACAGTTAAGGAAGATGCTCTCATCAGATTCTGCTGGGAAGATGTCTGGAAGCACTGAGCTTCCCACTACCAATGGAGACAGCTAACCCAAAACAGTGATGGAGACTCGACCAAGACAGTATTCTAGAAACCATAGAGGGCATAAGCCATGAGATAGGAAGAGCAGGGAGCAAGGCAACTGGAAATGGCAAGAGAACTGAGTGGCAGAGTCCCCAGAAAGCAGCCATGTAGGTAGAGCCCTCATCTGACTTGCAAGGCTGTCAGATGACACAGAAACAAGCCACTCTAGGCCACTGCCCTCACGCCCTCTCCTCTTCCCTGCCCTGCCCTTCGAGGGATTTGTGAGCCTTCTCCCTCAATGGTCCTTCTTGCTTTCCTCCTTCCAGTGCCCCTCTGTCTGCTGCCCCTCCCTGGGAAGTTGGTGCTTCTCCATCCAGGGGAAGGGAGGAGAGGAAGGAGGGAAATCAAAGATTCTATCCCAGAGATGGGGAAAGGTGAGATTTGAGAAGGGGCAGAAGTAAGGAAGACAAAGTTTATACCTTCATCCGGTGGGGTTGTTTGGGGTCAGGCCCTGAACATCATCCTGCTTAAGAATCAGTCATGGGAGGACAAGTCAAGGGAATCCAAAGAAGGAGCCACTAGGGCCAGAAGTAGGACAAGAGATGGACTCCTAGGGAGCCAGGGTCAATGGCGGGGATCCAGGGACTGGAGGTGCATCCTGGGGGAATACAGCCACAGTGTCCTCCTTTTCCCTCTTCTACCCTAGCCTCAGCCCTGGTCTTTTCCCTTCATACCTTTCTCCTATGACAGAAGCTGTGGCCCTGGCTATGTCATATTCCTTTGTCCCCTGCATGTTCCCCACCCTTCACCCCCTCCTTTTGCACAGACCCCATTACAATAAATTTTAAATAAAAACCTGAAAATAATAAAAACACAGCCACTCTAAATGACCTTTCAGTCTCAGTTCAGCTGGCTGAGAGGACACACTGGCCACTCTCTGCCATTTCTGTTTCCTGACTCCTCTGCAAATATCTCAGAGATAACCCCCAACACCTGAGCATGCTCGGTGTGTCGCCTGTTCCTTAAAGAAACGGGGATGATGTGGCACAACAAAATGAGCAAAATGTCACCTCTCTCTCTTCATGACGCTTACCACCCTCTTCCCTTTAGAAATGATGCCAATCCTCTATTAATTTGTCTCTGATGTTTAGCAGATGGAATTCTCCAGTGGTGCCCACAATAATATCTCTCATCCAACTTGTCTCTCTAGTGCCATATGACCTTGTCATTCTTCCATGGATGTGTTTGGACTTGTGGCTGCTTCAACCAAGTGGACAGGAGAATTGATCTTTGTGTGGCTCCTGAGGTTGGTAATAACTGACAAAGGACACATCTCTTGATGTGTGGCCGGGTGATACAGAGGGTAAAGAGCTGGGGCAGGACAGCTCTGAGAGGGATGACCATTTTTCCTCAACATGGCCAGGGTACCATATCTCCTCCCATCTAAGATGTGACATACATCAGAGGGATCATCAACTCAATGAAGGCACTTAGGGAACAAAAAAAACACCACCACCATGTTATATGTGTCATCTATTATACAATACATTATAAGAAACATTAAAATAGGAAACGCACAAAATGCAAAGGAATATGTGAAGTCCTTCATCATGTCTGGACACCTTTCAGTACAGTCTGAAAGTATAGGGAAGGAAGGTTACTGGATGTCCTAAACTCCTGACTTCATTTGTATATGCAGGCAGGACAGATTTATCCCCTATTGTGGGCCATACATCCAGGGCTCTACAAAAATATTTTGATATCTTTTTAAGTCAAAAGAAAAAAAATTTAGGCTGAATAGATATAAAATAGGAATATATTAATCTTTATACTGGAACACTCAATTTTTAATATTTAAGCTATTCAAATATTTATAATACTTTAAATTTAATATTTAATGTGTTTGATCTAGGGAAGTCATCGAGATGCTGAGTTGTCTTAATCACCTGCTACAGAAGGTTCAACATTAACAAGCTTGGCTTTTCGCCCTCAGTGCCCAGATCCCAGGAAGGATTTTTCCATTCAGTACTTCCCTCTCTGGAGTCTAGATGGCCCCATTGCTCTAAAGTTAGCTGTGTGAAGTTCTGTGAGTTACAACTGTCTGATGTGGAGCAGGCAGAAGTTCCTTTTTGGTAGAAATAGGATTCTGGGTGCCCTGCTGGAAGCATGCCTGAGATTTTTCATGCCTGTCATTCTTTTAAACCCTCAGTTCCTGAGGATAATTCATGGAGAGTAAAACCTAGCCATTTTAAGTGATACTTGAATTATTGAGCATGCCAAGCCTGCATGAAAAATTCAAATGTCTAGGAAAATAAATAGGGTGCATAAAAAGATTTTATTTAAGTTCTCCAAATTGGGGGAAAAACAGTAAATGGCTGCATTCTTATTTATTTATGTATTTATTTTTTAGCATCAGAGGAAGTCCCTACTATTTGTTAAGAGATATCTTGGCTCCACTAAAAATAATGGTCTCAAATACTTAGGGACAAACTAGCAGGAAAAAATACAACTCCCTGAAGCTATTTCATACTTAGGGAGAGAGCTTATAAAATTTTTGAGTGAAACACTGAATTTTTCAGTTTCAGAATTTTTGGTTAAGTCTTTTAGACTAGCTGGTTGCTCATGAAACCACAGAAACAGTGTGAATCATTCAACTCTGTTTTCTCTAGCTGCTGGAGAGGGACAGATATACAAATGTGTGTAAGTAGAAGCAGATTAAACAAGGTGTGTTCGAAGAGCATAAACCCCAACTCATAGCATTCTTGAGACAGGAGGGTCATTTCTTATATATCTGCCTTTGTCTTACATCCATAGAGGCTTCTTAACCCTTGTCTTCCATCCTGGCCACTTTGAAAAGTTATTTGCTCCCCTTATATTAGCTTCAAATTCCATATAAATAATAGATGTGTTTTCTGAGATGTGAATTACCAGCGAGACTCGGGGCCTCTTCCATGAGAAGTAACACCGATGGGAGGCTAAAAGAACAAGGCAGAGTGGGAAGCCGCTTTGTACCCCAGTGGAGCTGTGTGCCCAAGCACTGTGTCATCTTCTGGGAGAAATAACAATCAACTAAGCTTTCTCAAAATGTGCTCGAGTGAAACATTTAAATGCTCACAAATGGATGAGTATATATTTATGTACACGATGGAAAATGAACTTTATTTTCCAATTGAGGTACTGCACATGGCATGGCAAGTTCTAAGTCCTAGTAAAGATATTAAAACCATGAAAAGGTGTTTATGTCATTAAATGAAAGGGAGGGGAACAGGTAACCAGTCTGTATCTGTCACAGGTGCACTGCTGGGAGGGGGGTTGACAACTGACTTTGTAGCCTTCAAATAGTAAATATAAATAAATAATACATATATTGTATCAACCCTATTCTAAGATTGTTACCTGTGTTGACCTACTGTTCCTCACAACAACTGTATGAGGTTAGGTACTGTTATGTCCTTTTGACAAATGAGGAACCAGAGACACAAGAGAGGTTAAATCATTTGCCCAGGGTCACCGAGGAAGGGCATGTTAGGCTTGAGTCCGATTTCGTTCTGGTCTGGCTCCAGATCTAGCTCCAGGATGTTGCAGATGCTGTAGCCGTTCTATCCGTATCCCCTCAGAATTCTCAATTTCTTACTGCCCTAGGACTCTAGCCACAGATGCTTGTCACACACAGGCCGCGGGGGGCTGCTAGAGAGTCAATGCCCACTTCCACCCCAGCAACTCAACCAACGGTCAACAGGAGACGGTGGGCAAACACCAGCTGAGGCGCCTGTTCTTCCGTCTTTGAGGCTCCCAGCAGTGACGTGGTCTTCCAGTAGCTCTGTTCTGGCTTCCTTTCCTTCCCTGTCTCACTGCACTTCCCTGAGATATACCCCAAAAGAAATGCTTGCCTTCAAGTCTTGTCTCAGAGTCTAGTCCAGGGGAGGTGGGCTTTGTAGTTTGAATAATCACAAGTGCTAAATTAATTATTGGTAAATGTGATAACTGTCCTAAAACTCTTTCTATTATAATGAATTCACCCCTCAAAGGGGATTGATCTGCAAGAAATGTCAAAATCCTACCAGGTAATCTTAAACATTCTTGGGATTAGAAGAGAGAATTTATTTCCAAGATGCTGTACTTAACAAATTTTGTAAATTGTTTCTTAATATAAATTTGACTTTAATGTAACTTCAAAAAAAAAAGGTAATATATCAAATGTTGCATGACTATATCAAGAACCTCAAATTATTTTTAAGCTGTAACTGAAAAGATAAGAACACACATGGGATAGTGAAAATACTCAGATCAAAGTAAAAAAAAAAGCCACATTCCATTATAATTCTTCCAATACATTTTAAGTGCTTTGGACTCTGGAAAAAAGGTTTTTTCCCCCACAAACTATAGGTTGTGATATTTAATTGTGCTTTTACTTTGCCCCACATATGTTCAGACTAGATTTTGCCAAATTCCCATCTGAGCCATTTTCACTGTTCTCTTTAAAAGTTCTTTCCTGTCCTTCCATTCTGTTTTCAATTAGAGACTATATCGATAAAAGGCAAATTACAATGCCCAAGATTTAGATTAAGCAATGTATTACCATCACCTTCCAAAGCACAATAAAGCAGAACATCCTAAACGTAATTATATAAAGAGGGCCAGGAACCCACTCGGTGATTGTTCTCTAAGTGCCCCTCACTGGGCCTCTTTGCCGAATGAACTGAACTCCATGGAAGCAAATAGAAGCCACTACTAGTCTTTCAAATAACTACACCCCTCACTCTGCTCTGTAAAAGCATTCCCCTTGGTACAAGCTTGGATAGGTGCCATAGCTTTCTAGGCACTTTCTGGTGAGAAAAGTTCTCCTGCAACTGTTAAGTAATTAAAACCCCTATCAGCGTACTATCAAAACTCCACCTTCATTTAATTCAGTCTCCCACCCGCCCCCAAGCTCTCTCACCACAGCCCCCAACAGTGGCCTGTCTCAGGTGAAGAGAGGCAAAGGGGACTTTTCATTCTGCTCAAGGTTCACGTCCTAGAAAATGGAAGACTTAAATGATCTGACTTGCTTGGGACACTACTCTGACAGCAAGACCTCCCGTGTAGTGCTTGCATAGTTGACCCCGTTTTCATTGGACTCCGGTGGCTTCTTTGATGCTCTCTCTGTTGGGAAGAGCAGTTTCCCTGAGACAGACAAGGCTGTCTATGGCTAGCACGTCGACTGCCCTCAGTCTTTGGGTTTCTGTTGAACCAACTGTGGCTGGGTCTCTTAGCCCCTTGATTCATATGGTGCCCATAGTAAATGCCTTTAAGGTGGCTCACACAGGTGCCTTTTTAAGGCATCCACAACTCTGGGGAAACACACCCATTGGCAGCAGGCAGGCAGCATCAGCCTGCGTCTCACCCTTGGATTCCCCATGGTCCAAACATTGACATGGGTGAGTAGGAGCCGAAAAACCTGAGGTGTGGGAATATAGAGGTGAAAGTGTCACAGAGAAGCAAGAGAGAGGAAATTGCACCAAATGAATCCAAAGCCCACAAGCTATTCCAGAGCACAGAAAAAGACAGAAGGCTTCCCTGTGTTTTATAAAGCCAGAATATACACAATATCTAAACATAATTCAAATAACACCAAACAACAACAAATGCTCCATGTCAATCTTACTTACAAATATACACACAAAAAATCCTAAATACTAATGAACACAATTCAGCAGTAAATTAAACAAGAAATCAATGATACCAGAACCAAATAAAACACTTCCCAAGATGTGAAGATGGCTTAGTACTAGGAAACCCGTCTATGTCTGTGTGTATATACCTAACTGTTGGGACTATTGATAAATGATTATTTCAAAGGATAGTAGTAATAAAACTCAATCCTGATTCCTTATTTAAGATATATACACATATTAGCAAACCAGGAATGTAAGGATGCTGCCTTAATATGAGGAATAATATTTAACTTAAACCAATAGCCAGTCATTTTCTTAACAACAAAGCAAGAGCTAGAAGCATTCTCGTTAGCAACAGGAATACGGTTAAGAATCCTTCTGTTTCCATTACCAGGCACAGGCATACTGTGTTTTATTGTACTTTATGGTGCTTCACGGATACTCTGTGTCTCATGAATTGAAGGTTTATGGTGACCCTGGGCCAAGCAAGTCTGACAGCACCATCTTCCAATACCATGTGCTCACTTTGTGACTCAGTGTCATTTTTTGCTAACTCTCTCAATACTTCGCTTTTTCAGTTATCTGGTTCGTCACGGTGATCCCTGATCAGTGATCTTGGATACTACTGCTACCACTTACAGAGGTTCAGGCGACGGTTAGCATTTTTTAGCGATACTTATTTTTTATGAAGGTATGTGCATTTTTTATACAGAATACTACTGCACACTTAACAGACTACACTATACCGTAAATATAACTTTTATATACCCTGGGAAACCAAAATGTTTGTGGGACTCACTTTATTGTCATATTTGCTTTATTGTGGTGGTCTAGAAGCAAACCTGCAATATCTCCAAGGTATGCCCTGTAATGCTGTCTTTAAATAGTGCTCTAATAGTTGAAAGAGAAAATGCAGCTATTGCGAGTGAAGAGGTGATACAATAACTATATGCAAATAGTATCACATCATATAACCTTAAAACTTCAAAGCATCTACTGGAAAATTCACAATTTCATACCTGAGACAGAAACATAAGTGAAAATATTCATTATCAGTGAAAATATATTTTAAATAGAAAAACAGCAAAAAGTTCTACTCTCTATTTTAACAATAGGCACACAAAAACCCTAGGGATAAGCTTATGTGCATGACCTATATGAAAAGAATCGTAAAACCTGCCTGTAGGATACAGGAGTAGAGAGATAACTGATGTTCCTGAATGGGAAATTGAATGTTGTAAACATGTCAAGTTAAATTATATATCTAAATGCAATCCAAATCCAAATCGCAATGGGATTTCAAGAATTCACCTATAGCCAAAAATGCATATGAAATGTCAAAAAGACCAACAAAAATAAAGAATAATCAATAAACATTGGCCCTACAAGAAATAAATTTTAAAGTCATAATAAATAAAATAGCATGGCTGAAATTTCAGGAAAAAATCAAATTAGATCTTTCCTAAGGATGACACTAAACTCCAGGGGACTAAGTGAGATCAAAACCTGAAAGTAGACAGAGAAACCAGTACCTTTGTGGTTCCTTTGTGAACAAGGACCCAAACCTAAAAGCTCTTGAAGAATATACAAAAAGTAAAACTTAGAAAATTTAATGTAAAAGAAAATATGAAGCATCTGTAAGTCAAAGGATATAATTATCAGAACTAAATGCAGACCTCTCCCCTTCCTGCCAACAAAACTGAGAAGAAAATGTGCTACATATAAGACTGATGAGGTATCTTTTCTATCCATAATAAACTCAGAATTCACACACCTCATTAGAAAACATATTAAAATCTTAATAGAAAATGGATATAGGATATAAACATTCTGAAGAATTGAAATCAAACAGAATTTTCAACTTCAGTATTACCAGGTGGCTCAGTGGTTAAAAAAAATAATAACAAAACATGTCAATGCAGGAGACGTAAGAGATGCAGGTTCCATTCCTGGGTGGGGAAGATGCTCTGGAGGAGGAATTGGCAACCCACTCCAGTATTCTTGTCCAGAAAATCCCATAGACAGAGGAGTCTGGAGGGCTACAGTCCATGGGATCACAAAGACTAGGACATGACTGGGTGACTGAGCACCCATGCAATAAATTTTAAAAGACTGAGAAAACAAAATACTATCATTCCACCAAACCAGCTCATACTAAAAACTGATACTCTTCAGTGACTGCAGGGTATAGCATTTTATCAAGGGGATTTGCAAATTGTTGCAGTCACTTTACAAGCAAATCTAACCATAAAAAGCAAGAGCCTTAAACAGACTTCCATCTAGTAATTCCACTTCTAGCTATCTATCCTTAGAAAGATACTAAGGATGTATAAGTAAACTCATTACATCTTTACTTTCTGGTAGGTTCCACCTCTGCTGATTCTGCCTCCACTGGGTTCTGCCTCCAACAGTTAAATCAATCCTGGGTCAAAACTATTTTTTAAAAATCCAGAAAGTTCCTCAAAACATAACTTGATTTGCCTCACATGGAGCACTGTGCGAAAAACAGGAGAGGGACACGTTTCTGTAGCCTCCCGCCGGTTCACAGAGCCTCCGTCTCTCCTGAACTGGAGTGAGCGCTGTGTGCCTGACGTCTTGTTTGCTGGCTACTTGTACTGTGTGCGACCTTTGTTTCTACGAAAAAGTGGCTCCCAAAAAGCAAGTGAGTGGTCAAAGCAATCCCTCAAAGAGGGAGCTGTGAATCTCAGTCTCGATGAGAAAATGGAAATCTTAGATCTTTTGGAAAGCGGCAAGTCGCCTGTGGGAGCGGGCATTCCCGCAATAAAGCGAAAGCAGCTGAATTCATAGAGGTGTTAGTGCTGCACCGGCAGAAATCGTCTCCCTGGTTCCTGACAAAGAGCGTGCAAAGACTGAGAAAGTATTGAATGTGTGGCTAGAGGACATATGTCCCAGACACACATCCCTGTTGATGGCAAAATGATGTGTGAGAAAGCGCTTAGTCTCCGTGAGCCCTTCTGTGAAGGCCTGAGGAGCTGGGCGGGAGCGGAAGGCTGGTGCGGGACAGCTGGCGAGCTGCGCCAAGGGCTGCCGTCTCGAGAACTTCATCACGAGAGAATCGCCATCAACGGATGACCCAGGCGGCACTGGCAGGGTTCCCAGAAGAGCTCGAGAAGCTCACAGAAGAGAAAGGCTACCATCCAGAGCAAGTCTTCAAGCGTGATGAGGCAGGCTTGTTCTGGAAGTTAGCTGCCCCGTCACACCTACCCCCACAAGAGCACCGAGCAGGCCGCCGGGTTCAAGGCCTGGGGAGATGGTCTTACTCTGCAGTTGGGTGGCAACACAGCAGGCCATATGATTAAGCCAGGCCTCCTTTGCAGAGCGTACAATCTACGGGCCCTTATGAACAAAACCAAAAATTGCCTGCCTGTGTTTTGGTAACACAACAAGAAGGCTTGGGTGCCACCATCTTGTTCCTGGAATGGTCCACCAGTGCTTCATTCCTGGAGTGAAGAAATACCTGGGAAAGAAGGGGCTGCAATTCAAAGCCCTACTCATAATTGACAGTGCTCTCAGTCACCCCCAGCCCTCGGTTCACTGAAGAGAATGCGGGAGTGATGTGCCCACTCCCCAACACTCTCTCACTGCTGCAGCCTCTTATAGAACACCCATGCCTGCAGTAGGGACCCTGTCTTCCTGGCATCAATGAACCTTGATTGATGTCAGAAGGATGTCAGAAGGTCGAGTTTGGCCTGCTATCTCACCGCTAACCTAGAGTACCATACATCTCATCACTTCATCACATCAGCATTGTAGGTCCCATGAACAGCAGTTGCCAGCGCCATCATCATCAGAGCAGTGTTATCAGAAGAGGTGGTGAGTGTTAACACTGTGTGTGTGTGTGAGAGAGAGAGAGAGAGAATGGACTTATATTTTCTCTGTTTACAATTACATTTTCTATATGTACTTGTATTTTAAATATTCTGTGTTTTATTCTATGTATTTCCCATCCAGATCATTTTTTTAAAAAAAGCAATTTACAAGTGTTGAAGTAAAGAAAATGTTATGTTATTGCTGACATGTACTATGTAGTTAGGCCTACCATGGTTGCATCTGTACTCAACATGTGCAGATGTCTTTCCTTATGTGATTCCCTGAGAAATACAGTATAATAACTATTTACATAGCATTTACATTGTGTTAGGTATTGTAAAGTATTATAAGCTATCTGCTGCTGCTGCTGCTGCTAAGTTGCTTCAGTCGTGTCCAACTCTGTGCGACCCCCAGAGATGATTTAAAGTCTACTTCAGGATGTGCACAGGTTATATGCAAATACTGTGCCATTTTATAAAACTTGAGTATCCACAGATTTTGGTATGGGGGAGAGATGGTCCTGGAACCAATCCTGGAGAATACTGAGAGATGGCTGTGTATAATATTGCTCATGATAGAATGCTATGTGGAAAAACTAAGATCAAAACTCTCTCTCTGCACCCTCTCTATCTTTATACCTAAAAGAATTGAAAATATATATTCACACAGAAACTTGTCCATGAATGTTCATAGCCATACCATTCATAATAGCCAAAAAGTGGAAATAATCAAATATGCATCAACTGAATAGATAAGATATAGTGTAGCCACTATAGTAGAATGAAATATCTGGAGTCAGATCTTTTATGTGACAGAATTTTGCAAAGACCTGTTTCCAGAATCTGGTCCTATCTCTGACTGATCACATGACATTAGACAGAACATTTGTTGCTTCAAGCCCATTTTCTCATCTATAAAATGAGGTGCATTCCTGCCTTACCTGCCTCTCTGGGTGGCTCTATGGTTCAAATGATATAACCTTAACACACTTATCCCAAAAGGGATAACCCCCAGCACAGTTAAAAGGGATTATTATTGTTACCTTATTTGGATTGCAAACTCTCCGAGAGTGGACAGAATGCCTTAAGAGGACATGTCTTCTGCCCAGGTCAGAAATGATGATATTTGAGCTTGTCTTACCAGGCAGACATGTGAGAATAGCCTATTAGATGGAGAGAAATATGTACTTAAAAGTCATGTGGTTTAGGAACACAGACTAGAAAAAGCTGTGAACTTGATCTTGTGGATTAAACAAAGCCAGGTGATTAAAAAGTGATTTATATAATAATAAAAATAGAAAAACACAAACTCAGAAAATTCTAGATGTTTCATGTGGTTGGAAATCACTGGAATACAACTTGTGGGGAGAGTGACAGAGGAATCTTGAAACAGGTGACATTTGTCCTTTGTAAAAGGAGCCTGTACTTTGTCCTTGGGACAGTGGGAAGCCAACAGACTTGTTTAGAAGGTGGGTGTCAAGATCAACAGGTAGATCTGATAAGAGGTGCTGGAAACATTGCAGGTGGGAGGTGTCCAAGATCTAATTTAAGACGGGATAAAAGTAGAGATTAAAAGGAATGTCTGAAGGGGAGGACATTTCGAGGTAGAATCCAGAGTATTTGGCCATGGACTGGGTATGTGGTGAAACAGAGAAGGACTGAGTGACAACTACAAGGTTTTTGCTTTTGAGAACTGAGTGTACCACCCACCACACCACCGATCGAGACCAGTTTTCTGGAGAAGGAGCTGGCATAGTGAGGAAGACAAGTGTGACCTGAGATATACTAAAATTAATGTATATACTAATCATGGATCCTTGGATTGCAACAAACTCAGTCAAAAATGCAAGTAAAAAGGAATTTACTGCGAGAAAGCATCCAAGTGTAAGAGCTGTGAGGTCAGAAAATGTGTTCTTCTCATCAATGAAGTATCTCTTGTATCTTGCAAAGTTCCTGACGTAAAGTAGGTTGTCAAATGATATTTGAAACGTGAATCATTGAATTTCAGGAATTACAATGAGGGCAATAGAGCAGAGTCTCATTAGGACCGGAAAATCCTGGGGCAACCACTCACTCTGTCTCTCTCGGCAATCAAATTTACTTTGCTCCATTTTTCTTTTCCTGCCTGCCCCAGATTCTCACTATACTGGTTTCCTCTGCCCATTTGTCTTCAGAACAAGGTCCCAAGCCCTCTGTCACCTGACTGTGGCAGTGCCCACAGGTAAGAGAATCTGATTGGACTGGCTTGGATCAGATAGCCAGTCTGAGCAAATCAGCTATGGCCTGAGAGAGAAAGCCGTATAATAATTTACGTGGCTCCTCTTTATGGACGGTGAGAAGACACATCCTCTAAGAACAGAGTATGGGCAGACAAAAGAGTGACTACAGACTGCATTTCTGATATACAGCTGCAGCCAGACATTTGAGTGTGGCTGAGAATATGGGACCTACATTTGGACAGGGTGGCTGTGGATCTTGGAGTCACCAGTTTAGAGGAGACAACTTTTAGAGTATGTAGAATGATGTCAGCATGTAGAGGTGAGGGAAACTGGATTACAAGAAACAAGGAACGAGCCAATGAATGAAAGAAGTAATTGTCAGACATGAAGAAAACCAGGAGAGATGGGTTACAGACTTTAAGAAAGGAGAGAATATTAAGAAACAGGAAAGTTTCATCCCAGTTTTTTAAGGATTTGTTGGTCGTCTCACAAGCCCTCGAGTTGAGGGAAAAATTAGATGCAGCATTCTGTGTCAGCCAGGCATTTGACATCTTTAATGACATCATTTTGGGACAAGGTAGAGAAAACTACAGACTGGATGAAGTTCAGGTGGGAAGATTATCAATTAGGCCAATGAAGAATCCCAAAGGGATCGGGGTTAAGGGAATGATGTCCACATGTGAAACTCGAACTAAAAGGCCGTGCGTGCATGCTAAGTCACTTCAGTCGTGTCCAACTCTGCAACCCCATGGACTGTAGCCCACAAGGCTCCTCTGTCCATGGGATTCTCCAGGCAAGAATACTGGAGTGGGTTGCCATGCCCTTGTCCAAAAGGCTGTGGCATAGTATTTTCTTTGTGAACACTTTATAAACTGTATGGATGTAAACAAGGATGATTTACTTATCCAGTTTGTGAACAGCACGAAGCTGAAAGCAACAGCAAGAAATGTGTGTGACAGAGTGAGGGTCCCATGTGAATTCAGTGGAAAAGAGGGGGGATTATATTCCATTAGATAAATGGAGGAAAGTCATATGCCATAGTGTCGAGAGGGGAGAGCCGATATTCTAATCCTGACTATGACCGGGATAACTTTTTAACTCATGGAAACCAATATTTTCCAACTCACACCTGAGTCACATCCCTGCTTGTGGGATGAGAACAAGGAATTCACGTTTCTAACCTCTTTTCTAGGACCTTTAAATGCTTGCCAGCACTATCCATGGGTAACATCTGAGAACACTGACTTAAGCCTTTAATAGTCTCAGTTTCCAAATCTATAAAATGAGAGTTCACTGAGATGATCCCTAAGGTCCTTTCTGGCTCTAGCATCTGTATCTGTGTGTGTAAGGGTAATGTGGGTCTCCACAGAGGGTTTACCTATTCACTAACTCCTGGTCTCGGTCTTCATACCAGTGATTTGAATATCTTCATGACACCACATAGTCAAGAATCCTCATTCTGGATCATAGTGAAGCTATGGTGACTTTAAAAGGATGCTTAGCATGTAAATATAAATGTATACACATTGAGTGATTAGATAAATAACATCTTAGATCTCAGACATCGAAGGGCTCAATGACATGTTATGCAGATGATTTCTTTCTCAAATTTATCCATATCTGTTTGCTCAACCCCCAACTTCATCCTTAAATGTCTGATTTTGTTCTCTATTAAAAGAGAGGCCAATGCGCAGGGAGAAGATCTTGGTAGGAGTTAAAAATTAGTGATAATGACTGTGTGTCATGGTGTGTTCACAGATCAAGGTGATTTCCTGCCATTGAAGAGGTTGAACAGAGCAGTGAGTGGAAGGCTGAGGCTGAGGCATTAGTATCTCATCTCTTGGAGGAGATGCTGGCTGTCCAGTGACTCTACATAGTGAAACCATAGTTAGGATCGGGTTCCATGTCTGTAGCCCTGGGAATCTCATCCCATCATGGAAGAGCCCAGATCAAGGTTTATCTGGGCCTCATTCCACACATGGTTATTGAGTGCCTCCTGTGCAACAAACACTTTTCTAAAGGATCTAAAGGTGAGAAAGACTGAATGGAGAGTGAGAATATAAGAACACAGTGATGAGTAGACACCCACGGCCACTGTGGAAGCACAGAGGAAGGATACACATCCTTCCCTCCAGGAAAGGGGACTACCTGAAAAGGCTTTTTAGAGAAGGTCGTAAAGCTAGGAAACTCTACAAGTAAATGAAGCTGAGCGTCAGTGTGCAAGAGGCTAGGAAAGAGCTTAAGCACATACACCTACCAAGCATGCCATATGTGGAGACCCGCAAAGACAAAGGGCAAGTCAGAGAGTTACAAGTGGCGAGGTTAGAGTGAAGGCTGTGACAAAAATCTGAGGCCCACTGAGAACTTAGACTTTATCCTGTAGGAAATGGAGACTCTTTGAGGAGTTAAAAGCATTAGAATGATGGCTATAGCTCCCATCTGGGGGGACAGATTTAACAGAACTAACACTAGAGGTAGAGAGACCCATTATAATGGCCACCGATGAGCAAGGGATGGTGAAGGCCAGTCTAGAAACATGGTGGTTGGAATGGAGATGGGGGGTGTCTCTCTCTCTCTCTCTCTTTTTTTTTTAATATTTAGGTAACACTACCTGGATTTAATGATGTGTGGGGTGAGGAGCAGGAGGAAACTGAAATAAGTTCATAGGTTTCTGGTTTGGATGATAGATAACATGGCACTAATTTAAATAAAGGCTATACAGGAAAGTTCTGGCAGAGTAGATTATTCTGAGGTTTGGATGAAAAGGAAATGAGATTAGATGGTAACTAGAGTGGGTAGGGACAAAAGACAATACATTTCAGGAGGATAAGGACTATGTCTGTATTATTTACCTAGAGTATCCTCAGAGCCTAAATCAAAGCCCGCTCTTGGAAAATCCTCAACAAAATCATTCTGAATGAATGGTAAAGGGCCACTGGATGCATCACTGAGATAAGAAGCATTTGAACTTCCCAGGTGGCTCAGTGGTAAAGAATCCACCTGCCAAGCAGGAGACCTGGGGTCCCTCCCTGGGTCAGGAAGACCCCCTGGAGGAGGAAATGGCAACCCACTCCAGTATTTTTTCTGGGAAATCCCATGAACAGAGGAGCCTGGTGGGCTACATACAGTCCATGGGGTCATAAAGAGTCAGACACGACGGAGCACGTAGGCATGCACACAAGAAGAGAGGAAGAAGCAACTGGGGACAGAAACGGAGCTCTAACCCAGGGAGCGCATGCTGATATAGAGAGGAGGATCAGAATATGCCACCTCGGATAAGGATTATTTTGAGCTGAAGGCAATTGAGAATCAACAGATGCAGCAAAGATTCTCTCTCCTCCTCTCATCTGCCTAGTAGGGCATACATTCCCTTTGTGAAGGTACCCCCACCACCACCACCAGGAAGAGCAGTTCTTATCACCAGAGATAGAGTCAACCTCAAGATGAATTTGAATAAACGGACATTACTAAAATAACCCTTAACCTCCTTTAGTTCTCCTGTATGTTTCCTAGTTACATGTTTTATCACCCTTTGAAGCACAGACCCTCCTTCCTTCATTAAAACAGTATATAAACCTCCAAGTCTAATAGCGTCCTTGAGTTTTACTTCTTTCCTGTCAACTGCTCTGCATGTAAATATTAATTTTAAAAGTGTGCTCTTTCTCCTATTAATCTTTTTGTTGATTTATTTTTTCAAGCCCCCAGATACTAAACCTAAGAAGATAAGAAGAAAATTTTTTGGTCCTGGACAACAGCAAGGTCTCTAGAGATGGGAAGGGATGGGGCACAGATATTTCACAAAAAGTGTAACATCACATCCTCTGAGACAGAAGTGTCTGAAGAGGAGTATAAATATAGGTGTTTATAGGGGAAATACTGAAAAGGTGACAGGGCTTATGCCTGTTGTCCTCTTATTTCCTTGATGAAGAGACAATCGGAATGAGACTTCTCCCTCCCCTCTTTCTGACCCTGCATTACTGTCCTTGAATCAACTGGACCAGAAGGGATGGGCTTTCCGTCTCCTCTCTGTCACATCCTGTGTTATTCCTCCTTAAGCTTAATCAAGTCCCACAAGGCTTTGTATTTTACTATCCGTTGAATGGGAGTTAAAGACGTTTAGAAACTTTTACCAAAAAATAGGCCTAATTCAAGACTTGCTATATATTTTAAGACTCAATAATCATTTTTCCTTGGCCTCTATTCTTTTCCCTCAAGATGGATTCTTTATCATGAGGATATTTAGTCCCACAAGTAAATAGAGCCCTGCCAGCCTTCTCTACCAGCTGTGCAGACATGTCCAGATTTTAAACCCCCGGATGGAAAAAAAAAAATCTGGCTTTAAGTGGATTCCTTGCTGTGCAAATTTATAAGCATATTGCATGTCGTAGACCCATGGATTCACTCATTAAGAGGTGAGTCCGAAAAGTTAAATATATGGAATCGTTTAAAAAGAGGTGAGTGATATGAAGCAGCAAATGAGAAGCCACACAGTTCAGTATTCACCTTGTCTGATTGAGAATCATGATTAATAAAAAACAAACAAGCATGGAAATAGTCTCTATTCACTCTGCCACTCAAATACTTTGATAATATTATGGCACTTCTTATCATTTAACCCTACTTTT
The DNA here is from genome assembly GCA_007570785.1 of Antilocapra americana. Taxonomy (NCBI): domain Eukaryota; kingdom Metazoa; phylum Chordata; class Mammalia; order Artiodactyla; family Antilocapridae; genus Antilocapra; species Antilocapra americana. The sequence continues at coordinate 1,062,654 of ML663041.1, forward strand.
TTTTTAATGAGCAAAGAAAATGCAGTTTCATCATTTTTGTCCACCATTGATTTAATCTTGGGGGTGGGGCAAGGAGCAGCCTCATATCAGAGTGTAGCTTCTGGAAGGGGAAACAGAAGCATAAAATGCCTTCCCCTGGCTCTATTTCTCTGTTTACCTGCTGCAGCCCACCTGAGCAAGAAAAGCTGGATATTTTGTTTCCTTTCTGTCATATCCTGACTTATGCCTCCTTACAATGTTGCAGTCCTAAATTTCAATTTTCAATCTTTAATCTCCAGTGTGATGGTATTTTGGGGGCCTTTGGTAACTAAGCAGGTTTGGACATGGTCAGATGGGACAGTTTCCTTGTACAAAGATGAAGAGACCGGAGCTCTCTCTTTCTTCACTGTGTAAGGACACAGCAAGAAGGCAACCACCTGTGAACCAGGGGGAACACCCTCACCAAGAACCCAGCTCTGCTGACCTCCTCATCTCAGTTTTAAAGCCTCCGAAACTGTGAGGAATAAATGCCTGTTGCCTAAGCCACCCAGTCTATGGTATTGTAACAGCCGGAACTGACTGATACACTCCATAAGCATAATCACATCCCAGGAAATCCGACACTGCCTCTTCTTCCTAGGCAGAACCTGTCCTCTCTTTCCCTGGAATAACAAGCCTCGCCATGGAGGTGGAAGTGACAAGCTGGCATGATTTAGGGAGGAAATAAAACTGTGTTGGTTCACTATGTCAAATATTTGGATCTGTAGCCATACTCGTACATCTCACAAACGCTAGTTCACATAGACCATTTCTGTTCCTCCTTCCTTGCTTAGTTGCAGTAGAGTGATTACCCTATACTCCCATTCTCTTATTTTAGAAATCCAGCCCTTTCTGGGTCTTCCCAGGTAGTTCTAGTGGTAAAGAACCTGCTGGCCAATGCAGGAGACAAGAGATGCAGGTTCGATCTCTGGGTTGGGAAGATCCCCTGGAGGAGGGCATGGCAACCCTCCCCAGTACTCTTGCCTGGAGAATCCCATGCACAGAGGAGCCTGGCGGGCTACAGTCCACGGGGTCACAGAGAGTCGGACACGACTGAAGCGACTTACAGCAGCAGCAACCCTTTCTGGAGACCCAGGTTTTCAGTGTAATGCTCACTGATACTGTGATACTGACAGTAGGCACGTGACAATTCCAGGGACTTAGGCAAATGGCTCGGTCAGCATCCTCTTCCGGAGTAAACCTTGATTGAAAAGAGACAGAGCACCTGTTCTGCCCAGGCCAGACCTGTGGGATGACACCTAACGGCTCTATTGGTACTTTGATGCTGGTACTTATCACTAACAGCACCTGCTAGTGATGACAAGGAGCTTCTTGATGTTAAAGACTTTATCCATTTTTTTAAAAATATCTGATTATTGATTATCTAGTCCTCTGATTTCTAAAAGGTCAGCATTAATCTGTTTTAAGGGGTTCCCTTCCCCACTGCCTGTCCTGAAAATGCCTATTCAGTCTTTAAGCCCAGCTGCAATGTTACCTACTCTGCAGAGCATTCTCTGAGGCCTCCCCTCTACCCAGAAAGACAGAAGTGCTCATTGTTCTGTGCCATTGCTGTGCCTTGTAGTCACCTCTCATCGGCACATTGTTTGCAGTTAATCAGGAGTATTCAGCACCATGTCTGTCTACCTTACAGAAATCTCTGTGCTCTTCACACCAGTCCGTGGTATGGCACACAGTAGATGACCCATAAACTTCTGTCTGCTAGGTGGATACATCTGTGCATGGCACCAGGGCCTGAGGCACTGCAAGTAGTAAAAAGGAACCCTGGAATTCAACATTAGACTGTGATCCTAAGGCCCACATTTGCCCTTCACTAAAAAGCTTTACACTTGGGGAATTTCACACTGAGGAAGCTGGCTGTCTATCCGTGATAAGTAGGCACGAGTGGCCATGAGCCCTGTGTGTTTTTCCAGTTATTTGTATCCTCCTCACCCTTCCTTTGATGAAGAGCAGATTTCCCGGAACTGCCTCTGCAACTGGGTTTTAGGATGAAGGTGAGTAAGGAAACAGAGTAGGGGACGGTCTAGTGGTTAAGACTTCCTGCTTTAAGTGCAGGAGACCTGGGTTCAGCCCCTGGTTAGGGAACTAGATCCCACATGCCACGACTAGGAATTTGCATGCTGCAACTCGAGATCCCACATACTGCAACACAGACCAAACACCCTGTATTCCACACCTAAGACCTGGTGTGGCCGAATATTTTTTTAAAAAAGAAAGAAACCAGAGTGCACCCTCACCGTGCTGAGCCCTGAGGAGTTAAGAGCAGGGCAGAACTCCTTTCCTTGAAGTCTTCCCATAAGGATCACTTGCACTTGTGTGTTTACTGTGTGCTTGACATGTTAGTAAGTCTTTGCATACTTTGCTTGTTTTGCATACCTTATTTTCATCATAATAACAACACTTTGACATGACAAAGTCAGTTATATCATGACCAAAAGATAGCAATTATAACAATTGCTATAGTGCCTTATTTCACTAATGAGAAACTTGAGACTCATTAGAGAGTGCCATTTATCCAGGGTGACATAGCGATAGCAGAATTTGGACCCAAGCTTGCCCAGGCATGCCTAATGCCAAAATCTACTCTTTGAGGTAATGGAGTCCACCAGGAATAAGCCAGTAGGGTATAGGGCAGGGAAAATTGTTATGAATTCATATTTATTGGAGGTAATAGATATCTGTCAAGCTTTGTGGCCACAAGCATCTTTGAACAACTTTCCTATATTTGGGTAAATTTCAGTATTTATTTTTTCAGTAGAAGTATATATTAACAATGTGTTAATTTATGATGTACAGCAAACAGATTCAGATATATATACATCTAATCATATGAAAGCGAAGGTGTCAATCACTCAGTCATGTCTGACTCTTTGCATCACCATGGACTACAGTCTCTGTCCATGGAATTCTCCAGGCAAGAATACTGGAGTAGGTAGCCGTTCCCTTCTCCAGGGGATCTTCCTGACTCAGGGATCAAACCTGGGTCTCCCACATTGCAGGCAGATATGCACATATCTGAATATGAAAAAGAATATACATATAGAAGAATGTATATGTTAGTTTTTATATCCTTTCCATTATGGTTTATCACAGTATATTGAATATAGTTCCCTGTTCTGTACGGTAGGACCTTGTTGTTTACCATTTTTATATATAGTAGTTTGTATCTGCTGGTCCTACTCCTAATTTATCCTTCTCCTACCCCCTTTCCTCTTTGGTAACCATAAACTTTTCTATGTCTGTGAATCTGTTTCTGTTTGGTAAATAAGCTCACTTATATCAGATTCAGATTCCATGTATAAGTGACATCATATGATATTTGTCTTCTTCTGTCTGACTTCTTCACTGAGTTTGACCCCCTCTAGGTCCGTCCATGTTGCTGCTAGTGACATTGTTTCAGTCTCTTTTGTGACTGAGTAGCGTCCCACTGCGTGTGTTTATGCCACCTCTTCCTTATCTATTCATCTGTCGATGGACACAGGTTGCTTCTGTGTCCTGGCTATTGTAAATACTGCCGCTATGAACACTGGGGTGCAGGTATCCTTTCAAATTAGAGTTTTATCCAGATATATGCCCAGAAATGGGGTTGCTGGATCATGTGGAAAGTCTATTTTTAGTTTTTTAAGGAGCTTGCTTATTATTTTCCATAGTGGCTGTACCAATTTACTTTCCCACCAACACTGTAGGAGGATTCCTTTTTCTCCACACCCTCTCCAGCATTTCTTATTTGTAGACTTTTTAATGATGGCCGTTCTGATCAGCGTGAGGCGACACCTCATTGTAGCTTTGATTTGCATTCTTCTAATAGCGATTTTAAGCATCTTGTTGTTGTTGTTCAGCATCTTTTCGTGTGCCTACTGTCCACATGTATGTCTTCTTTGAAGAAATGTCTGTTTAGGTCTTCTGCCCATTTTTTGACTGAGTTGTTTGGTCTTTTTTTTTCCCCCATTATTTACAAAGATTTTCTGTCAATCTGTATATTGTCTTTTTGTTTTGTTTGTGGTTTCTTTTGCTGTGCAAACCTTATAAGTTTAACTAGGTTCCATTTGTTTATTTTTGCTTTTATTTCTGTTGCCTTGGGAGACAGACCTAAGAAAACATTGCCACGATTTATATCTGAGAACGTTTTGCCTATGTTCTCTTCTCGTTTTGTCTTGTCATGCCTTATATTTAAGTCTTCAAGCTATTTTGAGCTTATTTTTGTGTATGGTGTAAGGGTGTGTTCTAACTTCATTGATTTACATGTGGCTGTCCAGCTCTCCTAACACCACTTGCTAAAGAGGCTGACTTTTTTGCCCCATTGTATATTCTTGCCACCTTTGTTAAAGATTAATTGACCCCAGGTGTGTGGGTTTATTTCTGGACTGTCTATTCTGTTCCATTGACCCACATGCCTGTTTTTGTACCAATACCACACTGCTTTGGTTACTGTGGTCTTGTAGTCTGAATTCTGGGAGGGTTATGCTTTCTGTTTTGTTCTTTTTCTTCAAGATTGCTTTGACAATTCTGGATCTTTTATCATTCCATATGAATTTGGGGGTTATTTGTTTTAGTTATGTGAAAAGTGTCATGGGTAATCTGATAGGGATTGCACTAAATCTGTAGATTGTTTTGGGTGGTACTGCCATTTTAACAATAGTAATTCTTGCCATCCAAGAGTGTGGGCTTCCCAGGGGCACTAGTAGTAAAAGAACCTGCTTGCCAATGCAGATTAAGAGACCTGGGTTCAGTCCCTGGGTTGGGAAGATCCCCTGGTGGAGGATATGGCAACCCACTCCAGTATTCTTGTCTGGAGAGCCCCAAGGACAGAGGAGACTGGCAGGCTACAGTCCACAGGGTCTCAAAGAGCCAAATACAACTGAAGCAATTTAGCATGCATGCACACCCAAGAGCATGAAATAGCCTCTCATTTCTTTAAATAATCTTCAGTCTTCTTTATCAATGTTTTATAGTTCTCCAGCATGTAAGTCTTTTACCTCCTTGGTTAGCTTTATTCCTAAGTATTTTTTAATGTGACTTTAAAAGGCTTTTTTTTTTTTTACTTTCCCTTTTGGATATTTCATTGTTAATGTAAAGAAATGCAACCAATTTCTGTATGTTAGTCTAGTATTTTGCTAAATTCATTTAACAGTTCCAGTAGGTTTTCTGTGAAATCTTTAGGAGTTTCTATATATAGTATCATGTCATTTGCATATAATGACAATTTTTGCCTCTTCCCTTCCATTCTGGATATCTTTTATTTTTCTTTCTTTTCTGATTCCTGTGGCTAGAACTTTCAGTACTCTGTTGCCTAAAAGTTGGTGAGGGTGGCTTTGTCTTGTTACTGATTTTAGCAAGAAGGATTTTCAACTTTTCACTGTTGGCTGTGAGTTTGTCATAAATAGGTTTTATTAATTTGATATATGTTCCTTCTGTCCCCACTTTGGTAAGATTTTTTTATAATGAATGGATGTTGAATTTTATCAAATGTCTTTTCTGTGTCTATTGAGATGATCATGTGGTTTTTGTCTTTTCTTTTGTTGATGTGGTATGTCACATGATTGATTGGCATATGTCAAACCACCCTTATGATCCTGGGATGAATCCAGCTTGATCATGTCTTGTTAATTTTCTATATTAGGAGGCCAATCTTCCAAAGGTGGAAACCAGGCATTTGCTCTTGTGGAAGAAGAGGAAATGCCACTCACCACACACACCAGGTCTAAATGAACGAACAAATGAATGAAGCTGACCGAGACAGAAGCAGTAGCAGGTCAGCAGGCCTAACCCATTGAATTCTAAAGTGATGCACAGAGATCCAGCAAAGCAGACAGCAGACTCCTAGAGAGAGCAACACATCAGTCTTGAGCCAAGGGGCTGATGAGCTATATGGTTAGGAAAGCACCAACCCCTCCCTTCAAGTAATCAAGGGTTGGGGTACCATAGTAATATGGCATGGCAGAACACTGGCTCCAGTCCTGCCCTCATCTTTCATAACTTTGGGAAATACCAGGCCCTCCCCTGGTTTAATGAGAAAGCTGGAGCCCAAGACTTGCCATTGTATTTGCATGATATAGTTAGCTGTCGGCTTGAATCGCAGCAACCAGGCAGCATTCAAGACCAGAGAAGTAACCGGCCCTTCCTCTGGTGTGATAAGAGTGAAAGGGAAAGAACGTGTTCGTCATTCAGTCTTGTCGGACTCTTTGCAACCCCATGGGCTGTAGCCTGCCAGGCTCACAGTCCATGAAATTCTCCAGCAAGAATACTGGAGTAGGTAGCCATTTCCTTCTCCAGGAGATCTTCTTGACCCAGGGATTGAACGTGCATCTCCCACATTGTAGGCAGATTCTTTACCATCTGAGCCACTAGGGAAGCCCAAAACTCTGAGGCAGCAACCAAGCAGCATTTAAGATCAAAGAAGTACCAGTTTTTCCTCTGGTATGATCAAAGTGCTAGGCTTTAAGTCTCATAGTTGACCAGAATTGACTGCTTTAAGCAACAGGCTGTCACCAGTTTCCATCAAATTTGTAGGAAAGCAATTCATTTTCTAGAAGGCAGCCTGCAGAAAATTTATCTTTATCTTTCACTCCCTTGCTTTCCCAGCCTCTCACACAGCAAGGGCGCAGATGTGTCCTTCAGCCTCCGCCAGTCAGATGTACACATGTGAAATATGGGTTTAGAAGAGAGTAGGGAGAAGTATAGGAACATGAAAGCCATTTCCTGGAGTGGCTGATAACAGAGACCTTTGGTTGCTAACAACAGCTGTGGTGACTCTGGAATTCAGGACCCAGAATCAACGGTGCCCAATGTCAGTGCCTGAAAGAGGCTGCAACAGGCTTGCTTCCAGGCCAGATGCATGCTAGAGTTTGATGTCTTTTCTGTTCATGTGCCTTCCAAACTGATCTGGCCCCTCGTGGAAATTTTCTGAGATACTTAATAACCTTGCAGAAGCGTACCCTCCACTTTAACCAGGAGAAGCATTAATAGTTTCTTTTGTTTGCAACTTATATCTGTTTTGTGCCAGACCTTATCCTAAGCTCTGTCCCATTCTTTATTTCATTGGCTTTTCACACAAAACCTACCAGACAAGTACAGTTTACACTGCAGAGGAAGAATGGGGTAAGGCAGTGGCATAGGATAAGGCTGACAGGATCAACAGAAGTGAGATCACAAATTTGCCTTTCATGGTCAGCTGATGAGTCTGGGGCTTTCTCGCATAAGCGTGCTATACCTGCCGCAAGGAGTCAGTGAGATTAAGAACCACATACCTGGCTGCAGACTTGAGGGACAGCAGCTTCCCCAAGGCACCAGCTTCCGCAGACCCTTCCTTGAGGTTCCCCACATTAGCAGCTGGATGTGCACAGTCTCAGATTCTCCCACAAGCTCTGACTAACCCCATGTGCCAGTGCTCGAGATCATCCTCTGACCCTGTGATTGCTTCTCTTGCCTTCAAGTTGCAACTTCTTACAGCCTTGCAAGATCTAATTCCTACCCCGAAGACTTACCTCTCTTTCCTTGACAGACTGTGACTGATCCAATCAGTAAGACTAAAAGTGAGGTGGTTGATAACATGTGTGGTAAAAAAATAAATCTGAAGTTCAAAATCCTGTTTTATTCTAACCCTAGAATAATGGACAAAACTCTGCTTTAGGAATCATAAAGACTTGAGTTCTAGTCTTGTCTTTGTCCCTTATAGCTGTGTGACGTTCTTTAATTATATACCCAACATCTCTGAGCCTCAGTTATCTCATTTTAAAGTGGACATTATAATACTTACCTCGTGAGCTCAGTGATGATTAATGAGACTGTTTTAACGTGTTGAGAACATTGTAAAGTCAGCTCTCAAGCCTTTTCCATTTGATGACCAGTGTTGAGAAATGAAACATAATGAAGACATGTTTCTTGCCCATTTTAACTAAGAATTCTTGTTTTTAATACTTATTTATATGAACTTTCGAGGTAAAACTGAATCTTTATAAAAATACATTTTTTAAATAATAAGGATATGAGTAAAATTGTGAGTGCTCCAGGTTTGCTCTCTCAAATTGGTCTTTAAAAATACTCTGTTCTATGCTTCTTTGAATATACTTCAGTAAGAAGTGAAAGTTTTCACAGACTATGGCTATTTAAGTTTTTAGAAAATTTCGCTTTTAATAAATATTTTTAAAATGTTGAACATAACATATATTTGATAACTAATTGATTGCATAATGGCACATTCAAGCAATGAAATAAAAGCAGAATAACAGAGAAGAGTTCATTGTACTCCCATGGACAGGCTCATCAGTAGCTTTAAAAACAGTTCTACCAAGTGCATAGTTCTCGCAGTCTCAGTTTGGCCTCACTTTCCTCATCATTTACTACAGAGAAGGCTTCGTATGGAGTCTTCCAAGTTCTATCAGTCTAGGACCCTGGATGTGAGCTCTGTTGGCAGTAAATGACATTTATTCAATCTGACTCCTACTCACCAGATGAGAAAAGAGAGTGATAACTAAATTCTTTCCAACCATTGCTTGTGATCATTTATAAGAATGATAATAGCATGGTGTGTATAAAAAGGCATTTTACTAAATGTTTTATAACCAGAATATAATTCAGTCTCATAATCCCAGTGACAAAATTATTATTGCTGCCCTTTTACAGACAAAAATATTGATGCAGCAAAAAGCTAAGTAACTCTCACAATAACAGCCAGTTGAGAAAAGCAAAGGCAGAGGGAGAATCAAAGTGTGGGGAAGGATGTTGGCTCTGGGAGTCAGACTGACCTGGGTTCCAATTCTAACTCTATCATTTAATATCTTTGTGGTTTGGGACCAAATTACTTAATCCCTCCAACCACACATTTTTGTTTTTGTTAAATTATACCAGTCATACTTCTTTCCAAGCATTGCTGTGAGGATTAAATGAAATAACTTTAGCGTTCATTAAGTGGTAACTATGTTGGAAATGGTAATGATTTATATTACCTCCCAAAGTGTTTCCTTTTAACAACATCCAGGGGCTTAACCATATGTGTGTGTGTGTGTCTGTGTCTGTGTGCACACTTGGTGGTTCACACATGTCCGACTCTTTGCAACCTCATAGACAGTAGCCTGCCAGGCTCCTCTGTCCTTGAAATTTTCCAAGCAAGAATACTAGAGCATGTTGCCATTTCCTATTCCAGAGGATCTTCCTAACCCAGGGATTGAACCCAGGGATAAAACCTGCATGTCTTGGTGTCTCCTGCATTGGTGGGCAAATTCTCTACCATTGCACCACCTGGAAAGCCCAGCCTAAGCATACTGGCACTTAAAAACCTACGCACCTTGCACCAATGTTGTTAGACAAATGTTAGCATTTTCATCAATCAGAAAAGACTAATGCAACGTAACTAAGTTGTTTCACACTTTACACGAATTCAGAGGCAAAGTCCAAAAAATGGCTATTTCTAACAGATTACTGTGATTACTAGCATATTTCCCACCACTCATAGAAAGGCACTTGGCAGTCCAGAAGGAATTTTTCAACATGCTAGTTAACGCAAATAATGCATCTTCCTTGCATTCGAAAAGGTCAGAGAAATGTATTAGAAATGTATCCAAAGCTGTCTTTGGAACCTTAGCTGCTAAGGTGCTCTCTTTCATAGTTAGAAATCATTGGCATCCTCTTCTGACCTTTCCCCTACTTTGCCCAGCAGAACTGACAATGTCCATCAGGACTTAGGGGATAATCCTCTACACCATTGCCTAATGGTGAAAAACATCTAGATGCCTTCAGGCTCAGCTGTGCTCATTAGGTACAGAAATGCCATGAGAAGATAGCAAATGTATTCAGATTTTAGTTTGTCTGCAGTTTGATGCAATAATGTTTTATTTTTGGACCCAATTGCTCAGCAAAAAAAACAAAAACAAAAACCCTTGGTTAAACTGCTGACTTCCTCTAAATTGCTGAGCACAGGGATTGTAGCTTGATACAGTCATTTAGTTGCTGGATGTTTATAGTCAAACCATGTCAATGGCTTTTGCTGGAGTTTTTCATAAGGAATGTAATGATGTTTACTTCTTTATAAAGTTGGAATAACTGTGAATTCACTGATACTACCTTGCAAGGGATTTTTTAAACATTTATTTCATCTTTAGGGCTTTGAAATATAAAATTCTATTTAGGTTTCCAGTGAAGAAAACCTCAGAAAGAGAAAATACATAAACTTTCGCTGAATAAAATGTATTACAATTTCCCTAATACTCCTAAATTCTGAAACATTAATACAGGGGTCATCAGTCTTGAATGTGGTATACTTGGGACATTCCTAGTAAGTATTGGGTTGGCCAAAAATTTGTTTGGGTTTCTCCATTACAAAACCCAAATGAACTTATTGGCCAACCCAATATTATGGTGGTCTATTTGAATTTAAAAAAAAATTCATGATTATTGCATCAATACTAAAGAAAGAGAAAGAAGTAGGGATGGAAGATTTGTGTGAATATAACTCATCTTCTTTATCCATTTTTATTTCTTTTCTCCCAATCCTGAAGGCAAAGGCTATGTTTATCCAAAATCAGAAAAAAAAAATGGAGGAGGGCAGAGTTAAAAGATATCAATAGTTCTTTTAAATATGAGAAGTTTGAGATATGTATCAGACATCCAAGCAGAAATAAATGTTAAGTAAGCAGTTGGACATATAATTCTGGCACTTGTGAGAAAGATACTGAAAGAGCCACAGATCTGAGACTTGTCAGCATACAGATGCTATTAAAAGCTATGGGATAGAATTAGATCACCTAAGAATGTAGATTTAAAGATGAGAAGGCCAAAGGACAGAGCTTTCAAACCTTGTAATATTTAGAGGTAAATAGAGGAAAAGGAGTCAGTAATAAGAAAAATCTAATCACTATGCTGTCTCAAAAACCTAGAGACTCAGTGTTTTAAGGAAGAAGTAATCAATTATACCAAATTCTACTGAGAGGTCAAGTGGGCTGAGGGCAGAAAATTGCCAATTAACATTGCTGAGATGTGGGTCACAGGCAACTCAGATGTAGTAGGCAGTTTCTAAGCCAACCTCCAGGGATCCTTGCCTCCTAGTACTCATGCCATCACATAGTCTCTCTCCTTGACCATTGACTTGCTTCTAATAGAATACAAAAGAAGCGACGCAATGTCACTTCTGAGATTAGATAATAAAAGACTGGGCATCAATCTTGCTGTCTCTCTCTCCAGTGTTTGGCTTGGGTGCTGATAAAGAGTAAACAGATAATTACATTTAAATTGCATAGGGATTTTTCAAGGCAACTATTGTCAGACTTTATTTTGGGGGGCTCCAAAATCACTGCAGATGGTGATTGTAGCCATGAAATTAAAGATGCTTACTCCTTGGAAGGAAACTTATGACCAATCTAGACAGTATATTAAAAAGCAGAGACATTACTTTGTCAATAAAGGTTCGTCTAATCAAGGCTATGGTTTTTCCAGTAGTCATGTATGGATGTGAGAGTTGGACAGTGAAGAAAGCTGAGCACTGAAAAATTGATGCTTTTGAACTGTGGTGTTGGAGAAGACTATTGAGATGCTAAGACATCCAACCAGTCCATCCTAAAGGAGATCATCTCAGTCCTGGGTGTTCATTGGAAGGACTGATGCTGAAGCTGAAACTCCAATACTTGGCCACCTCGTGCAAAGAGTTGACTCATTGGAAAAGACCCTGATGCTGGGAAGGATTGGGGGCTGGAGGAGAAGGGGACTACAGAGGATGAGATGGCTGGATGGCATCACCGACTCGATGGACATGGGTTTGGGTAGACTCCGGGAGTTGGTGATGGACAGGGAGGCCTGGAGTGCTGTGATTCATGGGGTCAAAAAGAGTTGACATGACTGAGCAACTGAACTAACTGAACTAAACTGAATTAATATGATAGAGGAAGAGAAGGGTGTAGGACTTAAAGAAATTCATAATAGAGTATTTATATTGGTGGACTTTGGACTCTAAGCTTTGTAAAAAGAGAAGTGAGATGAGGTATGTAAGGGAAAGAGAAGTAGTAGGACAAAGGATGAAAAACTCAATGGGATGAGGATTTGGTGTATTTCAGTATTCAGTATTTGGAATACTGAAATAACCAAGGAGGAAAAATGAGAGGTAATGGGTAGAGAGAAGAGTGCTTCAAAAAGAGACTTCTCAACTTGTACTGGTAAATGTAATGTGCACAGTATAACCTTAAGAGTAAGTGGCTGAGATAAACTGATGGAAACTATAGAAAGAAACTAAAGGTGCAGAATTAATCACTGATGTAGGTATGGAAGTCATCCAGGACTTTGATAGACATATTGTAAGGACGAGGAAGTCACCTGGAGAAGGAAATGGCAATCCACTCCAGTATTCTTACCTGGAAGAGTCCATGAATGGAGGAGCCTGGCACGCTACAACTGTGGGGTCCCAAAATAGTCAGGCATGACTTAGCAACTAAACACACACACACGGTAAAGACGATAGTAAGACAGATGCCAGTACTGCCAGAGGCAGGGGGAGCAGGCTCTTTACCCAGTGTGCATTCCTTAGTCCAGATCACTCTGACTAAGTCTGCTTCACTGACCCCTCTGCCATTAATATCACACATTAGAAAGTGGTAACCCAAAGTAGAGGGCTTCCCTGGTTGCTCAGCAGTAAATAATCTGCCTGTCAATGCAGGAGACCTGGGTTCAATCCCTGGCTCAGGAAGATACCTTGGAGGAGGGCATAGCAACCCACTCCAGTATTCTTGCTTGGACGATCCCATGGACAGAGGAGTCTGGCAGGCTATCAGATCGTATCCATGAGACCATAAAGAGTCAGACATGATTTAGTTAGTGACTAAACAACAACCCGAAGTAGAACCATAATTTATCCAAATACAAACCCTTCTCATTTCCACTACTCCAGTATATCTCTTACATCTACAAATAAATGGTATATTTAATAAAACAGCACAGAATCCAAGTAAAAAGATCACAGATAACTCTGTAGTACCCAAGATACAGTCCGTCTAAGCAGAGACAGTCACATTACACACTGAGGTTGGAGGTGTTGAACACTCTGAAGAAGAAATCGGGCTGGCTGATGCATGCTCCGCTGGCACTTCAGCTGTGGTCAGAGAAGAAGAGAGATCAGAAAATTAGGGGAAATAAAGAAGCATGAAAAGTTTGCCAAAGTTCCTTTGGCAAAGAAACTAAAAGGAAGGTTATGAGTATAACTTCCAAATCATTTGCACATGCTCAGTTCAGTTCAGCTCCTTTTAGTCACTCAGTCGTGTCTGACTCTTTGTGACCCCATAGACTGCAGCATGCCAGGCTTCCCTGTTCATCACCAAATCTCTTGTACATGCTCAGGGATGAACTTAACAGAAACTCTCGTCTATAAACATTTTTCAGAAATATGGAGCCGCATCAGTTTACAGGGTGACCATGTGAAAAGCCCACTTAAAGTTTGAAAGGATACTTTTCAATTATCCTAAATCTTAACTGGACTTTAAAAAGACCGAGCCAGTCAGTCCTAAAGGAAATAAACCCTGAATATTCATTGGAAGGACTGTTACTTTGAGCAATTTCCAGGAGACACTGGAGGACAGAGGAGCCTGGCGTGCTACAGTCCCTGAGGTTGCAAAGAGTCAGACAAGACTTACTGACTGAACAACAAATCTTAATTAAGTATTTAATTACTACTATAGCATGTGCTAGCTGCAGAACTTTGAGCCTGTTTACTCACTTATAAAATTGAAATAATAACCAAATTTCATAGGGTTTCTGGGAAGATCAACTGTCATAGTGTATGTGAAAGTATTTTTTAAGTTGTAAAACCTCCATATATAAAAGCATTTTCATCATCATCTGCATGAAGCAACCATTACTATCACTGTTTTTTTTCTACCCAGGCCCTTGCCCTTCTTCTTCCAATGGCAGTGTAGTTCCACTTTCCTTGAATAAGATTTGCCTGTTGTAAACATGATAGTCCTATCAAATATTCTAATAGTTCTTAAAGTAGTAAATGAAATCCTCATTGTTATAACATTTGTATTGGGTAATTTTAAATCATTTCAGGTTCTAAGTCACAAATGTTTAACCAATTTCTCTTCGAGTGCAATTATTTTCGTCAGTCTTTCTGCATATCAAATGCAACCGAGAGATTCGCAGCAGTAATCATGTCAGCTGCGTGCCTGAACTAGCCTTTTGGTTCAGCAGAGCACAGCTCAGAATAGGAGAGTTTAAAGGGCAGCATTTTTCAGATGTTATTCAGTGTCGCTTGCTGTTTGTCTTTATTCAAACTACTGAGCTCAGCTCTCCAACCAGTGGGTCACTTTTTGAACATCCTTAGAAAATGTTCGCCCAGTAAAGGACCAGGTGGAAGCCAAGTCTCCATTTTTTTTGCCACCTCTTATCCCCATCACGGTAAATTCTCAGAAAGCCACTGCAGAGGGACTAGATGCCCAATGGGTTAAACTGACAGTAGGCAATACTGAGTCTTCTCTTACAGTCAGAACCATGACTTCTGTGTGCTTTCTGCGCCTACTTTTTTCTCCATTGCTTTTTAGGGGTCTAAGGAAAGTATGAAGGCTAAGACTGGCGCTAGCCTTAAAGCTACAGTCACAAGGAAGAGATGCCACCCTTATATCAAGATAACACACAACTATAGAAACCAAACCCAAAAAGGTGCAAAAGAACAGAAACACAAATGCCTCCAAAGAAAACATGCAGTGCTTTCTTTCCAGACAGCTCTCCTTTTTTTTGCACTTACCCTCATGGCAGACTCCAGCTTACGATCCACAATGGAATTTTTTGGTTCTGATTTCGCTACTGGAAGTCTAGGACCCCACCTTTCACTGGGGCCTAATGAGAGGGGGAGAAAATTACTTTTTCTTCACCTTCAGTGTCAGACCCACTTTTTTAGACAATAGCACAATAGTCCACATAGATGTGAGTCCCCCCCCTCCCCAAAAGGGCAAAGTTTCACAAGAGTATTCAGAGAAATTTAGCTCCCAGATCATCCAAAGTTCTCCATTCTGAAAAAAGATATTTTGGCTTTACCTTTGCAAAAGATAGATGAAAATATTTTTCTTAACATATAAAGTAGTCCTTATCAAAAATGAATTAGAAAACAGCTGGCAGCTTTAAAATAGCAGCTTGAATTAACTTTGAGCCATCAAGATTTCAAAAATATTGACTTGGTATTTTTGGTGGGCTACAAATATGGTTCTAAATCTTCTCAAAACCACTGTGAAGGGAAATATGATTCACTTTGTGTTTCAAGGTGTCCATAAGATAAAAATAAACTTTCCCTGTGGCTGCCAGAGAGAGAGAAAAAACTGTGTGATGTGATGAAAACATCTTTCATAATATCTATAAAGTTAACATAAAAATGAAAGTTGCTCAGTTGTGTCCGACTCTTTGCAACCCCATGGACTGTATAGTCCATGGAATTCTCCAGGCCAGAATACTGGAGTGGGTAGCCTTTCCCTTCTCCAAGGGATCTTCCCATCCCAGGGATCGAACCCAGGTCTCCTGCATCGCAGGTGGATTCTTTACCAGCTGAGCCACAAGAGAAGCCCACAGTTAACATAACAACAAGTTTTATGAGGCTGCTTCTTACAGTGACCCTCACTCTAAATTGGAGGCATCATCATTCAGTAGAAGCAATTCTGTGAAGAGCCATTTTCAAGTGGGTTAAGAGCATAGCTTACTATAAAGCTGACTTCATCCAGAGGTGGATTTTAAAGACTTCAGCCAGAGGTTCTTAATCTCAAGTACACAGCTGCTTATAGATGGCTTCCAAGAGTTAAATGAATTGGCATATATGCATCCTGCAATCAAATATTTTAATTTATTCTTTTTTTTTACAGTGGTCTTTGTTAAAAACATATGTTTTAATGTCAACTTGTACGTTGAGCTATGATTTCATTCTGAATAAATAGGTGGCACGGGATATTATTGGATATGTTCAGTATCTTAGAGTGTGCAATGATGCCTCATGATTTCCTATTGCACATGCTCTGACAGTTATGTTAATAAACATCTTTCTATGTTTCTGTGAGCTATGCCTTAAATTGGAAAATATTCTAGAAAAGAAAGCATAGTAACACTAATGTGTCCTTTGATTTGGCTTTCATAACCAAATTTGCTAGATCTAGCAATGCTGGAGGGAAACCTTCATTAACCAGACAGTGAGGAAAGAAAAAAAATATTTTTTAAGAAAAAGCCTTAAGATTCTTCGAAATCTTGAAATTTTCCCAAACATAAAACCTTGTTTTGAAGTATTGAATAAGGTTTCTTATCACATTACCAAGCACAACTGGAGAAGCTTTAGTTAATCCCTGTGCCTTGAAAACAGCTGAGAAAGTATGTGACTTGAAATGGAGGAAGAGCTCTGAAGCAGTGTCTTATTCAAGAGACATCACCTACCCCCAAATACTTCTCATATTTTTAAGCATATCATAGAATAATAGGCAGCAACTCACCCTTTCCTTTCAGCATGCAACTGGAGGAAACCACTTCATTCCACAACCGAATTTTAGCCACTGGGTGCAGGCCTATACTTCAAAGTAGAATTCTTCTTTCCTGAGCCCTGTTTTGAAACTTCAAAGGCCTTTACTGTCCTCAAAATGGTGACAAGTTTCTTTGCCAAGAAAACCTCCCCATGAGGATAGTCTTGATATTCTGGGCACAGATGGAGCCCTTGCAGGACTTGGTAACACATCTGGTTTGCTGCTTTGATGAACAGTGAGGCTCCGTATGTCATTGATGACTCAGCACTGTCCTCAGCAGTGATTTCATTCCGAGACTCTGCAAAAGGACTTGAAGGAAGTTTTGTCATCATCTACTCAAAGTACGTCCTCAACTTCTCTGAAGCCAGGGCCTTCATTCACCTTGTTTTCAAATGATTTTGTTAAGAAATAAGAACAAAAGAGAAATGTTTTCTACTAAACAGAAGTTCACTGGTTTTCTTGAGGACACATCTTTAAAGAGTAGATTGAAGCATTAGGGAGAAGTTTCAATTTCTTGAGAGAGAAAAAGGAAAGCCTGCTCAGTAAAATCTGACAGGAAGGTATTGGTTCATGATTTTATTTTCTCAGCTATACTTTTGGACATGAGAGTAAGTAAAATCTTCCCATACAGTCACCGTTAGGGATGCTGGTAAAAACAAAACAAAAACTATTTTGCCCAAGATTTTTTTCCCCCCACTATTCTGAAATATAAAATTGAACATAGAAAGCTAAGCTTTTTCAAGCTAAAGTGCTTCTGTATACAGAGAAAAGAAAATAAAGCCTTAGAGAGTTTGTCATAGGCAGAAATCTGAAGACGCAATCAAACATCACAGAAAAATACTTCTGCTTAGATTATCTGCTTAAATTTTTTAACAAGAGGTTCAGAAGGCATCCTTTCTTGATGATACAGCAGCATCAATATGGCAGCCACAGACAAAGCTGACCTCAGTGACGCAGGACAAAGAAAATGATGCATTGTGAACTCAATTGGAAGAATCTTGAGGGGATTCAAGTTCTAAGAAATTAGCTTGTCCTTTGTCTGGCAAAGGGAGCTATTGATACCATATACATTTCTAAAATTTTTCAACTGTTAAAATGAAAAGTTGGGAAGCATTTTGGTCAAAGTCATACATATTCAAGACCACAACACTATTTCCAACTTCTCATACAGACCAGAAACAACCTCCTTGATCCTGAAATAAACCTTCAGAATTAGTGTCTACTTTGAATTTTGTTTTCAGTTTTGAACATTTTTAAAGTAAGTATTCTATTATATCTCTAGGAAAAATGAGAATAAGAGATATAATTCTTTCTTGGCAACATTTTCCTATTCTATCCATATGAAGGAAATCAGTTTCCAGTGCAGTAAAGGATATTGATTGAAAAATACTATAGGTATCAGTTTACAGAATTTTTGCCTGGAGTTGGAATCTATAGCTTTTGGCAAATGTTCAAAGCAGTTCCTGACTCCAAGAAGTTTTGAAACTGCTGATCTAGAGAAACAATTGCACTAGTTATTCTTCAAGCAGGCAGTAAATATTGTCTGTGAACCAGGACTTTGATGGATATTGGGAGGTGGTGATTTGGGGTGTTGGCAAGTGCAGAGAGTCCAGTCAGTTTATTTTGCAGTTTGACTGCACTGTCATATGCTTTCTGCCTCAGCATTACTAGAGAAGAATTAAAATCCTCATAATAGAACTGAGTCGGCTACCTAATAGAAGCCCATCCCTCCTCCTGTGAGGTGAACATTCTCTTCTGAATGCAATTTGGATTAGCTTTACTGCCAAGACAAATGGATACTTGAAGCACCGAAGTTCCACATCATAGAGTACAATAATTTCAGCTGGGGAAAAAAATTTATGATTTCCATTAAAAATAGAGTAAATCTCTCTCCTATCACAGAGACTGAAACAAAGGGTCAAAGAACTTTTGTGGAATTAGAAAAAGTCAGCTCTCTCCAGCCTATTGAGTTTGCATGCAATGAAAAGTAACCCTTGAAAGCTTTAAACACTGGAATGTAAAATTGTTTAATTCCAAGAGGAGAAAGTGACATTCAGGGAAGGGTTGAGTTGTCTATTGTAAATGCAGGTTCACTTTGCAAAACATCCAGGTGCTAGATGAAGCTGCTGGTTGGAGTGGAAAAATAAAGGGGAAGGTCCCTGGTGGTTCAGAGAGTAAAGAATCTGCCTGCAGTGTGGGAGACCTGGGTTCAATTCCTGGGATGGGAAGATTCCTGGAGAAGGGGGAACAGCTACCTACTCCAGTATTCTTCTCTGTGTTTGAAAAACGTTCTTAATACAAGTTGAAGAAAAGAATTATTTGAATTTCTCATTTATTGCAGTATAACCTGGAAACTATAGAGAAAGAAGATAAAGTCATTGCATAATACCTTTATGCTACTGTATCATTAAATATAATTTTGTCATGAACTACTTTGATGCCTGCCTAATTGATTTTTAATTATTTTTAAATCTTCTTAGTGTACAGGCATTTATATAATCTCAGGAGACCATTATAGTAAAGAATTGAAAACCAGGTCCTTACTCAGAAACATAGCTCTGTATTATAACATTGATTCTATAAGAAAAGCACATTTTATCCTTATAATTTAGACTGTGGGCCTCCTCTCTGAGAAAATAACCTGCTAGGAATGTGCTAACTAACTGCTTTATGAATTTCTTCACATATATCAGTTCATTTTTTTCTGCAATAACCCTTTAAGAACTTTCTATATTGAAATCTATTATAGAAACGTTCACTTTAAATATTCTTAATTGTTGATGAAATATCATTTCAGTGTTCTGATCATCACAGTTTAGATTGGTGCCTGCTATATTTATGTCTTCCTAGAGTCATAACATTCCAGACACAGAAGAATAAAGACATTTTCTTGGTTGCTTGACAGAAAGTCTATAGCATGAAAACAGACACATTTCTACACTAAAGCCTACACATTGGTAAGTAAAATTTTATTGTCACTCATACTCACAGCTATGTTGCAATAATGCATTCCATTTTAAGAATGGACATAAATCTTTCTTTCCCCAGTGTTGTTTTTATTTCTCTGTTGAGACATTTGCAAACTAGGGTCATAAATGTGATAACAGTACAATGTCTTTCATTGGCCCATGAGCAAAATCTCATCATATGCACATTTAAGTTAATTGTATTGAATGTTATAACTTCAACAAAATAACAATAATAATGAGTTTTAAACTAGAATACTACAAAATATTACTTGTGTACCTACTTTATCAGAGACAGTAATATACAGATGTGTATCTGTAGAGGATTTGCTCCATATATACTTAATGAGCAACTAAGAAATTTTTGAAGGATAGATTGATTCTGCATGTGTGCATGCTCAGTCAGTTTAGTTGCATCCGACTCTGAAAACCTATGGACTGTAGCCTGCCAGGTTCCTCTGTCCGTTGGATTTCCCAGTCAAGAATACTAGAGTGGTTGCTAGTTCCTTTTCCAGGGGATCTTCCCCACCCATGGATCAAACCCCGGTCTCCTGAGTCTTCTGCATTCCAGGGGGGATTCTTTACCACTGAGCCACCCGCGAAGCCACCTAATTTGGTTCTATTTATGCTTAATTTTTTTTCTTGTCTTACTGGCTAACTTAGTACCCAAACCCCAAACACAGAGCAGAGGGAAGGTAAAAATTCATGGCCCCACTACCAGGAAAAGCTCCTGTGACACCCACCCTTCCCCGGGGGTCTCAGTGCCAACTTGGTGCCCCTAACCCTGCACGTTTCTCACACATGCTTTCCTGGGAGTGCAACTGTCTCTACACGTCTGTCTCCCCCACCAGGGTGTGCTCCTCTTGCATGCGGAATCCATGTTTTATTTATCTCTGTATCACCAGTGCCTGGGGCATCCTTGGCATTCAGTAAATATACCCTTTGAATAGCTGCTACTCAGAATTCAGATTATTCCAGGTCAGTGTTTATGAACATCTGTTGTTCAATAAGTGCTCCAGTCAAGCAGGGCACACAAGAATAAGTGCGTCCGATGCTGTTGACTGCAAGGAACTTGAAATGTCACAGTTTAAGTAATAAAGAATAGTCTTCTGAGGTGAGTCTTCTTTTTTTAATCTCACCTCCTGCTCTTTAAGTAAAATTGTATATAACATAATGAGATGGTAAATGTTTAAAATATCCATAATGCTTATTATATATGATTATACTTCTATAATTCTAAGATAGTAATCATAGCTAATTCTTGCCTAGAACGATGGTAAGTGCTTTATATACAATACTGTGTATCATTTACACACAGTACTTTAATACATACACTATACATACACAGTATATTATTTTTATATAATACTTTACCTATGCTACTATATATCATTTGTTCTCTACCCAATTGCTCCCATTTTACCCATTTTATAGATAAAGAAATAGAAGTGTGGGGAAGTTAAATAACCTGCACAAGTCACTTTATGGAGTTAGAGTATGATACCAAAATTAAATGTTTGTTTCCTCCATCCCAGTCTAGCACAAAATTTTCAAATTTGCAAATCTGCAGTTTAAGCCATCTCCTTTGCACACAAAAAGTTTAGTGTTATCAAGTTAACTTGCTTCTAAATTCAGAAATATCCGTTTGTTCTGAATCATTTAAATCATAATGCCAAGGATTTTAACAGTCTGATCCCACACCCGAGCAGAGGTCACAAGGGAGTTGCTGATAGTTGTCCAATTTACACTGCAGCTTCCCACTGAAAAAGAGAAGTCCTTTGATGGTCAGATTCAAAGCTGGGCTCGAGCTCTAAGCCAACCTAGGCTGGGAGCTTCTTCCATCTAAACAGAAAATGGCCAAATAAATAGTGCAGGCCATGTGAACATGCCATTATTTTGTTCTGAGCAAATTAAGCCACTTGTTTACTGATATGAAGAAAGAAAAGGAATTACTCAAAATAAATTCAGGAAGTTTAGGATGGTGTGCAAGGGCTGACATGGGAGTAGCAAGACGTGCATTATGTTGCCTTCCTTGTAAGCACACAATTTTCTTACCAATGAAGAGAATTCTGTTTATTGATGATACATTTATTATTTTTACCTTTCCTGCTCTCCACAAATTAATTAAGTTAGCTAAAGAACATATGTATGTAAGGACAGTTTTTAAAAATCTGAAAGACAAAGAACCAGAAAGAGGAAGGAGAGATTTACATCAGCAACCACGGAGAAGATAGGTTAATGCAATTGAGAGTTAGATTTGGCACTGAGCTTCTTGGCAGCCAAAGCTAAAAGAGGAACATTATAAATTATGTAGTTCACATTATCTGATAAAAAATAATGCAGTTTGTTCTTTTGGACACACACAACATTTTTCCTAATATTAAATTCTAAGAGGAACTTCTCCCAGGGATATATAAGGAATGAACCATATCAAATTAACAGATCAATAGCAGTTTTGTAAAAGATGCAGAAATTCATACTATTTCTTACCTTCTGAAGCATTCTCTTTTTTTTCACACATTTTCTTGTATCTGTGTTGCATTAACCACACCCCTAGTCCAAATAATCTAACAATTGCCTAATGCCAAATAATGAGGAAAGATAATTTTCCTCTCCCTGAATTATCTCAAAATTATATGAGCAGAAGCTAAGCTAGATCTGTGTCTCTCTTACAAAAGTGGAAATTTCTGAACAAAGAGAATTTAAGATGTTATCAGCTCTTCAAGAAAAATGACTCACTGATTAGTGAAGTCTCTAGTGAGTAAAAACATATTGAACCACAATGCCAAAAGGTATTGTACTAATCATCACTTTGCCAACAAAGGTCCATCTAGTCAAGGCTATGGTTTTTCCAGTAGTCATCTATGGATGTGAGAGCTAGACTATAAAGAAAGCTGAGCACCGAAGAATTGATGCTTTTGAAGTGTGGTGTTGGAGAAGACTCTTGAGAGTCCCTTGGACTGCAAGAAGATCCAACCAGTCCATCCTAAAGGAGATCAGTCCTGGATGTTCATTGGAAGGACTGATGTTGAAGCTGAAACTCCAATATTTTGGCCACTGGATGCAAAGAGCTGGCTCATTTGAAAAGATCCTAATGCTGGGAAAGATTGAAGGTGGGAGGAGAAGGGGACGACAGAGGATGAGATGGTTGGATGGCATCACTGACTCAATGGGCATGAGTTTGAGTAAACTCTGGGAGTTGGTGATGGACAGGGAGGCCTGGCATGCTGCAGTCCATGGGGTTACAAAGAGTTGTACATGACTAAGTGACTGAACTGAGTGAACTGAATTGTACTAATGGTCACAGGAACTATTTTTTGGACTTTGGAGTTTTATCATCCCTCACATTTGGATGTATGGTATAGAACTTCCAATATTTTAATTTCATCAAAGAAAGATTTCAGAAAACTTTATCATCTATTATTTTATGGTTTCAAAAAAGGAGCATGTTGACACAAGGAAAGTAAAAAGGGCATAAATAAAGGATGAAAGTGAAAGTGTTAGTCGCTCAGTCATGTCCAACTCTTTCCAACCCCATGGACTGGAGTCCACCAGACTCCTCTGTCCAAGGAATTTCCCAGGCAAGAATACTGGAATGGGTTGCCATCCCTTCTCCAGGGGACCCTCCCGACTCAGGGATCAAACCTGGGTCTTCTGCATTATAGGCAGATTCTTTACCTGAGCCACCAGGGAAGCCCTAAAGAAAGGATAGTCCTCTAAATTGAATATATGAACTTTTAAAAATCCTGCCTGCATAATCCTTATTTTTTCCCCTTTGATCCAGACTGGTAACAGCATCCCTCACGGGCCAGCCAATGGGGGTACACTGGTAGGGTGTGCTGCTGCTGCTGCTGCTAAGTCGCTTCAGTCGTGTCTGATTCTGTGCGACCCCATAGACGGCAGCCCACCAGGCTCTCCTGTCCCTGGGATGCTCCAGGCAAGAACACTGGAGTGGGTTGCCATACCCTTCTCCAACTGGTAGGGTGTACACAGAATATAAAGACACAACTATGCTTCAAACAAAGCTACAATCACCTGGGGGGTATAAAATATAAACATTGGAAAATTAATAATAATTATAAGCAATAATTCAACATTATCAGTGAGTTTATAAATTGTAAAAGTATTTTTTATATAAAGGGGAGATCCCTGGGAGCTGGGGAGCAACCACAAGCCTTAATGAAAACACAGTGATCTGAGCTGTGTTTTGAAGAATGAAGAGAGATTGGAAATTTTAGAGAGGGAATATCAGATAGAAGCATTGTGTGAGTCAGACTGAAACCCAAATGTGATAGAGCTATTGGTTCAGTGGTATGAGTTCAAAATATCTGTGTAGTGGCCTCATAAATTTCAGTTCATTAGAATCATTGTTGTGTCCGTTGGTGGAAGCATTCTCCCTTGAAGGCTAAGATGTCTAAACCAGCACAGCTTATTGTTGGCAGGACGAAAAGCAAAATTTCTGTGAGTGAGTTATTATGTATAATACCAAAAGGAACTACTCCTGCTTCCATCCCTTGATTCCTAGACCCACATGTTCTAGCTGTGGAAATAGTAGCATTTAGTGGTCTCTGATTCAAATGATACACTGCTTCCTGTTTTACAGAACATTTAATTTTTAAATGTCATCTCCCAACTGGGGTTATAATCATGTCTTCAGTAAGCCATTGTACCTTTCTCTTAGGCTAGCTGCTTACAGATAATGGGTTTGTGGTAAAGGTCAGTTAATGCAGTGGGTAGGATTCCAGTGCTGTACTTCTTTTGCAATAAGTGAGTTCCTTAATCACACACTATGCAGAATGCCATGATGGTGAGGCAACCTGAGTGTCCTTGGCTAAAGATGCTGGCAGAAAATATCATAGACAGAAAAAACAAATCCATATCCAGAATATGTGTGATTCTTGTGAAGATAGATCTCTGCCATCTCTGTGGTAGAAGAGATCTAATGTAATCAACCTGCCACCAGGTGGCCAGCCACTTCCCACGTTTGTGTACATTTAAGTTAAGGGTAATGAAAAAGTACATAATTCAAAAAAATGAAAACATACGGCCATGAAACAGCTTGTATAAAATGATTATTGCTGTATTCAAAATAGCCCCAAACTATAAACCATCCACCTATCAACAAGGTACTTGATATATATTCTTACAGTGGAATACCCTGGAATACAGTGGAATATTTCTTACAGTGGGAAGATACCCTGGAGAAGAGAACAGGTACTGACTCCGGTATTCTGGCCTGGAGAATTCCATGACTGTGTGGTCTATGGTGTTGCAAAGAGTAGGATACGATTGAACGACTTTCATTCACTTACAGTGGACTATTACTCATCAATAAAAATGAATTAATACTAAGACACAGCAACATAGATTCTCATTTTCAAAAACATGCTCAACAAAATAAGCCAGCTATAAAATGTACATCCTATATGATTCCACTTATATGAAGTTGCATAATGTGTAAAATCAATATATGATAATGGAAATCAGAATAGTATTGCCTAGGGAGAGGGGAAGGGAATTCCAGGGTACTTTCCAGGGTGATAGAAACGTTCTATATCTCAACTGGGGTAGAGGTTACACAGGAGTAAACACTTACCAAAACTCAATGAATGACGTACTTAAATTGAGTATATTTCATCCCCTATAAATTTTACCTCAATGAAAAATTCAGTAATACTTTGGATACATAATAAAGTCACAAAAACATCAGTAATCCCAAAGACTCATGACAAATACTCATGACTTTCCAATTCATCAGAAAGACTAAAGCAAAAATACAAGTTCTGACCATATGGAAACCAAGGTTTGAATTCATTCCCCAGAAGTCAAGTCACAAAAGAGAAAGTGGCAGAGAGCTCAGGTAAAGTTCATATGTGACTGAAGAGGGACATAGGAAGCATAATTAAGTCCCCTGAAATCATTAGTCATGAGCTGGAATCTAGATTGCCAGGAGAAATATCAACAAACTCAGATATGCAGACGACACTACCCTAATGGCAGAAAATGAAGAGGAACCAAAGAGACACGTGATGAAGGTTAAAGTGAAAAGGCTGGCTTTAAATTCAACATTCAAAAAATTAAGATCATAGCATTGGGTCCCATCATTTTATGGCAAGTAGATCGGGGGAAAGTGGAAGCAGTGACGGATTTTATTTTCTTGGGCTCCAAAATCACTGTGGACATTGACTACAGCCATGAAATTAAAAGATACTTGCTCCTTGGAAGAAAAGTTATAACAAATCTAGACAGCATATTAAAAAGCAGATACATCACTTTGCTAACAAAGGTCCATGTAGTCAAAGCTACAGTTTTTCCAGTAGTCATGTATGGATGTAAGAGTTGGACCATAAAGAAGTCTGAGTGCTGAAGGATTGACGCTTTTGAACTGTGGTGTTGGAGAAGACCCTTGAGAGTCCCTTGGACTGCAAGGAGATCCAACCAGTCAATCCCAAAGGAAATCAATCCTGAAAATTACTTGGAAGGATTAATGCTGAAGCTCCAATACTTTGGCCACCTGATGGGAAGAGCCAACTCATTGGAAAAGATCCTGATGGTGGCTACCGCTGTTGAAGGCTAGATACTGATTTGATTGTAAAAAGAGTTACAGTTATAAGGATTGTAAAGTATTGAAGGAAGCTACCTGGGAAAATTATACTAGTTTCCCTCTTCTACTTTGTGGATGAGTACTGTCACAGGATGAGTTTGGATAATAGCCTTTCTGTGAAGAGTCTCACAATCACAAATTTTCCTTAAGTTCCTATGATTTTTCCACTTATGTTATTTGTTTTCAATTCTATTTTGCCATTTTGAAAATTATATACTATAATTTCTTGGAATTGTCACTAGAGTTAATCTGTGTTTTCAAGGCTGATGGGAAAATATTCATCAACTGTAGTAGCTTCCTAAGTTGCATGGACTTTCTCCGTCGTTTTCCACCAGTCAGACTTTGACCCATTCTTCAAACAGTTATGACTTATTGTTCTTCTCTCTTGAACTACATTGTCAATCCACTGCACAAAAGAGTATGTCAGGAAGTTCCATAAAGAAATACAACAAAGAGAAAAAGATAATTCAGACTGAACTGGCCTACCGGCATTGTGTGGGCAGAGTGAAAATGAAGGAAGCACTTTGCCATCATATCTAGCAGAAATCACTCCTGTTTAGCATGTTGCTGAAAGAGAAGTAGGGACAAGTCATTGGAAAATTAAGATGGCCCTCAGGTCATTGATGATCAAACAAACAGATGCGGCTCTTTGAAATTAGTAAGAAATCTATATTTGCTTGCATCGCCTTTTTGTCCTAAGACAAAGATGGCTTCTGAATAGAGGCTCACATAAAGCTGTCTTCTCAAACATTAAAAAAAGAGAAGAGATTAATTAGATACAGTCTTGGTTATCACTTAGTCTGTATCTGTAACAGCATAGACTTTCTACACTAAGAACCCCATCTGCTGTATTTCTCAAGCCTAGAGGGCCATGGATGATATTTTTTAAAGTATCATCTTTTAGCATCCTAATGAATTGGAGTTAAATTGAATTTAATTCAAAAATTTCTAGTCTACACAACAAGACTTGGTTGATCATTTTGATAGAATCAGCTGCTAATCTCTTCTATAACTTGTGTGTGTGTGTGTGTGTGTGTGTGTGTGTGTGTGTGTGTGCTTAGTCACTCAGTCACATCTGACTCTTTGTGACCCCATGGACTGTAGCCCAACAGGCTTCTCCTCTATAACTCATAGCTACCCTATAATAAGATTTTAAAATGTTTGTGTATTGAATGATAACTTCTGTATAAATTGGAGTAGTTAGTAGTTTAATGTCAGCCAAATGATTCTGGAAACATAGGTTGTGGGTTCCCTTTTTAATTTCTAAATGATACAGATGTTTAGGGTTATAGCTGGAATATTCTTGGGAGACCAAAATCTGAGAAATCCTCTTGTTTGTGTGCCGGTTGATTCTGCCTGCTCTGAAACCAGCATCCCTGACCCAGCTTTGTCATTTCATCCAAGAACTGTGGGAATGACTGGGTGAGAACAGACAGGTACAGATGTGATATAAATTTTATCCCACCACTAAAAAGTTCATCTCAAATGAATAAGCAAACACCAAATAGTCAACTGATACTGAATCAGCAATGCTGTCTTTTCCATTATGCTAGAATATTTTAATGTGGTGTTTATCATGGGCAAAATGTTTGCTTCTAGAATTGCTAACATTTCTAATGCATACATTCTTCTAAGTTTAGCATGAAAAAGCAATTATAATCTGAATGGCATATTTGTCCCTAAATGGATTCTTTATTTGGAAATCAATAACTTTGTTTCAGAAGGAAAATAAATATTTGGCATGTTGATGATTTTAGATTTTTTTTCTCGCCACCAGAAGCCTTTGTCCCTTTCTTTGTCTTATGAACTACTGAATTTAAGTCAGTGTTATGTCTTCCTAATTAAAATCATTTTTAGAATTCAGTTGGAGAAATAAAAGGCCTGTGAATCATATGTAATTGAGAATCCAATGACATTTGTAGCACGATTTTTCAAACTGATTTAACTTCAAATTTATTTGGAGACATGCTTTTAAAATTCATGCTTTTTTTAAATTCAAGTTTCATCATAGTTTATAAGCAGCTCTGTTTTATGATCTAGCAGGGAGAAGGTATTTCAAATGAAAGGGACAGTGAAAGGGTAAGAGCAGTAGAGGAGTTTGAAAAGAAGCATAAAAACAATGGGCTTGCTTTTACACCTAGACTTCTAGGTGAGAGATATATCAAGGAGACCTTGAATTGTCTTCTCCTGGCAGTCAGACTGAAATACATACAGGTACTTAATATAGCTATTGGTGACTAGAATTCATACAGTTCAGCATTTGCCAGCCACACAATTTCCTCTTTGCTTCACGGGTCAATGCCAAAGCCTCCAGAATCGTTGTAATGTCCAGCTATGGAAGGGCAGGAGTCTGGAGTCCTCCCCTGGGTCTGGATGACCTGCCATCCTGAAAATCTGGGAGACTTGGTCTATTTCATTCCATCTTGAGAGATCCTGATGTAGTTGGGAATTTAGGTTTCAAATCTTAATAGATGATTTGGGGCCTAACTCTTAGCTGTTTGGTTTGAGGCAAGTTATTTAACTTTTCCCAATAGTCAATTTACTGATTTATAAAATGTAGCTGCTAATAATTGTTGGCTTCCCTGGTGGCTCAGTCGATAAAGAATCAGCGTGCAATGCAGGAGACCTGGGTTCGATCCCTGGATCAGGAAAATCCCCAGGAGAATGAAATGGCAACCCACTCTACTATTCTTGCCTGGAAAATTCCATGGACAGAGCAGCCTGGCGGGCTACATCCCATGGGGTCACAAAGAGTTGGACATGACTTAGTGACTAAACCACCATCAGAGCTGTTGTATTTGGCCAACAGTAATACTTATCTCACAACATTATGGTGAGACTCTAATGAACTGATGCATGTCAAAATCTGGATACATGTATATGTATAGCTGAATCCCTTTGCTGTCCACCTGAAACTGTCACAACATTATTAATTAGCTGTACTCCAATACAAAATACAAAGCTTTTAAAAAATCTAGCACAATGCCTCATGACAATTAAACACACAGAAAGTGTATTATAAAAAGAATCTTGATTTAAAAGACCTCAGATTCCTGAGGGGCTCCCCAAAAGAATTTACTTTTTCTGAGGCAAAGATGTCCTCTCATACTTGAAGCAAAACAATTGCTAGAAGGTTTCTTTTAGCCGTAAAACCCAATATCTAAGACAGACCAAGTTAGTGGGCTGAGCTCACATTAGCCTCAACGCTTCCATGGCAATCCTGGAGAGGTGCCAAGGCACTTTTGGAAAACTACCAGAAAGACTGATCCATCATCATTATAGAGCTGGTCCCTCATCAGCCATCTGCCCCCTCCCCTGAGGAAGGAGTCTGGGTCCAAGGGAACAAATTAGGCCAATATCATCCCAGGTTGTGTTTATTTACTCTCCTTCTTACACCAACTTTTTTTAAAAGATAAAGTCTGCAGAAAATTCAGATACAATAAAATTCAAAATTTTAAGTAATAAAAAGGAAAAGAATAATCATACTAGAAGAATTAAAGTAAGAAAAATGTTATAATTTTATAAAGGAGTGAAGAGAGAAAGGAGGAAAGTGAGGGAGGAGGGGGGGGAAGGGAAAGAAGGTCCTAGTCTTCCCAACAGCCAAGCCAACATGGGAAAACTGACAGTTTCTTAAGTTCCATTCTCTGCTTAAAGGACACTGGCCAGATCATCAGAGGAGGCAAGCGTTTTCTTGGCCTCATACTCTGGGATTCATTTATCAGATAAACATCTAAATAAGAAATATTGAGTAATGTGATATATAGACCTTCAATACAGCTTGGAGTTATTTTTCAATGACATGCTATTCTGTATTGCACATATTAGCTCTTTTTACTTCTAATCAGTCCTCATTAAAAGCCTGTCGTAAGTGATAATTCTGTGAATCTAGTATTGTGGAGAGGTGGTGCAGGTCAAGAGGGAGGCAGTCAGTGAAAGAACTGAAGGAAAGTTCTTAGAGGGGATGAAGATGTTCATGATGAACATAATAAAAGCAGAGGCTGATAAAGAATGGGGAAACCAAGGAATTGGAAGAGCCATCAGTTTGGATGTTGAGATACCTTGCTAACTTGCGAGCCAGATGATAAACTTGTCTAGTCCTCAGAAATTAAAGGATTTTTCTAGGAATTGTGCAGATGGCAGAATCAAGAATAAGAAAAGAGGGTAAGAGAGAAAGTGAACTGAAGAGAGTTGAGTGCTTGCAACCTGCCAGGCCCTCTCCCAGTATCCTGAATGGTGAATTATTTAACCTTCAGCACCACCCAGCATGATCTTAGTCTCTGAGCGGCGGCGGAGGCTCAGAGTCAAACTATGCTGTCTGCGCCCCTTCACACAAGCCATGGAAGTGATCCCTACGGGCTTCCCAGGGGAGAGTTTCAAGAGAGAGGGTAGAGCTAGGAAGAAAGCGGCAGAAAGGAACCGAACCGCACGAACCCTCACATCCTGTGAGTTCCAGGTACATGGAGAAAGTGTGGTCTCTACAGTGAGAATTTTACAGGGAAAGTTGGATTTCAGTTCTTGTGTAAAGACCAAAAAGAGTCAGAACACAGCTGAAGAGGAAAACAAAGAGCAGGCAGAAGAGCCTGGGAACAGAAGAGCAGGCAACATGGGGAATAGCTGGCAGTGGAAGAAAGGGCAGCTGGCGGTCCATTAGTGATCCAGAAGAACTGTTAAGTACATTGAAATTACCCCACCCACATTTCAGATAGAATGTTGATGTAGGGCCAGAACTACTCTGGCATGAGAGGCAGACCCTTCCCTCATTTTAAGCTTCCCCTACTACACCCTCTCTTCAGCCAAGTAGCTACTACTGGGTTACTTACCAGCATACCCTCCCTTCCACATACTCATCCTTTCCAGTGATGTGCTCTTTTATGACACTTTATTTTTAAAAATCCCTTGAATCTGTCCAATCTGTATATGCCAACCAGATTTTATCCTGTTTTTAAAACTTGGAGGGAAAGATTAAAAGCAGGGATAAGGTACGACTGGCCGAGTCCTCAAGTAAATCTAGTTATGAGTCCCTCTCATTCATGAATTTAGACTCAGAATTCTAGGAAAACACATCCATTTCCTATTTTTAAGTATATTTAATTCATATTCTGCTTTGTGGGGGATAAACAAAGCTATCTACCGAACAAAGTGCCTCTGTGTCTACTTGTAATTGAATCATCATAGAATCATTTATACATAAATAAATAATAATAATAACCATCATAAAAAACAGGCTGAGATTGTTAAAAATTAATCCTTTGCTGCTTTATGTTAGGAAGGCAACATGAGGACAGCTGGACGTCAGAAGGACATGCTCATGTGGAAATTGTTCAGATGAGGCTCTGTTTGCAAAGGAAATGGTATTGGCTGATGGAGATAGTCTAGACATGCCTTATACACAGTGACTCCAGAGGTCATGGAATCCTCTAGGGGAGGATGCTTAACCATCAATAGGAAACTTTAAGTAGATGACTTCTCCTCACACAGCTAATAAACAGAAGGGGTATCTCTAGGGGATAGGCGTGAGGAACAAGAACATATCACCCTATTCCCTTGATTGTAGGACAGTGATTTAATAATAGCTTTTGACTTGTTTGCTTTGGTGAGGAGGCAAGAGGAAACTAGGGAGTGAGGAAAGAAAACAAAGAGATACCGCATTAAACATTCGTGTTGCATGTAAGCCATGCTCCCATTTCACAGACATCAAAACGTATGAAAATGTGCATCTTAGAATCAAGGCGATAGGGTAGTAAAGGTCGTAATACCTTTTTAAAATAGCACCACTACCTCTTCTTTAGATTCCACATGTAAGCAATATCATATGATACTTGTCTTTTTCTGTCTGACTGACTTCACTCAGTATGACAATGAATCTATTTACAAAACAGAAAAAGAGTCACAGATGTAGAAAACAAACTTATGGTTGGGGGCTTCCCTGGTGGCTCAGATAATAATAAAAAAAAATCCACCTGCAATGCAGAAGAACCGGGTTCAATCCCTGGGTCGGAAAGATCCCCTGGAGAAGGGAAAACAAGCTTATGGTTACCAAGGCGGGAAGGGGATAGGGAAGAGATTGGGACTGACATATACTCACACTGCATATAAATAGATAATTAAAATAAAAAACCTATATAGTAAAACTACTGTATAACACAGGAAGCTCTACTCAATATTCTGTAATAACCCATATGGAAAAGAATCTATAAAAAAGTAGATATGTGTGTGTGTGTGTGTGTGTGTGTGTGTATATATATATATATATATATATCTGACTCACTTTGCTACACAGCAGAAACTACCACAACATTTTAAATCAACTATACTCCAATCAAAATTAATTTTTAAAAACTTAAATATAACAAAAATAATACTAGTAGGCATTTGCTCTTTCCTCATGGTCATTTGCATGCCCTTAAAAAGAAAATATATATATTAGAGTAACTTTTTAGACTAGCCTTAGTTTGGCATCCTCAGGAAGAAAGCACTCTTATAAACTCAGATAATTTCTAACATGTAGACCTGTTATCCTGGACCTAGAACAGTGACATATTGGGAGGCAACTAGCTAATTTGACTAAAATACTGAACCTGGTTAGAGCCTCAAATGCCAACCTTGCCAATCTTGCATTGTCCAGAGGAGGCAGAGGGCCATCCCTCAGATGACCCATAGGACTCGGTTACTGCACTGGCATACCAGCATCCCTCATCTTGGTGTGTGACAACCTAGAAATATGAAAGTCTGTCCCTGTACTTTAACAAAGTGGAAGGGGGCTGAGTAAGTAGAGAATGAGAATAGAATGAAGTCTTTGTCCAATCTGGCACAGGACTCCATTCAAGAGTAGGTCTCTTGATACCAAGAGAAAGAGCAAAGAAAAGAGAGGGTACAGAGAAGAGGGAAGACTGAGAGGGAGGGAGGAGGGGAAACAGACCATTCCCAGGACTCCCTCAAGGAACTAGGAGAAGCTTTGCTGGAGACCACACTGTAAGGTATTCTAGTCCTCTCCAGATTCTCTCTTCACCCTGCTTCTCACCATTTTCCTACAAGTGCCTGGTGTCCCAGACAATGGGGCTTCCCATCTTTGGCAGGTTTGAGTATCCCACTCACTACAGTGCTCTCCTATCTCTATACCCTAACTATATTGATACACCCCATAGAGAGCTTCCCTTATGGCTCAGCTGGTAAAGAATCCATCTGCAATGAGGGAGACCTGGGTTCGATCCCTGGGTTGGGAAGATCCCCTGGAGAAGGGAAAGGCTATCCACTCCAGTATTCGGGCCTGGAGAATTCCAGGGACTATGAAGTCCATGGAGTTGCAAACAGTCGAACATGACTGAGCAACTTTCACTTCACACCCCATAGAAAATAAGTCCCCAACTTACATTGCCCAGAAAGCTTTCCCTCTTTCAATGACCATCTTAAATGCTATCTTTCCCATGAAATGTTTCCTTGAGCCTACCTCTTTGCAATCTTTTTTCCTTCTAAAACCCCTTCTCTCATGTTTTATTTCATGATCATTCATGTCCTTGTCTTACTTTCCCTGGCATAAGTTCATTCAGAGAAAAGATTTTGTGTTAGTAATTTTCCATCCCCTGAGCATGTGAAACAGTCATTTGAAGTCTCATCAAGTATTTAGTTGAGTAAAGAGAATAAGAGAGAAATAATGTAAATAATGGAGGTATGTAAATAATGGAGGTAATTCAGACCTCAGTGGGCACCTGCCTAGTGAACGCCTGAGTCAGCAGTGCCGCCAGAACCACCTTCAGAGGGTTCCAATCTTCCCTCCTGCCTCTCATGGGTGAGGTTCTTACCCAGATAATTTTAACTCTGGTATTTAAAAATGGTTTTCATTCAGACAACATGGTCCCTATAAGCTGTTTAACCCAATAACTACTTCATCAGCTGCTTAACCCAAGAAATTAGCTGTTTCAGAGTAGAAGACAAAATCTAGCTGCTCTGGATTTATTGTAGGGCAGGATTTGAGACTACAACTGGGCAATTTTCATCTTCCATACATCCCATAGTAGATGAGTCCCCACTGAATCGCTCCACATACCACACTACAAGCCTAATTCATTCTCTAGTTACTAGTGTGTCTGCTTTATAGAGCAGATGTGAGCTCCTTAAACACGAGGAACTCTTCTTCCCTACCTGAGTCTTACCAGCTCCTGCCTGGCACTTAGTAGGCACCTACTAGTTATTCATAGAATTACATTTCAGGCAAAGTAAAAGAGGAGACTCTAAAGTCTGATCTGTGATTTTTACTCTATGAAAGATATTACTGAGACAATGGAAAGCTCTATTAGATAATAGAATGCTATATCTAACTCTACTAGACAATAGAATTGAATCAATGTTAATTTCCTGATTGAAAATTGTACTCCGTCTGTGTAAGAAAATTCTTTATTTTCAGGAAAGACACAACGAAATATTTCAAGGTAAAAGGACATCATGCTGGCTACTTCCTCTTAAAGGCTTTGGAAAAAAAATCACACACACACACACACACAGACACACACACACACACAAATGTTAATATTTGGGGGATCTAGGTGAAGGTACTCAGAAATCTTTTGTACTATTCTTGTAACTATCATATAGATCTGAAATTATGTTTTTAAAAAAGTGAGAGAGGAGGAAGCTCTATTCTGGCCAAGGAGTCCCTGAAGTCCCCAGCCCACCCTTGCCTTAGCCTCAGTAGGTCACAGAGATTTTCAGTGGCTTTTGAACAAGTACAGATGACACAAAAACCCAACAGCTAGGAAAACCCTACCACAGACCGCTACGAAAGATTTGGATTGTGATCAACCTGGGATTCTGTGATTTCTTCCCCAATCACATTTGGGAATCCAGGGCTCTTCCAAGAAAAGGTAACCTTCAACTTTTTCAACTTTCTCCTAAGCTGAGAATTCCAGGAGCACTGAAGGATAGTAATGATAATAATGATGTATGATGTATGATTATAATGATATATATGATAATATATGATTATAGTGATAATAACTCATGATAGGTATTATACATTGACAGCTTGCCCTCTGCCAGACACTATGCTTAGAATTTTTCATCCGCTGTCAGAATTCCTTCTCACAGAACTCCTAGGACTTAAAAATGACTATTTTACTCATGTTGCAGAGCTGGACATGACTGAGAGACTGAACAACAA
Organism: Antilocapra americana; assembly: GCA_007570785.1. NCBI lineage: Eukaryota > Metazoa > Chordata > Mammalia > Artiodactyla > Antilocapridae > Antilocapra > Antilocapra americana. The sequence continues at coordinate 1,097,874 of ML663041.1, forward strand.
ATGCTAAGATAGCTCAGGCTTCTAAGGATTTATCTGGACTAATAAATGGTATGTTACTTCAGATCCTCCAAAAACCTGATGCCAAGCAGAGTTGAAATGGAGAGATTTTATTGGAGGAAATCCCCACAAAAGATAAAGTGAAAAGAGATAGGCAGGGTGACCCTTCAAACAGTGACACAAGTCTGACTTCTGTGAAAGAGAAGGTCAAAAGGAGGCCTCCTCCACCTAAGGCTCCCTTAGCCCCTCTCTGCACCCCCAATCTTGGATTGGGGGTTTTTGCATAAGTTTATCATTTTTATGTCTTAAGTGCTAGGGATGTGATGCTACATTTCCTCTGACAGGTGAGTCCTCCTTTCCTTCTTGCAATGTAATTCTTATAAATTGCAGACTTATTTTTAAATTCTGTTAGTGTTCCTATTTTCCATAGCTTATGCAGTTACATTTTTTTTCAGAGATACTGCAGAATGAGCTATATAGTTCAGAAGATTACCTAATTAAAGAATGAGGCCTGATATTTTTCCCTAGGCAATTCCTTGGTGTTATAAAATATTAAACTTTAATCACAATTTCATGGAAAAGAGTATCAGCAATGATAAGGCTTTATATCCACTCAGGATTACCAGAGGTCACATCTGGCATCAAGAAAATGTCAGGCAAGGAGTTCCCTGGCAGTCTAGTGATTCAGATTCAGTGCTTTAACTGCCATGGCCCAGTTTCAGTCCCTGGTCAGGGAACTGAGATCCCACAAGATGCGCAGTGTGGCATGGTCAAAAAGATAAAGAAAAAAGATTAGGCATTTATGGGAGGAAATAAGAATAGCATCTGGCCTGGCCTGGGAAAGAAGTAAGTTTTAGTTAAAGCTTTTAAGCCTTTGTTAAGAATGAATTTTCATAAAAACTCAAAAAGATATCTACTACCAATTATATATATTTTATATAAACCAGTACTTTTCTGTCTCTTGATGACAAGCCCTTGAAGGGTCTACAATTTATATGAAGGCCAAGCATCAGTGGCACAGATAACCTGCCTCTTCTAAATAGGTCTTATACTTTTACAGAAACTTGCTGATGCTATGATGATTAATGACATGAGACTGTATCTTAAAACACCACTAAGCTCAAGAATAGATATTATCATTATGTTTTTTCTCAATCCATAGAGAGTAAAAGTACAACTCTGAACATGCAAGAACTTTGTGATGTTTTTCTGAGTTTCAATCCTGTAAAGCAATCATCCTTCAATTAAAAATAAGAAAAAAATCAGCCTTATATTCAAGATTGGGAAGCTTTGCTGTAGAAGCAATTCCCTGTCAAAGACATTGGGCACTGTGTCAAGTTCCTGCATGTCCTCGGGTTAGGCCTTCCTTAAAAGTGATACTACAGTCTCAGTAGATTCTTTGGTGGTACTTCCAAACCCACCTTAACAAGGCAAAAAGTAAATTTGCTGTAAGATGAATAACAGTGTGGAATATCATCATCATATGCTAATTAATGAAGCAAAATGAAAGAACTGTGTATTTATTTGTGTATTCTAGAAGCAGAATCTAGATTACAAATTCTATGTGAGCAGATTTAATTGGACAGATCCAATTTCATTTAGTACCAGTCTATTTCATCTGTTTACGAATTCTCACAGTATAGTACAAGTTGGCACCACTCTAAGGACACAGAAGTATGGACAGTTTAAATTGGTATTTTTCACACATAGATGTAAAGCCCTTCTACGTAGCAATCATTCAGAAACTACCAGTACCAAAAAAAAATTTGTTTCAAAAATAAGCCAAAGTCATTGAGAGAGCATTTAAGATTTTGAAATAACACTGGATAGCACTGTTAGTGCTTTTTACAGTCCCTGCTAATCTTGTAAACTTCATATTTAAAGTACATACTTTGAGATATATCATAAGGCTAAAATTTAGAGATTTGGTGGGAACATGATTTCATTTGTTACATAATCAAGTTCTTATATTTTAAATTCAAGTCTTAATTATAATGTGGAATGAGCAAAGGTATTATTTTAAACATGCCGACATATAGCTACAATTCCTTGATGTGTTCTCTATATGCCTAGTTCCATATATATAATCCTTCATATGGCTATTATAAAAATTAATATTTATAAATAGATGTACTCACCCAATGGGAACAGGTCAGTTTGCACAAATATCTTTAACTAAGGATTAGTTAGTTTAAATTCAATCTACTTTTGATTGGTTATTTATCTGCCCTTATATTACCTCTCTTTTGCTTCTTGTGGACAATTAACTCAGGAGGCAGTTTGAAATCGCCTGGATGAAACCCATTGTAATGGGCTTCTCAGACATAATTTGCCAGTTTCTTCTTCTATTCTCATTTATTGATTTTTATGCATTTGTGCCATGCTACTAACCCACAGATTGAAACAAAGATGATGCCCAGCATGGTGTATTCTGACATACTAAACCTGAGAGAGCAGTCTTTACTGGATTATTATTTTGAAACTATGTAAATTAGGCATCTACACCATAATAGAACTGTTGCTTCTTCAAGCTGTACACCAGATGTGAAACTGCTGTATTTTTGCTCATCACAAACTACCTCAAACAACTCCATCCATCCTGCAAGTATTTATTGAATGCCTGCTGTGGGTTTGCCATTATGCGAGATGCAGTTGGTACCCTATGGTGTGGCAGAGATAAGACAAATATTACCAAGAACTCATGCTCCTTCTTCCAGTGTTGAGGTGTTCCCTAGGAAGTGGCTGCCTAGTTAGGAGTTATACTTCCCAGAGCCCCTTGTATCTTAGATGGTGTCATGTGACTAGTTCTTACAATCAGAATATGTTTGCAAGTGATCTATGTCCCTTTTGGGTCAAGGTGAATATAACTGTGGCCCTTCTCTATCTTCTCTTTCCACTACTGGAAGCAGAGGACTCTGAACTCTAGAGGACAGTGGAGCCTCAAGATGGAAAAAAAGCCTGGTTCCCTGAATAACCACTGACGGGAAGCTGCTCACTAACCAGGTGAGAATAAGGAAGGATTTAATTATACAGAGGTGCTTTCCTGATAGCTAGTTGGTAAAGAATCCGTCTGCAATGCAGGAGACCCTGGTTCGATTCCTGGGTTGGGAAGATCCACTGGGGAAGGGATAGGCTACCCACTCCAGTATTCTTGGGCTTCCCTTGTGGCTCAGCTGGTAAGGAATCCACCTGCAGTGCGAGAGACCTGGGTTTGACCCCGGGGTTGGGAAGATCCCGTGGAGAAGGGAATGGCTACCCACTCCAGGATTCTGGCATGGAGATTTTCATGGACTGTACAGTCGTGGAGTTGCAAAGAGAGAAAGAAAGAGAGAAAAGCATGTATAGGGTGCTCCTCGTAGAAAAGCACATATGTGATAGATATAAAGAGACCAGACTATATCAGTAAATTTCAGCAGCTGGTTGCCACAAAATGTATAAGCCTTGGGACACTCATCACGGCTATCAAAAACAACAGGTTCTCAGTAAAGTGAAAAACAGAGCAAACAATAAATGGGTAATAACATTTGTCCCAACATGGAGGTCTTCAGTATTACTTGCACTCTACTGCCCATTATATTGGCTCCATTGTTGTATATAGTTCTTTATGTTTTTTATCCAGCATGACCTTATGAACTGATGTTGAAAAGTAAAATGTTTAACAGTAGGGATACAAAAGAGCCCTAGCCATTTACAAAATGTACAAAATTTGAAAATATATACTAGAAAGGAATTAAATGTACTCTGTCTCCTTGATTATAAAAGATATAAAATTAGTTTTTGGATGGGCTTCAAGGAGTCTATGAATTTCTTGAAGATGCAAACAAAAATCTCTGAATCTATGCATAAATGCCTTTTACCTTTGAGATAGGTTCTGTAGCATACATTTGATTCTACAAGCTTAAGAACTAAATGGACTAGTGTGTAGAGATGATTTAAAAAGTGAGGGTGAGTGTAGGAAAAGAGAACTAAACACTCCCATACTGCAAAAAAAAAAATTAAGAAAGTGCTGAATTTTAAGGGAGCTAGTAATTAGGCAAGAAGAGGGCTTAGAGAAATTGGCTCAGAGCCCATCCAATAAACTCAGCATCATTGAGGTTATTATTTCATTAGTATAAGCAACATATCCTCAGAGGTCATATTTTATTTTCTATAACAGATTGGAAAAGGAAGAAATGAGAGTTGGAAAAATTAAGTGCCTTTTTCAAACTTTGTAGGAGAATCCTAAGGGCCTCTCTAGTTACTATTTTTTCTCCTAGTCATCTGATTATTCCCATAAAATTGAAATGGGTGTCAAGAGAGCTCTTACCCTCAGAATTTAGATCTCTTCTGTGTATGAGAGCCCAGTGTTTGCAGTGATTAACTTAAAAGGGAGGTTCTCTCACATTAGCCAAAATCTATATTCTGCTCTACCTTGAAAAAGAACAAACATTTTTTATAACCCCCAAATTGCAGGCCAATCAATCTGAGAGATAAATCTTTTAGAATCCTCTGTGAGTTTTCTTTTCACAGTTTCAGGACCACATTTTCCAACTGCATGTCTGACATAATGAGAAAGTAGTTTCAGACATGATCTTTTCCAGTGTTCATTACTCTTGTAAGATGCCTCATCTCTTTACTGGAAGCTTATATATCATTTGTAAGATCTTTCTAAACAGAGGTTTCATTTTTCAATCCCAAAGACAAGACCTGCTATTAAATTTGGAAAGAGATGCTTACTGTTTAAGGGTTGACAGTAGTTTAGTAAGAATGCCATAGAAACAATTACATTCTGGTAGGTTAGGACATGATATTTTGTCATCTTATCCAGGGCAAAGTGAGCTCAGGAAGTCTGGTTCATCACGCAGAGAGTGACGCTGCTTTGGATTATTTACCTTGAGAAATGTAACTGCCAAACCGATTGACTGCTGATCAGCACATTTCTCCAAGTCTCCAAGGAAAGCCAAGTGATTGCTTTAGGGTTGTCTGGTGAGCATGGATCGAGACACAGAGAGCTGACTCATTTTGATAGCGAGGATCAATCAAGTCATGGTTGTTTTATGAGCTCACCTAAGTTACAGGTGTGTTCTGGTAACTCTGAGCCCTGCTATATGAGAAGACCACCCCCATCTCACCCTAGAACTATAACTGGCTTCCACTACATTGAAACAGTGTTAGTTGCATATCCTAACACTCATTCTTCTCACCTTCCCTAGGAATGGAATTCTAGGATCGAGAGGCATAAACTATTATGAATAAAACACCTAGGCATGTTGTCACTCAGAGCATTTGAAATTATCTTTCACTGTGTGGGATGTAACCATATGACTTAGTCTGGAAGATGAGATATTGGTGGGTATAATGGAATGGCTCACAGCAAACCAGCGTTCTCACTGAGAACAGTTAACAAAGCCAAATAAAAACACAAAAAAGGAAAACAATGAATATGTTTAAAGCCATAAAAGGGCTGCTAAAGCAACCAGAAGAAAGAATATGAAAAAGGAAAAGAAAAATCAAGAGATCATAGCCAAGACTTTTGAACTGATTTTTAAAATCAGCAGCTGACAAAAAAATATATTTATGATCTTTTAAAAAATAACACCGACAGCAATTTCTCGATAGAACAAGAAGTCAGAAGATAAGGAGATAATATCTTGAAAATGATGAAAGAAAAAAGAATTAATTCTATATTCAGTAAAACTATCCTTCAAAAATGAAGGCAAAATAAAAAAGTTTTTAAACAAATGAAACAGAATTTTTACCAGAAAACCTGCACTAAGAAAAATACAAATGTACATTGCAGGCAAATTCTTTACCCACTGAGCCATCAGGGGAAGCTAATATTAGACTGCAAATCAAGACTACAGGCTGAATTCTCTGATAACCTCTGAAAAAAATCATGGAAGGATGGTCAAGAAAAAAGTTAATGGGGGGAATGGAATGATAGCAAATGTTTGTTTCATCCAAAAGAAATAAAGAAAAGAGAGAAAAAGATAAACAGGTAAAGATACACAGCAGACTGTTAACTCTGACACCTTTGGAGAGTGAAAAGTGTTTAAGGGAGAATAAGGGGTAGGGTTTTACTTTCTAAAATTTTGGTGTTAGAAATGCCGCCAATAAGGATGTTTTACTTTTGGATCGAAGAGAAGAAAAATGTGATACAATATTTTACATACCTATTTATCTAGCAAAGTATTCTACAAGTTTTATCCATTTCTTCCTGTGGAGCAGACACATCACTTGTAAAGTTATTCTTAATAATTGGTTATTATATAGTTTGAACATGATGGTGTGATCACGCATCTAGAGCCAGACCTCCTGAAATGTGAAGTCAAGTGGGCCTTAGAAAGCATCACTACGAACAAAGCTAGTGGAGGTGATGGAATTCCAGTTGAGCTGTTTCAAATCCTGAAAGATGATGCTGTGAAAGTGCTGCACTCAATATGCCAGCAAATATGGAAAACTCAGCAGTGGGTCAGTGTTTATTCCAATCCCAAAGAAAGGCAATGCCAAAGAATGCTCAAACTACTGCACAATTGCACTCATCTCACATGCTAGTAAAGTAATGCTCAAAATTCTCCAAGCAAGGCTTCAGCAATACGTGAACTGTGAACTTCCAAATGTTCAAGCTGGTTTTAGAAAAGGCAGAGGAACCAGAGATCAAATTGCCAACATCCGCTGGATCATCGAAAAAGCAAGAGAGTTCCAGAAAAACATCTATTTCTGCTTTATTGACTATGCCAAAGCCTTTGACTGTGTGAATCACAATAGCAGACCACCTGACCTGTCTGTCTCTTGAGAAACCTGTATGCAGGTCAGTAAGCAACATTTAGAACTGGACATGGAACAACAGACTGGTTCCCAATAGGAAAAAGGAGTAAGTCAAGGCTGTATATTGTCACCCTGCTTATTTAACTTATATGCAGAGTACATCATGAGAAATGCTGGACTGGAAGAAGCACAAGCTGGAATCAAGATTGCTGGGAGAAATATAAATAACCTCAGATATGCAGATGACACCACCCTTATGGCAGAAAGTCAAGAGGAACTAAAAAGCCTCTTGATGAAAGTGAAAGAGGAGAGTGGAAAAGTTGGCTTAAAGCTCAACATTCAGAAAACTAAGATCATGGCATCCGGTCCCATCACTTCATGGCAAATAGATGGGGAAACAGTGGAAACAGTGTCAGACTTTATTTTGGGGGGCTCCAAAATCACTGCAAATGGTGATTGCAGCCATGAAATTAAAAGATGCTTACTCCTTGGAAGGAAAGTTATGACCAACCTAGACAGCATATTAAAAAGCAGAGACATTACTTCGTCAACAAAGGTCCATCTAGTCAAGACTATGGTTTTTCCAGCGCTCATGTATGGATGTGAGAGTTGGACTGTGAAGAAAGCTGAGTGCTGAAGAATTGATGCTTTTGAGCTATGGTGTTGGAGAAGACTCTTGAGAGTTCCTTGGACTGCAAGGAGATCCAATCAGTCTATCCTAAAGGAGATCAGTGCTGGGTGTTCATTGGAAAGACTGATGTTGAAGCTGAAACTCCAATACTTTAGCCACCTCGTGCAAAGAGCTGACTCATTGGAAAAAACCCTGATGCTGGGAAGGATTGGGGGCTGGAGGAGAAGGGGACGACAGAGGATGAGATGGCTGGATGGCATCACCAACTCGATGGGCATGAGTTTGGGTAGACTCCAGGAGTTGGCGATGGACAGGGAGGCCTGGCGTGCTGTTGTCCATGAGGTGGCAAAGAACACAACTAAGTGACTCAAGTGAACTGAACTGAACTGATATAGTTTAAAAATTGTTGTTGTCATATATAGAGAATAAACTAGTGGTTACCAGTGGGGAGATGGAAAGGGAGAGGGACAATAGTAGGATTGAGAGGCATAAACTATTATGAATAAAATAAGCTGCAAGGCTATATTGTACAGAAAATATAGCCAATATCTTATAATAACTATAAATGGAGTATAACCTTTAAAATGTGTGGCTCACTATATTGCATACCTGTAACTTAGGTTATATTATATTAATATTGAACATCAACTATACTTCAATAAGAAATTCATAATAATTATTCTTATGATAAGATCTCATTGTCCATTTTGTTTTCTAAAATGTTACTGGTTGCATACAACAAAGCTATGAATTTTGTCATGGTTTTTGTATAACCAACTACTTTACTGAACTCATTAACTAATATCACCCTTTCAGACATTCTGATATTTGATTACCTTAGGATGCATGGGTGTGCTCCCTTTCTACTTGGTCATGAGTACATGTTGGATTGGCAAAAAAGTTTTTATGTAAGAGCTAATGGGACATGCCCGAAAGAACATTTGGCCAACCCAATTCAATGCTGACAAACTGTTGGAACCCACTTCCACCAGTGACCATTAGGCTGATCAGTTCCTCACATTTGTGATACAGTTCCTATTTTTTCTGGGACTGCTTGGTTTAGTCATAGTTCCCAAGTTCTTTCCTATCCACACAGGTTTTTGTTTTTGTTTTTCTTACATCTAGTCTCTATAAGTGTTCATTGCTCAGTTGTGTACGACTGTTTACAACCCCATGGACTGTAACCCACCAGGCTCTTCTGTCCATGGGCATTCTCCAGACAAGAATATTGGAGTGGGTTGCCATGCTCTCCTCCAGGGGATCTTCCCAACCCAGGGATTGAACCTGGGTCTCCTGCGTTGTAGGCAGATTCTTTGCAGTCTGAGCTAGCAGGGAAGCAAGTTTCCATAAACAGACACATTATATTAACGAGTTAAATTAAATGTTCGCATCCATGAACTTTATCTGCTTCATCAGGTGCTCACTCTTGGGCACTTGGGTCCCTCTGCTCTGGATATCCAAGCTCCCTGCAACTGGTACCAAGGACAGCTAAAGGAGGTGGCATGATGCTGGGACAGAGTGTCCATGCCAGCTTCACCAAGTATGCAGAATAACCTGTCCTCACTTCCGAATCTTCATTAGGATGCATTACTCACTCAGGACTAAACTCGTCCTTGCTGTTCCAATCAACAGACTGGTTTCTGTGCCCCAGGGTCTAGGTCAGAGTTTCCCTAACTGTGAAATATTCTGTTGCTGCTGCTGCTAAGTCACTTTAGTCATGTCCGACTCTGTGCGACGCCATAGACGGCAGCCCACCAGGCTCCGCCGTCCCTGGGATTCTCCAGGCAAGAACACTAGAGTGGGTTGCCGTTTCCTTCTCCAGTGCATGAAAGTGAAAAGTGAAAGTGAAGTCGCTCAGTCGTGTCCAACTCTTAGCGACCCCATGGACTGCAGCCCACCAGGCTCCTCGGTCCATGGGATTTTCCAGGCAAGAGTACCGGAGTGGGGTGCCATTGCCTTCTCCTGTGAAATATTCTGGAGGCTGTTAATTGACGCACTGAGGAAATAATCTTCCACTAGGTACATAAGTTTTCAAAATCCTTTAAATTTTAATGTTTTTCTTACTTTTTATTCTCCTTTATCTCAGAGAATTTACTCTGTTCCTGAGGGATAGGAAATGGACCTGAGTTTGAGCAAACTCTGGGAGACAGGGAAGCCTGGCATACTGTAGTTCATTGGGTTGCAAAGAGTCACACATGACTTAGTGACTGAACAACAACAATAACAGAGTTTGGTGGGTTTTTTAAATACAGTTATAGATTTTTTAACATAGGTGTAAAAAAAAGAACCAAGAACTAGCCTACCCTTCTACTCCCTGGATAACTCCTGTGGACATTTTAAAAAATTAAATAATACCTGCACAGATTTAGAAAGTAAGTAACAGAACAAACCAAAAAGTGAAAGTTGTGTTCATTAACTCATTTATTTATAAATACATAGTTATTGGTCATGACAGAACCAAAAGTAAACATCAGATGCTTCAGTCTTTGGAAACCAGGGGCCCCTCCTCAGCAAGTCTTCCCTGTGTTCTGGATAGAAAAGCCTCCTCAAATAATCTTCAAATGTTCATTTCCCACACTGTATCAGAAAAATTTCTCTTAGAGTTGTTAATTATTATTCTGAAAACAGAGTTCTGTCATCAAATACTCTTTATGTAAATATCATCCATTTCATGAAATAGAAAATGAGTTCCAATTTCATTACTCACATGCTTTTAAAAAACAAAATGCATGTATGTCCTTTAAACTTATCAGAGATGAATAGAAAATGCTGTAACCAATCCAAGAATGTCTCAGTAATCTGGTAATACTGACACTATTATAGTGGTTTTATTTCAGGCACCTGCCAGTACAATCTGTACTTAAGGACAAGGAATGGTGACTAATTCTTTGATGAACCTGAAACAAGATCTGGAAAGAACTCAAAAAGATCACTCAGTATAACTTCTCACTTATAGTGAGTCCATGGGGAGCAGAACCCAGGTTTATCTACCTGAGTTTTCCCCATGAATGTTCCCTGAATTGACTGAAAGTCATAACCATTCAGAAGGGATGGCTTACCCCTTAAAGATTTTTGGGGTGGATCGTCATGCACTTCATCGTACACACACACACACACACACACACACACACACACACACAGACACAAAGGATCCCGAGGCTCTGACTAAACAAATGAAGACTCATACAATATTGGAACTGGTATAGAAGATAGCCCTTAAACCCAGGGCTTCCCTGGTAGCTCAGACGGTATAAGAATCTGCTTCCCATGCAAGAGAGACAGGTTTGATCCCTGGGTCGGGAAGACACCCTGGAGAAGGGAATGGCAACCCACTCCAGTATTCTTGCCTGGAGAACTCCATGGATAGAGGAGCTTGATGGGTTATATATAGTCCATGGAGTCACAAAGAGTCAGACAAGACTGAGTGACTAAGGTGTCACTTCATTCAACCCTTAAACAAGAGAACTCAGAGTATTTGGAAAGTCACAGAACAATAGTTTTGTTTAAAGTAGATTTCACCCAGAAGCCATAAAGTACAGAAGGAGGTGGGGGAACTCTCTGCAGTCTGAAGTAGTAGACTGCCTCCAATTGCAATTAGCATTTAAAAGGCTTTCACATTTATTTTTATTCAAATATGCCACCTTTGTAGTCATAGTAACCCTTTTATATTTAGATTTGGTTGCAGCTACAAGTCTACTTGAACCATTCATTTTATCCTCCCTCCTGAATAGACCAGGTTTTTTCTTTCAAATAGAATCCACTGTTGTACATTTTTCTTCTATTAATAACACAATGGTTCTCTCTAAAGGTTGTGAGAAAAGGAAAATATCAATTATATTGAATAACAAAATTATGAGACAGTTTCCTGGACTAACAGGAAAGGCTAGACAATGTCGCTGTGCTCATATATATTGTTGTTCTGTCGATACATGGCAGGAGTAAAGTTTCGAACCTATTGCTTCCTCCTACACCTCGTCACCAAAAAGACACACCCCTTGCTGACTTAAACTTCAGGTGGTTATAAATGGTCCCATCTGGGCTTCCCAGGTGGCACTAGTGGTAAAGAATCTGCCTGCCAATGCAGGAAATGCAAGAGATGTGGGTTCGATCTCTGGATTGGGAAGATTCCCTGGAGAAGGGAATGGCTACCCATTCTGAGGTGGCTAGATGGCATCACCAATTCAATGGACATGAGCTTGAACAAACTCCAGGAGATAGTGAAAAACAGGAAAGCCTGGCCATGGGGTTGCAAAGAGCTGGACTTGACTGAGCAACTGAACAACAGCCACCACCCAATTCAGTATTCTTGCCTGGAGAGTTCTAACCCACCTGGAGCCTGGTGGGTTAGAGGCCATTGGGTCCCAAAGAGTTAGACACGGCTGAAGCGACTTAGCACCAGCAACCAAGCATAAGAAAGTAGTAAATGATTTTCTACTCCAGACTCTTCCATTTCAGAGTCTGGCCTCACTGTGTTGGGCACACAAATCCGTGTTCAGTAACAGAGACACTTTAAGTCCCTTTCCTGTTTCTCTTTATTTATAAAGGAAAATCTCAAATGAGATACACAACATCATGTAAAATTAGCGTTTTCCCTTGTGTTTTCTCTCTGAGGATCTGTTTGGACCTCTGATTTTTACAATTACCAAAATGAGTTTTCAAATCCATTCTGTGCAGAAACAGGCATAAATTCAAAGCAGAAAATTCAAAATTCAAAGCTCAAAATTCAGAGCAGAAAAAAAATCTCAGTCTTTCTGGTCCAGACAGGTGAGAATACTGAGGATGCATAGAAATGAGGGACCTAGTCAGGGTCACACACCTAGTTAATGGCTTAAGCCAAGCCCTCTACTCCTGATCTGCATTTTCTTTCCACAGTAAGCCCAGTCTTCACACCTTGTGGATTCGGCTGCTTGCTGCTGGAAAGCCAATACTTGAGAGACAAATGTTGGTTGTGTTAGGTAGTTAGAATAGAAAACAGGAGTCCAGAATGGTGGTGGCTAAAAGACAAGGAAGGGAAAAGCTCGTGAAAATAGAACAAAGGAAGGTACGAGGACTGGAGTGAGGACCTCAGGTAGAACAAACAGCACTCCTGGCTAGCCCAATTTACATAGGGCAGTTCCTGGGGGAGGAAAAAAGCATATAAAAAGAGGAGCCAAAGGGCCGGGGTCTCTCTCTTTTTCCCCCTTGAGGGTGTGCTCTCTGTCTCTTTCACGCATTCTCTCTCTCTCTCTCTCTCTCTTCTCTTCGCATCTTTTGGGTGGGCATGCCCCCACGCCTCGAGGGTCTATTTTCTAAATAAAACTGATTTATTTTCTAAATAAAACTCATCTGTCAGAGAATTATAACATGGACTGTCCGAGAGCTGTGATGCGCCGAGGGCTTTAACGTCCATCGCTTCAAATCTTTGTTGTGATGAGACGAACCGAGGAAATTACACTCCCCTGACAGTTGGAAAGGAAGTGCTACTTTATTAAGGAGGCTGGCAACCTGGAGAGAAGGGAGATTCATGTCTAGGAACCAACTTCGAAGATTCTGCTCAACCATGAAAATTTTTAAGGGGAAAAAGGGAAAGTTAATTGCAATTATTCCTTTTGGGAGGGTGGTCAGAGTCTTCTTTATCTTCCAATGTGTGCAGACTTTTTTCTGATAGGTGAGGTAACAGGGCCATGTTCCAGGACTCTTGTGCTCAGCCTGATGTAACTATCTTCCACCTGGGTGGGGGGCCATAGTTCCTGCAAAAGAACTATATATAAATACATAGTTTATATATATACATATGTATACACATATGTATACATATACACATATAAATATATATGCCCCACTGCACGGCTGCAGGATCTTAGTTCCCTACCTGCATGCATGCTCAGTCACTTCAGTCACGCCCGACTCTTTGGGACTCTATGAACTGTTGCCTGCCAAGCTCCTCTGTTCATGGGATGCTCCAGGCAAGAATACTGGAGTGGGTTGCTATGCCCTCCTCCAGGAGATCTTCTCAACCCAGGGACTGAACCTGGGTCTCCTGTGTCTCCGGCCTTGTAGGCAAATTCTTTACCACTGAGCAACCAGGGATGAAACCTAGAAGCTTGGAGTCCTGACCACTAAACCTCCAGGGAATTCCCAAAGATCTGTCATCACGTATATTCTTTGAAGAGGAACTGGGACCCTGTCCCATTGCTACACCATTAGGTCTTGATTGCTCCTCCTTTGTTTCTCTATTCCCTCATTCTCCTGATTATCAACTATTTGAATCCATCCTTTGGTACTCAGGGAGTCTCTAGGAGGCTGAAACTTCTTTCCTACAAACAAGAAATGGACACAGAAAAGATTTGTACCCAGGGTGATGGGGTGTGGGGATCCACAGGGAGCTTGATTTCAATATGTTTCTTAAAACTTTAAATTTCAGGATTTTTTTTTTGCTATGACTTCCCCAGATAATTAATCTTAAAAATATAATTAAGGAATGCCCTCTAGTCTGAATTATCCTAATTTTTTTTAATTTTAAAATTTTATTTATTTATTTATTTTTGGCTATGCTGGCTCTTCGTGGCTATGTGGGCTTTTCTGTAGTTGTGGCAAGTGGAGGCTACCCTGTAGTTGCAGTATGCAGGCTTTTCATTGTGGTGGTGGCTTCTCTTGCTATGGAGCACAGCTCTAGGGCACACAGGTTTCAGTAGTTGCCACACATGAGCTCAGTAGTTGTGGCTCCTGGGCTCCAGAGCCACAGGCTCAATGGTTGTGATGCATAGGCTTAGTTGTTCTGCAGTATGTGGGATCTTCCTGGACCAGGGATCGAACCCGTGTCTTCTGCATTGGCAGGCAGATTCTTTACCACTGAACCATCAGGGAAGCCCTATGTTAGTATTCGATAAACAGCATGCCCTTTCTAATTTCATCTGCTTTAACATCCAAAGTCAAACTGAAATGAGGCAACTAAAAAGTTTTTATTTAATTCTTAGGAGGAAAAAGAAAGAATTTCATTCATTCATTCATTATATAAGTATCAACCCATTGTCAGATTTTAGATAAGACGGTTTACTGGGAAGCTAACACAGCTTAAGCCTCAGGGACCCACACTTGTCCAGGCCTCTCCTAAGGCCCTGTAATGAAATTGGCATTGTTTTTCATTGGCCCATGAAAATGTCTGAGCTTCAGACCATATAATATCTGGACCTAACAATGAAAAAAATTGTCAAGCTCATAATTTAGATGCATTTGAACACATGAGTTTACCAAAAACTTATCATGGTAACAATTTGTTTTCCCTTTTTTGGTTCTTATAGGTTAGTATGTGCTTCCCTGGTGGCTCAGATGGTAAAGAATCTGCCTGCAATGTGGGAGACCTGGGTTCAATCCCTGGGTTGGGAAGATCCCCTGGAGAGCTTCAGGAGATCTTCTTGCATGGCAACCCACTCCAGTATTCTTGCCTGGAGAGTTCCATGGACAGAGGAGCCCAGTGGGCTACAATCCATGGGGTCTCAAAGAGTCAGACATGATGGAGCAACTAAGCACACACGCAGATACACATAGGTTAGTACACCAGTGAATTTAATTCATTCACTCATGTAACAAATGTTTACTAAGAGCCTTCTATGTGTTAGGCACTGTTCAAGGGTTTGAGGATGGTAAACTGAAACAAACAGATGGCCAGATATTTCTCTAGCAAAGATGGGTTTATTTGGAATCGGCAGAGAATTGCAATTGGGGGTCTGTAACCATGGCAAGCTACATGCAAGTCCCTGCAGAGCAAGGAAAGGAGAATGCTCTAATAGAGAGGCAAAGAAGTTGGGAGTAAACAAGAAGTCCGTGACTTTTCATTGGCTGAGTCATTGCCAGGAAAGAAGAGTCTTTCTTCTTCCCATTGGGCTCTGCTGTTGTTGCAGGGCGTGACAGTGTCCCCTCTGGTCTCCCAACTCTACTTAAGTGAAGTTTCTCTTAATTTTTTTACTGTGAGAACAGTAACAAAGTACCTGTCCTCACCAAACACAGTATAATGTAATTAACCATATATATCTTCATTTTGAGTAAGTCTCATAAGATGTATTTTTGATAAGATGAAGTAATATTCTCTGCATGATAGCATTGCTGGGTGGATCTTTTATTAGAAGAATGGCTGAACATTATTGATTAATGGATTCATATAAGCTTACACAGCAGTCTCTAGAAGACTAGCACAGGAAATGTCAGTCTATGGGTTGTCTTAGTCTATTATTTTATCAATAACCTGAATGTAAAACACAAGTATCCTTATTAAATGTACAGCTGAAGAGGGTAATTCAATATGATAAATGACAACGTCAAGACTTGTCAATATTTTCCATGAAATGTAGGTCGACTTTCTACAGGGCTATTCCATTATTGACAGCATGATACACCTTTATCACACTGTGTTGACAGGTGTCAAGAATAATACATTGGTATGTGTTCAGTCACTATGGTAGTTTGTCAAATTAATATGTCAGCTTTAGTAATTGACACATTTCTTTTTTATAAAGTTAAAATATCTGATAGATTATCATTTATTAAAATAAAATCTCCACACATTTGAAAATCATTAATATAATGTACCATGTCAATAGAATAAAGAACAAAAGCCACATGAACATCTTAATAGATGCAGAAAAGGCATTTGATAAAATCCAACAACACTTCATGATTTTAAGAAACTCAATAAGCTAGAAGGGAATCTTCTCAATCTGATAAAGCCATCAAGAAAAACCCACAGCTAGCATTATATTTAACGGTGAAAGAAATCTGATAAAACCATCTAAGAAAAACCCACAGCTAGCATTATCTTAATGGTGAAAGACTGAACACTTTCCCCCTGAGATCAGGAATAAGACAGCTCTTGCCAATTCTATTCAACATACTACTGAAGATTCTAACCAGGCAATTAGGAAAGAAAATAAAATAAAAGGCATCCTGATTGGAAAGGAGGGAGTAAAACTTTCTGCAAACAATATGATCTTGCATATAGGATATCCTAAGGAATACACTAAAACTATCACAAGTAATAAGTGAGTTCAGCAAGGTTGCAGGATAATAGAAGATAAAAAATTAACTATATTTCTATATATTAGCAATGAACCATCCCAAAATGAAATTAAGAAACAATTCCATTTATAATAGCTTTGAAAAGAATGAAATAATTGAGGTTAAATATAACAAGAGTTATGAAACATATACTCTGAAAAGGTATAAGACGATGTTGAAAGAAATGAAAGAAGACCTAAATAAATGGAAAGAAGTCCCATGTTGATGGATCAAAGGCTTAATATTGTTAAGATATCTGTACTCTCCACATTGATCTGCAGATTAAACACAATCCCTATCAAAATCCCAGAAGGTTTCCTTGTAGAAATTGAGGAGCTGGAGCTGGTCTTACAATTAATATGGAAATGCAAGGGATGCAGAAGTCAAAACAATATTGAAAAAGAACAAAGTTGTAGAATTAACACTTCCCTATTTTTCCACAACATCAGATGTTTCAGACCACAGCCCACTGTCAATAAATATCTTCTTCACTAAATATTATTCCTTCACTAAAAACTATTGAATGGTATGTTTTTAAAAATGAATTTAATGGTATATGCATTATATCTCAGTAAAGATGTTTTTTAAAACCTCGATTCTTTAATGCATTTCAAAAAAATTTTTTTTCATTTCTCAAATATTCAACTACTTCATTTCACAATTTGTAACAACGACATAATTTCTAAACTGCTTTTCAGCTCTAGCACTATAAGCTGCCAACTGAGATGTAAATATTTCCCTAATTTCATTTTCTATCTCTTCCAAAATGCTCTAATGTTTATTTGATGAAAAGAAGTAAATATACAATTATAAATAAAACATTTACTTTATAGCTTTAATTGCATCACCCAGAAATGATTGAATAGGGTGGCTTAGTGTCAAATTAAAATATCCAGAACTTTTTAAAACTGTGGTTAAAAATCTATTAACATTACACTGGCACATCTGTATAAATTCAGTAAGGTTTTTGTGTCAGTATATTTCACTGAAATATGTGTTCTCTGACATCAATCACAAAAACTTTGATAGCATTTCAGGTCTTAATTTACATCAGCTCCCCAATATTAAAAAATCTTCTCTCTTCAAAGTATTGAATTTTTCATTTAAAGGAAATTATTCTATGTATGTTTACATAGAACAATTGAAGCTTCATCAATAATGTGAAATTTTATTGTCTTGATATATGTTTTCCAAAAAGAAGTGTCTTCATGTAGTGGATATGTTTTTAACAAGGCAGAATTACAAATATAGATTATAATCATGTCTCTATAGTGATAGTATTCGTTTTTGAAATTCTATTAAATATTCATGCCTAAAACTGCCTATTACTTTTAAGGATTTTTAAAGAATCGGATTTTTCAAAATAATGAGTTACTTTACTTAGTATGATAATCTCTAGGTCCAACCATGTTGCTGCAAATGGTGTTAGCTCATTCTTTCTTATGGCTGAGAAGCATCCACTATATATGTACACCACATCTCCTTTATCCATTCATCTGTTAATGGACATTTAGGTTGCTTCCCTGTCCTGGCTATTATAAATAGTGCTGCTCTGAATGCTAGGGTGCACATATCTTTTCAAATTATCGTTTTCTCCAGATACAAGCCCCAAAGTGGGATTGAAGTGTCATATGGCAGCTCCATTTTCAATTTTTTAAGGACTCTCCTTGCTAGACTCCGTAGTGACCGCACCAATTTTTATTTTCGCCAACAGTGCAGGAGGACTCCTTTTTCGCCACACCCTCTCTAGCATTTATTATTTGTAGATTCTTCGATGATGGCTGTTCCCAGAGGAACCTGACAGGCTCCAGTCCATAGGATCACAGAGAGTCAGACACAACTGAAGCAACTAAGCACGCATGCATGCATTCTGACCAGTGTGAGGTGATACCTCCTTGTAGTTTTGATTTGGATTTCTCTAATCATTAGTGACGTTGACATCTTTTTTGTGTGTGCCTGTTTGCCATCTCTATGTCTGTCTCCTTTGGAGAAATGTCTATTTAGATCTTCAGCCCATTTTTTTTGAATAGGTTGTTTGGTTTTATTAATACTGAATGATATGAACTATTTGTACATTTTGAAAATTAATCCCTTGTCAGTTGCATCACTTACAAATATTTTCTCCCATTTTGTAGGCTGTCTTTCCATTTTGTTTATGATTTCCTTTGTTGTGTAAAAGCTTTTAAATTTAATTAGGCCCCATTTGTTTATTTTTGTTTTTATTTCCATTACTCCAGGTAGTGTGTGCTGGCTCAGTCGTGTCTGACTCTTTGCAACCCCACAGACTGTAGCCCGCCAGGAGCCTCTGTCCATGGAATTTTCCCGGCAAGAATACTGGAGTGAGTTGCCATGCCCTCCTCCAGGGGATCTTCCCAACTCAGGGACAGAACCCATGACTTATGTCTCCTGCTTTGGAAAGCAGATTCTTTACCACTGCACCACCTGGGAAGCCATTACGCTAGGAGACAGATCCAAAAAGATATTGCTGCAGTTTATGTCGAAGCGTTCTGCCTGTGTTTTCCTCTAGGAGTTTTATAATGTCTAGCCATATATTTAGGTCTTTAATCCATTTTGAGTTTCTTTTTGTAGTGGTGCTAGAGAATGTCTATACCTCATTCTTTTTCATGTCATAGTCCAGTTTTCCCAGCACCACTTATTGAAGAAACTATCTTTTCTCTGTTGTATCTTCTTGCTCCTTTGTCATAGATTAATTGACTATAGGTGCGTGAATTTAAAAATCTAATACTTTACTAAAGCCTTTAGTCAAGACAGGACTGAAAACCCATTGGCTTACCCAGGGAAATAATTACAAGATAGAATAGCCACTGGTTATTGGATGAAGTGAAGACGTCCGTGGAAGAGCATCAGCAGAGAAGACTTAACCTCCTCAATCCACTTTCAAGAAAAACACACACATGAGTTCCCAGTAACAAGAAACATACTTGAAGGTAAACAAGAGTATCCACACTGAGTTACAAGTATGATATTGTCCACTGCAGTGTTATTTATAATTGGAAAATAATAATAGGGTAATAGGGAAATTGTTCAATAAATTATCCATAAGATATTATGCAGCTCTTTGGGGGAAAAAAGTAGTCTTTCTATAAAGGTAATACTATAAATATATAACTTCCTCACTTGTTCCACTCAAATGCTTCCAAATTAACAAGAAAATAAAATCATACAGTAGAGGCACTTCCATCTACTATGAACCCAGGATATGGCTCTATACCAAATTACCAAAGATAGAATTTCTGCAAAAACATAATGATATTGTGAAAATGAAGGGAGAATTTTTTTTAAGTAATTAGATAATGTTTATGAGCTCAATGATACTTCCTTAAAATAAGTGACAAGGCATGGGAAATCTAATCTCTTGTTTGGAACAACAGAAATTGAAGATACAGGTTAACAGAGAAGAATGTGATACATTTTGGTATCACAATTTCACATAGAATTGGCAAGGCTGGAGTGGTCAGGATGTGGGCAAACCTTCCCATTTTCTCAGACCTGGACTCTTTACTTCACATGTAGTAAGCTGAATAAGGCTTCCTGAAATTCAAGTCTACCTGACACCTAGGAATGTGATCTTCCTTGGAAATTTGGTCTTTGAAAATATTAGATAAAGAACTCAAGAGGAAATCATCCTGGATTTTGAATGGGTGTTAAATCCAATGACTGGTGATTTTATAAGAAGAGGAGCAGATGCATAAAGACACAGAGAAGAAGGTCATGGGGAAAAGAGGTAGAGAATGAAGTGATGATGCTACAAACCAAGGAATGCCAAGGTTTGTCAGGACCCACCAGAGAAGCTGAGAAGTAAGAAAGGAGCCTTCAGAGGGAGTATGGCCCTGCCAATACCTTACTTCAGACTTCTAGCCTCCAGAATTGTGAGAGAATACATTTGTGTTGTTTTAAGCCACAGTGTTTGTGATAATTTGTTTCGGCAGCCCAAGGAAACTATTGCACCATGTAAATAAACTGGGGGCTTCCCTGGTGGCTCAGTGGTAAAGAATCCTCCTGCCAATGCAGAAGATATGAGAAACGCAGGTTTGATCCCTGGGTTGGGAAGATCCCCTGGGGTAGGAAATGGCAACCTCTTCTACCATTCTTGCCTGAAAAATTACATGAACAGAGGAGCCTGGCGGGCTACATGGGGTGGCAAAGAGTCGGACATGTCTGAACAACTGAGCACAGCACAAATAAACTGAAATATGAAGGAGGAGAGAGAAGGACTCTCTCCTTCTCTCTAAGCAGATCTGTAGCACCAAAGTGGACTGAATAAAACTAAATGACTAAACACAAAACATCTGTGATCTATTAACCTTCATTATGAACCACAAAAAGAGATTTGTGTGTGTGTGACCCCAGCTGACAGCCAGCAAGTAAAGACAGACTTCAGTCCTACAACTGTATAGAATTAAATCCCCCAACATCTGAATGAGCAGAAACATATTCTCCCCACAAGCCTCCAGTAAAGGGTCTTTGCTGCCACCAGGGGGCTTTGCTGACACCTTGACTTCAGTCTGGTAAGACCATACTGGACTTCTGACCTATAGAACTATAAAGTAATATATGTTTTTCTAAGACACTAATTTTAAGCTAGTTTGTTATAGCAGCAACAGAAAACCAACTGACCACGGGTACAGGATGGGGCTAAATATAGGAAGGTTGGTTGAAAGTCTTAAAGAAGTAATAAGATCTTTAAAGACCTGTGCCCACTGTATAGACAGGAGACAACCCCTCCTGCTTGGCAGAAGACTGAGGTTGACCCATTGAAGAAACTCACCCAGGGTTGTCTGGGATATTGAGCAAAGCCATGGTCAAATGTGAGTTACCTTAAAGTCGATCAATTGAAAAATGAAACTCCTCCAACTTCCTTTCTTGCTCAGCTCTCATAACGCCAGCCACTAGGAATAAATAGCTCTGACAGGAGCTTGAGAACTCTCCTATGGAGAAGTGGATCAGCCAAAGTTAAATTATGGAGATCCTGACCCTTGTGTTTCC
This sequence comes from Antilocapra americana, assembly GCA_007570785.1. Lineage (NCBI taxonomy): Eukaryota > Metazoa > Chordata > Mammalia > Artiodactyla > Antilocapridae > Antilocapra > Antilocapra americana. Next base: position 1,119,286 of record ML663041.1, read on the forward strand.
AGCAATGGAATGGCTGAGTCCCCACTTGATTACCATAGAGTAAAACCCTTGAGCTTTGAATTAGCATTTTAGTGTCTTACTCAGCTATTAATAGATACCAAGCAGACCAGACATTTTACAAAGGCCTGTGAAATGATAAATAAGCCAGAACAAACAGCAAAAAGGAACTTGAAGAAAACTGAAACTTCAGGGAGAAGAAGAAAACTTGCAGTAAGCATAATAACTATTCTCACTTATTCAAAAATACTTATTGAATACTTATTATACTGGACAGTCATTTTTTCTAGATGGTGAACCATAAAGCAGTGAACAAAGCAGAAAAAGCCCATGGCTTCATGTAGCATACAGTGCCTCAAAGAGAGAAGAGATGCTAACTGACCTAAGGAATAGAAACAGGAAACTATACATAAAAGAAGTGTGCAAAGACCAAAACAGAACTTTTAAAAATTAAAAATGGAATAAGCTGAAATTTTTTAACACTAGAAGGGTTAAATGATAACACCAAGAATCTCTCAAGAGATGGAAAATGGAGGGAAAAAATATCTTCCTTTAGAGGATCAGGCAAGCAATTTCAAAATCAAACAGAGATACCAAAAAAGCACAGATAATGAAGAGAAGAAAATTATTTTTTAAGTATACACAAAAGTAATTTTCCCAGACATATATGAGTTTCTAAAGCAGAAAAAAAAAAAAGAATGAAAAAAGATCCACTCCAGGGAACATCATCATGAAGCTTTACAATACTGTGAGAAATGGGATGGCTCTAAAATCCTCTCAAAAAAGAAACTAGATCCCATCAAAAAAGACCAGGAACCTGAACAGCATCAGGCTTCTCTACAGCAACAATGAAACATCAAAGACGGGAAAGGAATAAGCGTCTTAAAAATTCCAAGAGACAATCATTTCTTACCCAAGAATTTACACAAAGCCAGGCTTTGAGCAGAGCATAAGAGGAGGATAAAGACATTTCAGACACACAAGCATTCAAGATTTCTCCCCTGTCCCCTTCTGAAGATGTGGCAGTCAACAGGCGAGTTGGGGAGGAATTTCCAGACACAAAGTATTGCAGAAAGGGGTGAGTTTAATTAAGAACAAAGAGCACAGATAATGTAGGCGCTGCAAGTATAGCGGGCTGACCACCGGAGAAGGTTGATGGTTTTCACGGGTTAGTTTTTGCAGCCTCAAGACAAAGAAAATTCCTGCTGAAAGGCTGGCTTTAGGTGACTGGTTAAGGTGCTATAGGGTGAGCACTGTGGTGGGCATGTTTGTCTAAAATGGGATCGAGAAGCCTGCTGGTAATGATCACGGGGGCTTTTGGCAATGGTTACAAAGAGGCTCAGTCAGTTTCGGAGGTGACCTTGGTTCTGGGCTCCGTGTCTGTGGCCTTGAAGCAAGGCCTTACACTGTGGCCTTGGGGCAGGACTCCGCAGAAAGGCTGTGCTCCAGTTAGCAGGAAAGTAAAGAAGAAAAGAGGACTAAGGAAACAGGGCTCTCAACACAAAGAGCATTCCCAGGATGATACCCATGCAGCAGGTTTGGGCAGCTGTTGGTTCACGTGGCAACAGGAGGGCATCGGCTCCAGGACTGATGTCTCCTGAAGGGGAAAACATGAAACTGGCAGATCAACTGAAATTCCCTCCACCTAAAAATCCTGAGGGAAAATGCACAGTTCTATCAGAGAGTTTGAAGTGAATTAGTGTACTCTACAACTCAACTGATGATTATGTTTGCATAATTTAAAATGTGTTCATTAAAGGATGTGAATATTCACTTATTCAGAATGGTGACATGGCTATATTGAAAGGCTGGGGACAGGGTTATGTAGAGAAGAGGGCTTTGGGGGCCGGGGGTGGTGAATATTGTAAGAGGAAGAAATCTTCTTCCATAATAGGAATTTAATAGGGAATAAATATCGGGTGGTGGGGGGGAAGACACCAAAACCTTTGAAAATGATTCATCGCTAGGGACCAGGAAGCAGGAGTTATGAGCCATGTAGAAATACTGGGTTGGCCAAAATGTTCATTCAGGTTTTTCTACAGGATGTTACGGAAAACCCAGATGAATTTTTTGGCCAACCTAATCTTTTGCATATTTAAGGAGTTCATTATATGTCACCTGTCTTCCATTTTCATTCTGAACAAACTGAGAAATAAGCAAAAAACGATTGTCAGGTGGAATGATTGAAAAATGATCACTGTTTTTAGCAATAAAGGCTAATTTGGGGAGATGGTGAGCATGAGTACCAAGTAGATTTATGGACTGAGTCCTAGTACTAGACCAGGGAAGGCCTGCTCCCATGGTATTAGGACCCCTCCCCACCACACATGCATTCATTATATGGAGGGTTTGGGTGCTGCTGAACTGAATAGTTTGAGACCCACAAGCTGGGAAAAAGACTAGTGACTCATTCATACTACTTGTAAGAACTGACTAACACAAGTATTTTACTTCAGTATTCAAAACCAAGGATACAATAGCATATTCCTACTGGCTCAAGGCACACTTCTATTCTAATATTTGAACTTTATATTGGAATTCTGAGTCAGAGATAGGTGAAGAGAGAATGAAGTTTAAAGAAGAAAGTAGCAGGAGTACAACTTTTTGAGCTTTTAGAAACAAGTGCTCCTTGCTTGCCCTCTGGGTGGGCTGTCCTGAATCGAGGCCTCTTCCCTGGTCTATCTCCTTTTACCAGTATTATTCATCCTTATTTCCTTGCTGATGTGGCTCTGAGAGGCTGAGGGGCACCCTGGAGGTCACTCAGAAGGTCCTTGCAGGAGTCAGGAAGACAGCTAGAGTTTTAGACTGCAGGTTGCTTGATGCAACTGATGGCTGGCCTGTGCTCCCACCCTCCTCTGAGCCCTGCCTCGACGTTACACCTACCTCGGTGCCCAGGAGCCCTGAGCTGAGATGGTGTTGCAAAGAGAAATTCAATTTTTGTGTTTCCTGAGCATTTGAGCCTAGAAAATATTTCTGCCCCAAATGTAAAAATAACAGGCATTCATCATTTCTCATTTCCTAAATAGATGGAAGAAGAGGAGGAGGAAGAGAAAGAAGAAAGAGCAATGATTTGGGTGTGTTGCTTTCAGTGTTATTGCAGAAACCACTGTCAAAAGCAAAGAAGCCTGTACTGCCTCCCTTAACCCCACAAGTACTTTTTTTCTGCTTTTATGGTTCTCATTGAACTGGAAGGGAAGAGCCACTGGCCAAAAATTGAGCCAAATGCAAAGGAAAACAAAGTCATCTCAGGGTTGGAAACCTGAGAAGAACATTTTTTAGAGCACACTGGGATTTTATTTTGATATTTATTTTGACTTTTAACTATGCAAAATGGATCCTCTTAGAAAATAGATAATTATGCTAGGTTGTAGACCAGCTGGTGGTAAAAAAAAAAAAAAAAATTCTCTGGAATCACCTAAGCATGTAATCCCCACAGGAAAAAGGCAGCTTACTGTTACTTAGGCAGGGACCAAAAACTTCAGTCATATACAGTGAGGATTAGCAGAAAGAATGTGGACTTTGAAGCCAGTATTGGGTACAAATGAGAGCTGGTTAATATTGGCAAGCTACTTAGCCTTACTGAGCCTCAGTTTATTCATCTATAAAATGGGAAAAGTAATAGTGCAAAAACTCATGAGATTGAGAAGAGATAGGTAAAAACTTCTAGTTCATGGTAGGTGCATAATAAATGTTAGTTCTCTTTTTTTTTTGCTCCATCATGGCAGTCATTAGCGCTGGCCACCAAATCTTACCATTCTTCTCCCAATCACATAGTGCAACTGTGCTTTCTTGCTTCCTTGAAGATAGATAAGGCCATGCTTTTTGCATTAGTCAGTGAAGTGTCAGTAGCCTTAGTGAATCACTTCCGAACTGAAGCAAGTACAAGATTTGCCATGTATCTTTTCTTTGTGACAGCCACTGGGAGTGTTCTAGATAGTGACCAACTTGGAGACAGGCATGAGGATGACACAGCAAAATTCACAGAGCACAGGTAGTGTGAATGAGAAACAGAAACCTTTGTTGTTTTAAGTCACTGTGATTTTCTGATCTCCTTGTTACTGCCGTGTAACCTGTACCCTTCTGATTGGCCCACTCTCCTTAAATGAACTGCATTTGCTGCAACTCATTAATTCATCCCACATCTCTATGCTGAATGGATGTCAAGCACTGTGCTTGATGCTGGAAAATACATGATACTGATTCTTGCCCTCAAGGAGCTCATAATAAGGGGGAAAGAAGGAGGTCATTGTCAGGAGTCTTTTAAAACTATCACCCCATCGATTCTAAAGTTCAACAACAGTCAAGGTTGGGAACTATGCTTTTGTTGAATCCTTCATTTATGTTCTATTGCCTACAGATATTGATAACAGAGAAGCCAGAAATTATAATAGAAAGTAGGAAAAACAGTATTGTGTCAGAAGAGAGGGAAAAAAGAGATGGTTAAACTGACAGAGTAAAATATAAATACTTCATCTTTACTTTTGTTGCCCACAACTCCCTGGCTCACTCAGTTTTCTTTCTTTCACTTTGCCCTTAAGAAAATTTAGTAGAATTTTGTTTTGCTTTAGACTAAATGTCAAGTCAAAAACAATGTAAAGTTGTTTATTATCACTATAACTCTAGAGCCATTTCTTTCTGTACAAAATTCCAATGATGTGGAACTTCCACAGTGGTCCAGTGGCTAAGACTCTGTGCTCCCAATGCAGGGGGCTTGGGAAGATCTCCTGAAGCAGGGCATGACAATCCACTCCAGTATCCTTGCCTGGAGAATCTCATGGACAGAGGAGCCTGGTGGGTTATAGTCCATAGGGTTGCAAAGAGTCAGACAGGACTGAAGGGACTTAGCACACATGTACAATTGGTTACCCTGAAGTCCAATTTGTATGGAAAAGGCAAATTAAATCCATGATTGTTTTCCTTTTTCTAAAACAATTCCAAAATCATGAGTTCATTCCTTCTTACCTATCAACAATGACCTATTGAGTTACTAAAGAATCATTATGAATTTACAGATATAATCATACTTGATACATTTGAAACAATTGCAATTATTATCAATTTTTGGTGCTCAGATTGATTCATCCTTGTCTAGGGGGAGCCTATTTCAATTGATTCCTTAGCCTTCCTGACATAACCTGGAAGTGATTGATAGCTTCCTTGATTTCTGTAAATATCTACAATTAAAATGATAACAATATCTGGGATTTGTTTAAAATGATGACATTAGAGAAAATGAGTATAAATGAAATATGATTGACAGTGAGTTGATTGTTGTTCAAGGAGGGTGACAGCCCCATTCATTATACTGTCCTATTTGTAACTGTCTAGAATCTTCCAAAATAATAGGCAAATATTAAAAATTCACACGATGACTTCCAGAATAAGACCTTAAATCCTTAGCAAGATAATAATCTTAAATGCCTGGCTTTGGTGGGAGAAAAAGAGATATCAAATTTCTTAAGGCTTCTTTTGATTTATTAGGGACTTGTAGAGGTCTGAGTAAAAAGTTTTACCCAAAGTCAAAGGTGGTGCCTTTTCCAGATACGACCGACATTTCCCCTAGTGCCAGCAAAGCATGAAGAAACCCTAAATGGAAAATAGGAAGAGGGTGGAGGGTAAGGAGAGCGGGAAAATGTCTGATGAAAGGTTTCTCCTAGTGAGTATCTCTTGGCAGTTCTGGCGGTTATCACAGGGTCAGGTAAATGGGGCTGTCTCATCTTCGCCCACTCTTTGGCCCAGATTTTGCCTCCAGTCCCCAACAAGCCTGACTCAATTTCTTGTGGTCTAGGGGGCTTGTTTTCCTGACAGGGCAGGGTAAAGCACTGGGCACGAAGTCCAGAGGCCAACGTATGAACGCTGTCTATAGCTCAAACTGACAGTCTTGGGTCTCAGCTTCATCAGCCACAAAATTAAAGGTCAGCCTGCAAGACTAATGATCCTTCAGGGTCCCAACCAGCCAAAGCCGAGACTTCAGAAACCCTGGGCCCGGACACACAACCCTGCAGGCCTCCCTGCCTTTTCAGTGATCGTCTTTATCATCATTACACATTACATCGCCTCCTAAAACAAAATACGTGACTGCCGTCACTTTCCGCAGATAATTGGAGAGAAGGGGCTTGCCAGAGATGACCCCAAAGTTGGCAATACTTTCAGGTCTAGGGAGTCAGTCGCGTCACCGACCTGTATGATTTCTCCTCTTCGTCCTTGCCCGTCTGCAAATCCTGACCCCTGTCCCCACTGCGGAGAAATCTCCTAAGAGACGGCAGCCGGCGTCGCCTCTGCGCCCAGGAGGCGTGGAGCAGAGGGCGCGGGAGCCGAGCGCGCTGCGGCCCCGCTCCCCGCGCAGAGGCGAGAGGGAGGGGCCGGAGGGGGCCCGGCAGCACCAGAGGCGGCGCGCGGGGCTCGCGGCGGCTCAGTCTCCTCCCGAGCCCAGCCCCGGACGGCGAGAGCGGCGGCGAGTGCGAGCCGCAGCCCGGCCTGCGAGCGAGGAGGCGGAGGGCCGGAGGAGGCGGAGGGCCGGAGCGGCGGGCCGCGCTCGGGCCCCCGCCGTGTGCGCGTCTTCCTGGCGGATCCCGGTAAGTGCGGGCGGCCGAACCCAGACCAGCCGCCGGGCTCCGGGGCCGCAGAGGTCGGGGTCCCTGGATCCCGATGGCGTGCATCCGGCGGCAGACTCACAGGTGGCTTCGCGGTGGACGTGGGCGCCCCAGGCCCCGAAAGGAGTTAGCCAACTCTCTTCGCTCCCGGGTGCGGCTTCTGAGCCCCTCTGCTTCTCCCACCCAAACCGCCCTGCTTCCGGCTCGGGGTAGTGGGGGGCCTGCTGTCGGGGAGGCGCTAAGAGGGGCTCTCCCCTTCCCCAGCTACCCACCAGCGATTCTGGGAGATGCCGGCCAAGCCCCTCCCCAAGCTGCATCCCAGCTCCCGGCTCTCTAGTGAGGCGTCTGTCCTTTAGTTTTATTTTCCTGTGAAGCCACCAGGGAAAGTTTGGGACCACACCAGGCAAAGTTGGGGCGCGGGTAGGGGTGCACTTGGCCGGCGGAGGCAGCTCGCGTGGAGCGGCGCGGTGGGTTTGCAGGTCGAGTCAGGCTCCGGGCTGGAGCCGATAGCGCACCCTGGGAGGTGAGTCCCTCCGTGCTGTTTGCCCCGGCCCAGCACTGTGACAATCCCCGAGCGCAGTGAGTCGCTTAATCGTTCACGCTAAGCATAGACATCTGCCAGCCAGCCGGGAATCTGTGCTGGGTTATCACAGGAGGAACAGCATCTCAGCCTGGGTTGGTTTGGGTTCCCTCTGCAAACCTGAGTTCCAGCTAATCTCAGTGTGTAACTGGCGCGTGTTTAATTAGCTTGTTTTACACCTGAGATGATCTCAATGAATGCCTCTAAAATGAAATCGTTGATACAAGAACCACCCCCCGCATCAAAACCGTTTTTTAAAGAAATTAAAAAGAGGAATGTTCAGAATGTCAACTGTCATATCTAGGTATTTCACCCTTCTCTGTGGAGGCTGAGAATGAAAACTGCTTGGCTGTCTAACCTACTAGAGGGTCAGTGTCTGGGCTATTTTGGGCAGATTTTTGTGGACAGAGGTATTACTGCAACGTGCATATTATTTGTGAAATACATATTTGATCTCTTGAAATAGCCTACTTGTTAGGAATTGTTTGATTTACGAAGTTGTGTATTTTAAATATGACTAAAGGTTGTTTTTCTTATTTTTAAAAAAAAAGCTTTAGCTGAAAATAATATCTAGATATTTAGGGAAGACAGTTTGTTCATGTCATCAGAACATTCTTTTAAACTAAAATTTTAAAGGGCTTCTTATCTGTATTTGATATACAGGAGAGGGTTTTCATGAAAAATAAGAGCCTGAGAGTATTAAGTGTCCAGAAAAAGAGTGCTGATCCTCTAGCACTCAGCCCTTTCCAAGTGACAGATTAAATCCGAAAAGTGTGCCTGCAACTGGAATTATATAATTGGACCAAAAGAAAAGCCAATAGTTTGGTTGTCAAACAAGTAGATAATTCTAAAGGAAGTGATACCTTTTTGAGCACTGGGATGTTATATGTCCCAGCCTAATATGTCACATCCTACTCGTAATGCATCATATCTTTTAACTCATCCTCAAAGCATTCCTTGGTGGTAGGTGCTGTAAGTGTCCTAATTTTTGAAATGGGGAAACTGAAGCACAGGAGAATTAAGGAATTTAACCTAAGGTCACATGGCTGGCTATAGGATAGAATTTTTTTCGTATCTGCAAAATTGTTTTGTAGAAAAACAAAGACATGATTTTGTGATTCACGTATCCTTGTCTTTATTTTTATTTAAGCCTAAGTGTTGAAAATATCTCCTGTGAAGCCTAAGAATCCCTGACTGTGGAAGCGCCTCACCAGCACTGTTACCTGTAAAGAAAAGTATGAAAGAACCATCTGGTTGAGTCTACAAATTTAGAACCATCACATCCACCAGAAGACCCAGGATGGATCTGCACCAAAGCGCCACCATCTCTTTCTTTGAGAAATGGTATTCAGATAAGGCACCGTCTGGCTGCAGGAGACATTATAATGTCAGGAAAAAACTGAAGTTGATTCGAATCCTAGGCCTTTTCATGGGCCTGGTGGCCATTAGCACTGTCCCGTTTTCGATCAGTGCCTTTTCTGAGACAGAGACACGGAGCACAGGAGAGGCCCGTGGGGCAGGTGGCCCCGGGGCAGCGCACAGTTACCACGAAAGGACTCTCTTAGATTTAAATGACAAGGTTCGCGATTATACTCCACAGCCAGCCCTTTCTCAGGAAGGCATATCTGAGAACAGTACAGATCATGCCCAAGGAGACTACCCCAGGGACATCTTTTCCCTCGAGCAACGGAGAAAAGGCGCCATCATCCTCCACGTCATCGGGATGATCTACATGTTCATAGCCTTAGCCATTGTCTGTGACGAGTTCTTTGTTCCCTCACTGACTGTCATCACTGAAAAACTGGGCATCTCTGATGATGTGGCCGGAGCCACCTTTATGGCTGCCGGGGGCTCAGCTCCAGAACTTTTCACGTCTCTCATAGGGGTGTTTATTGCTCACAGCAATGTTGGCATTGGCACAATCGTGGGCTCCGCGGTGTTCAATATCCTCTTTGTCATTGGCATGTGTGCCCTGTTTTCCAGAGAAATCTTAAACCTGACATGGTGGCCGCTCTTTCGGGATGTGTCCTTCTACATCATTGACTTAGTCATGCTGATCATATTTTTCCTGGATAACTTTATCATGTGGTGGGAGAGCTTACTTCTCTTGACAGCTTACTTTGGCTATGTGGTTTTCATGAAATTCAACGTCCAAGTAGAAAGATGGGTGAAGCAAATGATAAATCGCAACAAAGTCGTCAAGGTGACAGCGCCAGAGGCCCAACCAAAGGTTGGTGGCAGGGGTTGTTTATGTAATGTTCTTCTTGGCCGTAGCTCTGAATTCTTAGTTTTTGAGATCTGCCACTTTTTAAATCAGATGGTGTTGGGGGCTGTAATGGATAGCAGGGTGCTTTCTGCAGTTCTTTGATAGCCAGTCTAACATCACAGTGGGAAAAATTGGGGGGTACTCTGGAGAATGTCCACTACATTCTCAAGCTATTTGCCTCAGAGTAAAACATTTATAAATATAGGTTACATAAGCTTCCCAGAGAAGACTCAGCAGTTACTTATTTGTCTCCTATTTTGTGCAAGGAGGCATAGCAATTTTGTGAGCAGTTTTATTTTCATGGGAAAGTGCATGTGTGTGCTTTACACATTGCAAGACTTTTTCTATTTAAATGAACATATGACCGTTATCATGAACCATCTCTTTAAAGATGCTCAGCAAAGAAAGTGTGTTTGTGTCACCAAATGTGGACCTGTAAGTCAGCAGCCTAGAGCCTCGCACAATTGGTCATTCAAGTGGGTCATGGCCATGCTTCTTGATCCACACGGTGATGCTTCAGGCCACTCTACCAGGCCCCGATCAGGATCCATGAGAGTCAGTGGCAAGCCATGCTGCCTGCTGCCGTAGCTTGATGGCCCATTTTGTACACCATGTTAAACATGACCCAGAATATTTTCTAGAGTAGGACTTGAGGGGGTTTAAAGACAACAGTGGTCATCCTACCACTTAGGTAGCAAGTAAACTGGTAAAGAACTTAGACGAAATTGATCAGAAAAAGTATAGGTTAATTTTTTTAAATAATCAGTAATGTTTACTAATGGGAAAATTAGTAAAATTTTATGTTAAGTAGAGTGATGCAGTTCTGATTTATATCCTAACATTGGAATGTTGTCTCAGATTGTGATTTTAAACAGAAAACCAACATACATATGCAGACTTTTCATTCTGGCATCTGGGGAAATTCTCATGTATGCAGAAAACAGATGTTAAGTGGAGGGTGAGATGTTTTGTCCAGAGTGTAAGAAAAAAATAATATTAATGTAGTGTAGTTCCTCTATGTTCAAGTTTCATGACCATCTCTCATTTTTGTAGCAGCCGTGAAACAGTAGCAAAGTGCAGACAAAATAATTACTAGTGATATTTCTATTTACTCCATGCAAAAGAGAAATATTCTGGAGTGTATTTTTTCTAACCTATCACTCAGTGTATGTTTGTTTGTTAGAAACTATAGTAAGAAAAAAAAAAACATGGCAAATAATATTCAGATGTGATACTAGTCTGTATCCTTAAGGGCATAAGATAGGGTCATCATCATTAGACCAAGAGCACCCTCCTTGGTCTAATTTTATAGCCCAAAAGGTGGTCCCTCGTGCTGTCTTCTCAAAACTGACTGCAAGTTTAAGTGGTTTGCATTAGTAGTCTATGTGTTTATTCCAGTTAGAATGCTGAACAGTTGCCAAGGGAAAGGCAGATTTTTTTAGAGGCAAGGAAATGATTTGGTGCCTTATAAATATCCTGGGCACGTCAAGGATAAAAAGTCTTTTTGAGAGCTCAGTACTTTTTGTTTTGTTACGGCACAGTGGAACTTCATTAACTTAGACACAGAACTCAGCTAAAGTTTTTACTGGCAACAAGTATGAAAAAGGAATTTGCAGAGTGGTCCAATGATGTATTGAAGATTACAGAAATATTTTGTATTCTACTAGAAAGGGAGAAGCTGTTTTTGTACATTTAGTAATAACTATTAAAATATGGTCTACAGACAGTTTTTAATAAATTATGTCACTCATTAAATCAGCTCTTGCAGGATTTTTACCCTACTATATTAGGTGACTGTCATGTCATTTTTATGGTAATTTAAAAGTCAATAACTTAGGGTGACGTTCCTTCAAGTTGTTATTTATATCCGTAATTTTTGCTTTGCTTAATATTGTGCATCTTCAAAATTTTGGAATTCTGGACTTATTAAAAAAGAAAGCAGATTATATTCATGACTATATCTTCTATTTCTGATTTACCCCAAAAATATGTTCATTGTATTGTTTTCCTTTGAGCACCAAATAGTTTTAGTTGTTTCATTTAATGATTATCATTTATTTTGGCATTCAGAAAGTAGATTGAACTATAAATTATCATGGGATCAGAATTTTTTAACATTGCTGTCTTGTTTGGTATACTAGAACACAGATATTTTTAGGTTGACAAATACATAATGATGTGTGATTTCCTTTACAAAATTTCACCTTGTCAATTTCACTTTTGAATTTTGTTGGAAAGAAGTATTTTTCAGCAGCTGGTCTTTATCAAATGCCTGGTTTCAGAATCTTGTGGAAATTTTGCCCTCTGAGCACTGAACAGAAGGCGTCTCAAGGAGAGACGACAGGTCCTTGAGCTTGGTGCTGTTGTTCTCTGATCTAAAAAGTTGATTTCTGGCTGTATACCCCACCCCACTTTCCTACCTAAGTCAGTGCTTCTAACATCGTCGGAGCACTCAGAGAAAGACTCCAAGCCAAAGACATTCTTTGATGGAGTCTTCATAGAGAGGAATGTACTATCCACGAATTTAGGAAGCAAAATACTAAGCCTGTCTTTAGGCAAGGCTACCTCATTGTTTTATATGCACAGTTATAGAGCAAGGGAGTATGGGAAAGTGAAGGAAACATATTTAGATATTTTTATACAAGTCATCATGGTTCTTCCTAGAAACTCATCAATTCTGCTGGGCTGTAGGCAGTGAAATATCTTTGAAACTACTTGCTTCGTGAACAAGTTGAAAATCTTCATTTGGTTTCATTATTGATGATGGGGCAACTATGGAGCATGGAAAAATAGAAAATGTGAACGTTTTTCTCATAGTTAAATAATAGTTTCCCATTTTATTCAACTATCCCACCTGGTGTGTGGCTTTTTAATTTGGTTTTTTTTTATTACATCTTTTAGTGATAATATCATCCTTTAAAAATATATCATTTAGTGTCATGACATGGTAAAGAGACCCTGGACTTTGATTCAGGGAAAAAAGTTTTTAACTCAGGTGTGTAATAAGCCTTAAAACTGCTCAGAGAGAACTCACATAAACTCACTGAGGCTCAGTTTCCTAATTAGGAAAATAAAAATAATAATACCTGCTTCATAAAGTTGGAAAAATTGGTAAATGAAGAAATGAATATTAAGCCACTAATATAGTCCTTGGCAAATATAGCTTGTTCAGTGTTAGTTCCTTTTCTTTCATCTTTTGTTCTTAAGTGGAAAGTGAATCAGAATAAATTACTTCATATTTGAGCATTTCAAAATATTTCTTGAATATTATAGTTCATGTCAGCAAATCATTGAGTTAAGGAGGCCATTGTCTCTCTTAGGGGCGTGTGATATTTGTCATATTATAATATTTATAAGCTTAATTTCATATACAGTGAATATATGCAGAGAAGATATTATCAACTCCAAGGAAACCTTCAAATACCCTTTGCCATCCTGAAAGTTTATTTTGTAGAATTTTACTTGCAGTAAGTAGGCCATTGACTGTGGTTTTGATATATCTATGCTAAGCAGAGATTTTTTGTTTTAAATGTATTTTTATTTATAAATGGCTGGGACCCTCTTCTAAAAACCTCACCATGGCTGGTTAGGAATTAATTTGAATCCTGCAGAATGTGAAGCAGTGGACTTTCAGGGCATCTGGTGTGTTTTGCTGTGTGCCCGGCATGGCTGCTGAGGTCCGTTGATCTGCTATGGTGCTAGGCTGTCATTGGCCTAGAAAGCAGCTGTCCATGGTATTTAACTTCTTCTTAGACTTGGCACTGTAATCTGACAGAAAGTCAGCCCAGTTCAAATGAAGGGAATGGTCTAAATAAAGATGCTTAAAGCTGGATAGTTGAAGGCAGGCTACTTAGTAATGTAGGTATGCCTTGCTTTATTCATTTTGTATGTTCCTGAAAAGTTGCTTGCCAGCAGAGTGTTTGCAGTGCAAATTGTAATGATCATGGGAAAATCGAAATTGAGACAGTGTTATAAATATTCCTCATAAAGTAAAATGTTTCTGATAAGTAATTATATAAGTACAAATGTATCGTCCCAAGCTTTCCTATGGCTATATTTTCTGAAGAATATATTAAAAATTCAAACTTTGTTCACCCTCCATACTCAGCAAATATATTAATAAAATTAATATACAAATTTCAAAGAAGGCAAGGTAAGTTCATCCTTGTAATGAGCAAGTATTACTTGATAAACTTGGAAACTCTTTGTTTCCAAAAGAAAGAAAACATAGGCGCTAAACTTCTTAACCATCTAGAAACCGGTGATCACAGTGTTCTTTTGAGTTCCTGGACCCGATTCAAATGTGTGGGGGTGGGGGTGGGGTTGGGGCTGCTTCCACGTAACACTAACGGATTCTCAGACACCAGCAGGGTGTCCAAGAATTTAACTCAATTCTGGCACTGTGTGCCCAGAGATAGCATCAGTTTTCCTCAGGTGAAGGATTCAGTCCTATAAGACTGCCCACTCCAGCCCCACTTCAGAAGCAAGTCACCAGTCCAGGCTGTTACCTGTGCTTATGACTGACTGTAAGTCAGAGGTTCCAGTGACCCCCCCTCGGGGTCAACGGATTTGCTAGAGGAGCTCACAAAACTAAGAGAAACATTTCATTATTAGATCACTGGTATATTGTAAAAGGGTACAACTCAGGGGCAGCCACCTAAGACATGGGGAAGGCCGGGAACCTTCTCCAGGCGCCACTCTCTCAGCATCTCCAAGTGTTCACTGACTCCCGAAGCTCTCTGAACTCTGTCATTGGATCAGAAAGATCCCCTGGAGGAGGGCATGGCAACTCAATTCAGTATTCTTGCCTAGAGAATCCCATGGACAGAGGTGGGCTACAGTCCATAGGGTTGCAAAGAGTCGAACACTAGCAAAGTGACATAGCACATACGCACCCATGGAGACTTCATTACATGGGCATAGGTGATCAAATCATTGACAACTGATAATTGATTTGCCCTCCAGCCCATCTTGGGCTTCCCTGCTGGCTCAGTGGTAAAGTATCTACCTGCAATGCAGGAGACCTGGGTTCAATCCCTGCATCAGGAAGGTTCCCTGGAGAAGGGAATGGCAACCCACTCCAGTATTTTTGTCTAGAGAATTCCATGGACGGAGGAGCCTGGTGGGCTACAGTGCATGGGGTCGCAAAGAGTCAGACACGACTGAGCAACTAACGCCTCATGCCGGTAGGTAGGAAGTGCCGTCTGTCTCTCCAACCCATCGGTCCTTGCTGGAAGGGAGTGGGCCTGAAAATTCCAACTTTTAATCATCCCATTGGCTCCATTAGCAACCAGCCCCAATCCACAGGTGCTTTTTAAAAGTTGCCTCATTAACATAATGAAAGACGCATGTATCACTCTCCACACTTACGACATTCCAGGGGTTTTGAGACCCTTGAACTGGTAACTATGAACAAAGACCAAATATATACGAGAAATGTATTTTGGTTATCTTAATGACCAAATATATATTTCTTTTAAATCACAGTATCACAAGTCTGTTTGTTGATCTAGGAATACAGCACGGTGCTATTTTCTTTGGTTTGTTTCCCTCTACCTATGTTAAAGCAAACCCTTCAGTTGCTGCTTATGATTCAGAGAGTGAAGGAGGCACTTGAAGAGACTCAGAAAGTCCAGTGGATTTTTATTCACAAAGGGCAGGTTGCGCGTATCTGTTCCCCTTGCTACCCTGGTTTCTCCAGCTAAAAAGGACCTGAACTTTGTGAATCCTGACAATGTTGAGAGCTAGGAGTTACCACCACTTGCCTTCCTACTTTCTTCCTTTCTCCTTTTCCCTTCCCTTTTCCCCATCTCTTTCATTTTTTCTTTGCTTTTTCTCTTTTTGTTTGGGTAGAACCAGATAATTCGTATTTTAACTTTAACAAGGAATGAGATTAAGTTGCTCTGTGAGGCGTCAAGAACATCTTTTTAGATAAGTCTCTATTAACAGCATATAGCAGGATTTTGTTTAATTCAGTTTGGCAATCATTATGTTTCAGCTGGAACATTTAGTTTACTTACATTGATTGTGATTACTGTTACATTTCAGTTCTTTCCTAGCATGCTATTCTGCACTTTCTATTTGTTCTGATGGGTTTCTTTTCATAATTTTTTCTCGTTCTTTGGGGGGGATTTTTTTAAGTCTGTTTTTCCTGTTAGTAGTTTGGAATTCTTACATCCTATTTCTATTCTTTTGGTGTTTACCCTAAATTTTTTAATGAATATATTTAATTTAACAGAGTATAAAGCTAGTGTTTTTACACTCCTGCTAAACATCGTAAGGGCCTTACAAACCTTTTAACTCAGTCAGCTGTCTCCCATTGTAAATAATTTGAAGTCTACAATCAGAGTTCTGCCTTGGTGTTTCATAACAGTTTTATCGAAGTATAACCTTCACATTTTTAATCCTACAAATTAGACATTATGCCATCAATGTTTTTAGATATAGCTACATTTTTACTAGGTTTTCTTGTCCCTTCTTTTCTCATCGTACTTTTCTCTATATTTTTTCCTATACTGACTTACTATCTTTATAAGATCCTTTAGCCAGAACCTGTTAATAGTATCTGCTAATTTTTATTTGCTTGCAGATATGTTTTACACTTATGTTCTTGAAGAATAGCTTTGGAGGGTAGAAAGTTATTTTACCATTCCACTTTGAAATAATAATAATAATTTCACTGCCTCTGACTTCCATTTTTGCCATCGAAAAGACTGCTGCTGGTGTGAATGTTGCTCCTTTGTAAGAAGTTTGTTCTTTTTGACCACTTTCTAAGGTTCTTCTCTTTGTTTTTGGTGTTCAGCATATTCTTGATGCAATGTCAGGTGTGATTTATCCCCGTTGTGGTTCATTAGACTTCCTGAATTTGAGGATTTATTGCCTCCCACCAATCTGGCCTCTATCTCATTTAGAATTCTGATTGGGTATATGTTGTACCATCTCAGCCTTCCTCCCTGTCTTTTAACTATTCATCTTTTTCTGTGTTCTTCTTTCCGATCATTTCTTTATATCTGCATTCTACTTTCTGATTTTCTCTTCAATTTTATCTAACCTGCATCTGTTTAGTTTCTAATTGTTATTAATATATTTTTCCTTTCTAGAAGGTTTTTGTGGCTCAGTTTCACCACTGTCAAGTTGATTTCCATTGTTTCTTCTTCGTTTGTATTTAATACCCTCTTTTAGTTTTCTAAACATACTAAATATATTTATACTTTAATTCATAATTTGGTGCTTCTAGTGTTAGTATCCTTGCAGGTCTAGCTGTGTTGTTTTATGTTTCATTATATATATAATGGGTTGTTTCTTTATATATATAATGATTTCTTTTAAAACTTTAAACTTCTGTTCTTTGGGACTTGACCTGTGGAGCGACACTGAAGTCTGGGTTCTAAGTGAATCCCCACAGAGAGGACTCGTTTGCTTCTCTGTCAAGTGCCTGGAAACTCAACCAGCCTGGACTCATTCTAACGTGAATGTTTAACATTTTTTACCCAGGTAGTGTGAATTCAGACTCCAAATCCAGGAATGAGCCCATGGTTGGAAATTCTTAAAGGAGACTGTTTTTTTCTCTTTTATACCACTCAAAACCAAGACCAAAATAGGCATATTCTACTATGTCCCTTTGGTAGGCAGATTTTTTTTCCCCCTCACTCACCTACTAAGAGTGTCAACCTTTCAGGGTTTCTAGTTTATTGGGAGTGGAGGTCTGCCATTGGGAGTGGAGGGAGGAGGTCCCTACTCCCTATCAGGCCTCGTGTTCGTAGCTCTACAATCCATGTCTCTGGCCACTGGGGAACAGCAAATACTGCTTCCTCACCTAATATAGATGGGGAATTTTTAAATACATAAAATATAATATCTAACCTATGTTATATATTAACATATAATTCATTAGATACATATATATACACCTAGTATAATTGTGAGGTGTATATACTGAAAATGGTTTCTCTGAATGTTTAATCTATCATATTACCAAAAATATGTTTTAGGCTTTGGATTTGTCAAATGATAGTACATATAGCAAGGGATGCTGATATGTATTTTAATTGTTTACTTTCAGGATGTTTAGTATAATCTGACACTGTATATAATAAAGCTCCATATCCACAGAAGATCCTACCAATGGCAAATTTTGAGTCAAATCTAAAAGGCAATTCTAACAGAAAGTTTACATTGTAGATTTGCTTTTTAAATAATATTTTTGCCAGATACTTAAAGTAATATATTCATCATATATGATTATAAAAACAAATCAATATACAAAAATGAAAATTTTAAATAGCCTCTAATCTCTCCATTGCACCATCCAGAAATAACTAGGCACATTTTTGCATTTATTCGTCCAGATTTTTCTCACACACACACACACCACATACACACATATGTACCTAGATAAGTTGAAATGATATTGGATATATACAACTTTACACTTACATTGACTCTTTACCATTTTAGTATTTTTTAACTTGGTTTATTATGAGCATTTTCTCATATTAAATATTTTTCAAAAACATTGTTCACTGTTTAGCATTATCATAAAATAGAAAGTTATTTTTATATTATATTTCACTACTATAAAAGATGCTATAGCCAACAGCCTTACACATGAACTTTTTATTTTGGAGAAGCAGAAATTCTGAGACAAAGTTTATGAGCTTTTTAAAGTTTCTGCTTGGTTTTTACATCTTTGGTAGTGTTGACTATTACCATTCTTAATACTCACCAATTTCAAAGGTAAAACAACATTTCATTGTTTTAGGCATTTCTTTGATTAATTGGGAGGTTGAAAATGCGTTTTTAGAGAATTAAAATTTTCACTTAAGGATTGCCCAATTTCCTATGTGTCTTTTGCATCATTTTTATTATTTTTTTAATTTTATTATTTCAATTCCTGTAACATTGCAAACCCTGTAAACATCAAGAAACTCTGCAACTCTGTGTCGTTGTCTTCTGAATATACTAATCAACAGAGTTATCCAAAAAATAAAGCAGCCTTATTCATTAAGCATGCATCATTTTTAAAGTTTGCTGTGATGACTCAAAGATCTCTTACAAACATATGCTGAGAATCACTAACTTTAGCCTCATCCCTCCTCACATTTCCACACCTAAATCAAGGCAGGAAGTTGCTGCAGTTTTTGTTTTAAAGAATGAATTATTCTGAAGAGGGAGGCCTTGTGACCCAGGAGTTAAGAAATGATGTTCCCAGAGACTGGGGTGTGGCCCTGGCCACGTGACCTCAGTGGATCCTGTACCTCCTCGGACCCTACCTCCAAATCTGGAAAATGAGAGATTTGACCCACATCATCTAAAAAATTACTTTAGCCTGTCATTTCTGTCCTCAGAGGCTCTCATCATTACAACGCGAAATACTCTAACCTTGCCAAAATGACAATCTAACAACTTACCTAAAACAGAAGAACAGATTCTCACGATGCCCGTAGCACCAAACTCTTTTCCTCACCCAGCTTCCTTGTGGTATTTTCACTCAAATGATTTAATTGACTTGGCTAAACAGTCATTTTTGCTTAAGCATTGCTGTGGGAGGCTGTTCTCCCAGGCAGACAGGAGAACAACTTGCATGGGAGAAAGCTGTTTAAAGTTTACTGCAGGACTCTGCACCTCCTCACCTTTGTGGCTTCTGGCAGCGGAAACCCTTGGTGGCAGTTGCACGTGTGTTCCTGGGTCACTGGTCTCTCCTGATTTCCCCAAAGTCCAAAGAGAGAGATCTGAAAACTGGACTTGCACAGAAAGATACCATGTCCTTACCACATCAATATTCTGAAACAGATACCATCTCCATCTGCATAGCAGGAACCTGAGGACCAGAAAACATGAATGACTGCTTAAGGTCCAAATTTAGAGGTGTTAAACTGCATTTAACATGACTGAGCACGCACACCTGTCTGACTCCTAAATGCATGCTGGGTCTCTTAGTGCTTCCCTCTGGGCAGTTGGGAATAAAGACAAAGCAAATCTCCAAATTAGATGCATGTTTCATATTGCGTGTGTGGGTGCGCGGGCGCACTAAGTCACTTCAGTCGTGTCCGACTCTTTGCAACCCCATGGACTGTAGCCTGCCAGGCTCCTCTGTCCATGCAATTCTCCAGGCAAGAATACTGGAGTGGGTTGCCATTCCCTTCTTCAGGGGATCTTCCTGACCCATGGATTGAACCCGGGTCTCCTGCATTGCAGGAAGGTTCTTTACCATCTGAACCACCAAGGAAGCCACTCTGTTAGTCAGTGACTTTCAAATATTTTTTACCACAGCCCCCACCAAGAAACATATTTTACATCTTGACTCAGTATATACACACACCCATGCACATACACATACATATGTATATGTTTACATATACATATAAAAATAAAATCTAAGTAGGAGGCAGTTTTATATATATTGTATTTTCCATTCTACTACAAATACTAGTTTCAACCCTAAAATAGTTTCATGACTCACTAATTGGTTGTGACGTAAGTTTTTAAAAATACCATGTTAAGAAATTCCTATTTCCTCCTTCTTTTTCTCAGTGGGGCTGTCCTATAAGGACATCTGGCTGATCAAGGGGGCGAATAGGGACAGAAATCCAGACATCACTCTACTGGACAAGCTGCATGCTGTGGTGTGGGACTGTGGCTGCCCAGAGGAAAGGGTACCTTTTCTTAATTCCACAAAGGTAGCCCTTTATGCTGGAGGTGTCTTTGCTCCTCACCCACTCTGGCTCTGACACTGACTGATTGCAGGGTAAGGAAGGCGCTGATCAAAGCTTGATGTGCTTGCTCCCTGAGCCTCAGCTCATCCTTGGTTCCCGATGAGCTTGTCATCAGGTGGATAAGAACTATGGATGAAACAGGCATGAAATCAGAGAGAAGCAGAACTTGACGAGATGGCCAACGCTGCATTTCAATTACGTTGGTTACCTTTTTATGAAGGATTGGATTTGTAAACCAAATGATACAGGCACAGTTTATGTCCTGGTAAAAGCTGATGGGTTTGGAAAAGGTCTGGGCACCAGACTATATTAATGCCATGTTTACGGCTTTAAAGGATGCACTCAGAATCTTGCATTGGCAAGAAGCAAGCCTGGAGAGATGGTGTCCCCTTCATTCCCAAACACTGGCTGTCTAACCTTGGTCTAGGTGCTTTGCCCCAAGCATCTCCTATGAAAATGAAGGGGCTGCTTTGTCTCCACGGTCCCCATGAGCTCTAATGCCCTGAGCATCGTGGTTAATGGGAAAGAAATAAGTATATGTCCGTAATTATGGAGGTGGTCAGGTCATGAAGCCCTGAACTTATCACCTTCAGAGTCCTTTTCCAAATAAGAAGGCCAATTAAAGGAGATTAGCCCTTTGAAGGGGTAATGCAAGCTTCTTTACCTGTCCATAGGATGTTCTTGGGTCGAAGTTGCTGGTGCTATGTAAATAACTTTCTCTTTTACTGCTTGATGGACTTTGAGCTGGGCAGGCAGGTTGCAAGTAGAAATACAGGTTTCCCCTTCCGCAGCCTGATTCCTCCCACTTAAACTGTCATCTGTTGACCTAACCACTCATAGGCTGAGTCAGTTTCATTTTTCCCTGATACCTGATAGCGATGAAAAAGATGTTGAACCACTTTTGTTATTATAGGTGTGTGGTGGGCACTGAGCATTGGTGCAAGCATTCCAGGAAACTGCAACTTTGTTTCCTGAAAGGGAGGGTGACAGTTAAGGGTCAACGCAATAGAATTATTATTTAAGACTGAGAGTGTGACCCTCCTTGCTGTGTGATCTTGAGCAAGTTACTGAACCTCTCTGGGCTTATGTTTGTTTATCGATAAATTAAAAAAAATTAGTAGGCTTTCCCTCAGAGGGAGGCTATGAATTTTGATGCAATTGCACAGGAAAAGTGATTAACAGAATACGGTCCCACCCAGCCACGTATATTCTGCTCCTGGTCTCTTTTCCTCTGAGTCCCTCCCATTTGCTGTTAGCCTGTTCTCCCTGAGTCCTGTCATTTTGGGACCTTGCCTCAGCTCCTAGGCCCTCTTCTCTCTGCCTCACAAGCAGCCAGATGAAGGAGCAATTCTCCAACTAATCCCTAACTAATAGTCAAATCCTCAGTGTTCGGACTTGAACCTGCTTTCCCTCTGTTCTTGCAGAGGATTAAGAGAGAAGCAGTTTCCCTGTTATGAAACTGAACCTCACTCAACCACGAAATTCTCTCGAGCCCTCCTGTCACTGCCCTGTAAATGTATTTACTCTTTTCTTATAGACATCATCAGTATTTAATCACAGCTTGTCACATCTCCATCCAATCGTGGCTGGGCCTTATATTTCCCAGCATCTGAGTTTTCTGCCTTGGGTCAAATCACTCTTCTTTACTCTGGAACTAACCAATCCCATATGCAGTATTTGGTATTTCAGTTGGTACCAAGGGTAGAAAGAAAAATGGCACTGTATACCCTTTGGAAAGTTATTAATGGTGGTGGTGAGTGTTCATGATTTTAAAAAAAGTCTGTGCTTAAATCAATCATAAAACTTAGTGTCTTATGTATTAAAGTCAAGGAACAAAAAACAAATATCCAGCTTTAACAATTCAGTGGACATTCTCTAGTCCCCTCAGGTTGGAAGTATAGGTGTCAGGGCAGGTAAGGGACCTCAATTCTGAAAGCCATATCATTCCAGCTGGGGCCTCAAAATAGTCCTCCTTACCTTGTAGCATTGTATGATGTTTCTCTGTTGACTTTTTTAATACATTTTTTGAGATATAATTCACTTATCATAGAATTAACCACGTGTGCAGTTCACTGTTTTTTTTGTATCTTCACAGAGTTGCAAAATCATCACCACTAATTTTAGAACATGTTCATCACCACCAAAAAGGAATCCTGTATCTATCATTCCTCATCCCTCTTCCCATCCCCGTCCCTATTAGCCACCAGTCTACTTTCTGTTGCTATAGATTTGCCTATTGTGGACATTTCATATCAGTGAGAGTCATATAGCATATGGCCTTTTGTGTCTAGCTTCTCTCACTTAGCATAATGTTTTCGAAGTTCATCCATGTTGTTGCCTTTTTATGGCCAAATGCTTCATTGTATGGATATACTATATTTTGTTTATCCATTCATCAGCTGATGAACATTTGACTTACTTCCACTTTTTTGCCATTATAAGTAATGCTGCTGTGAATATTTGCTTACAAATTTTTCTGTGGATATATGGTTTCAATTCTCCTTGGTATACATTTAGGGGTAGAATTGGTGGGTCATGTGCTCACTGTATGTTTAACATTTTACGGAACTGCCAAAGTGTTTTCTAAAGTGGCTGTACCATTTTGCATTCCTACCAGCAGTGTATGACGGTCCCAATTTCCCTCCATCTTTGCCAACATTTACTACTATATGTCTTGTTTATACCCATCCTAGTGGATGTGGGGGCTTCCCAGGTAGTGCTTGTGGTAAAGAATCCACCTGCCAGCGCAAGAGACACATGAGAGATAGGTTCAATCCCTTGTTTGGAAAGATCCCCTGGAGAAGGAAATAGCTACTCACTCTTGCCTGGAAAATCCCATGGACAGAGGAGCCTGGCAGGCTACAGTCCATGGGGTCGCAAAGAGTCAGACACAGCTTAGCGACTAAACAACAACAAAGTGATTGCAGAGTAATATCCCAACAACAACAAAGTGGATGTGGAGTGGTATCTCATTGTGATTTTGATTTGCGTTTTCTTGAAGGACAATGATGTTAAACATCTTTTTATGAGCTTCTTGGCTACTTGTATATCTTCTTTGGGGAAATATCTATTCACATCCTTTGCTTACTAAAAAATTGGGTTATTTGCCTAACTGCTGAGTTTGAGTTCTGTGTATATTCTGGATGCAAGTCCCTTACCATATATGTCATCATAAATTTCTTCTGTTCTGTGAAATAAGGACTATGTGGCGAGGATGGGGCAGCTTCTAGACTGGGACCAGTTCTATGCTGTCACATATTCCCCCGGCATCAACTTAGTAATTTGGAACCGTGGATCAACCCTAAAGCTGCCTCTTCCCTTAAGTTAGTCTTGGGGAAAAGCTTGATCCCTTTGAGGCTAAAGACTGGAGGAGGATTTAGGGGTCATTTGAGGTTCAGGACTTGTTGATTATAGAGAACGTGGGAACATGAATCTACTTGAACACTGGACCTAGGATATTTGTTGTCTAGCTGTTACATCACTCTTTTAAAGTTACTCCTGATCCTTTGTTGTATTATCTAAAAGAGTTTCTTGTTATCAAATCCCTTTCCCAACATATTATCCAGGAGCCTTGTCAGGAAAGCAGTTGAGTCACAGTCCATTTTCAGATGTGAACTTTGCTTACATGTTGTTGTTTGAACCTTGGCACTTAGCTTTATATATCTTGGTTGAGGGCTAGTCCTCCCCATCTAACTGCTCTGTCCCAAAACATATAACTTTTCCCACTCCAGATCCTGAGAGCATTTGCATCCATTTTGAACAAAGCTTTGTAAGTATATGGAGCTACATACAGTAAATGATAATAATACTAGTAATGATCTACTTTGTCATTGCCTAGCATGAATTGTAATTGCACAAACCTAATTAATGAGCACACTCCAAGGGTAGACAGAACTTGGCCATGCAATCCTGCTGTGTACAAAAATGCCCAATTGATTCAAAGCTCCAGTGGTTTTCATGGGGTCCAGGAAACATCCCCTCTCTTGCTGCTAGCTTTCTTCAGCTGCACAGTGACTGCTGGCATGGTGGATGGAGTTTGGGGGCCGTGAACAAGAGGCTGATTTATTTAAATAGGTTCAGATGTGACAGGCTGCTCGTTCAGTGCTTACTTTGAAGGGCCATCGCAAATCTGCTGTTTTCTGCTGCCTTTTATTTGAAGTACAATTAAGTAGATGGCCACAAATAGCTCTGACCTTGAAAGTCTAAGTGAAGGTGAGAAGTGAGAACAGGCTTAGGAAACATATGTTTTGGCATCTTAATGCTCTGCACATCACAGACACTTAAGAAAAATAAATAGAACAGGATAAGATAGTGTTGTGCTTTAGGAAGAAGAATTGAAATGCCCTGGGAAGTAGCACCACATGCTTTACTGGTGGATAATAAAAAACTGCTAAAAATTAATCCAGCTCTATCTCATTTCACTGTGTGGTTCTGGGAGACCAGCTCCAAGTGAGTGGTATTGCCAGTGATGCTCAGCCCATGATCACCTTGGATCTGAGTCTCTGCCAAGCACCTCTCCTGAGCACTGCCTGCTTCCTCTCAGAAGCCTCAATACATGCTATAGGTTATTTGTTTTTAGTAAAATTGCTTAGAGTTTCATATAACCATTTCAGTTCAGGTTCTTGCAAATGTGAATCACAGGATGGACCCATAGTTGCATAGCTTGGTTTGGATATGATCAGCATGGAGCTTCTCATTAAAATTCTTAAGGTCTTCAGAGTTGGGTTATAGAGATTTAAAGAGGGTTTTTTTAAAGCCACCTGAAATAAAAATAATATTACATATTTTATGTTCTGTGAACACCCCTTCTCTCTCTTTAACCTTCACTCAACCCTTAAAAAATGCTTGTCTGAGTATCCTTCTGACTCATTGGATGGTCATTGTTAAATTTTAGTTTTTATACACCTATTTTTAAATATTTTCCTACTACCTCATTAAATGCTCTGACATTTCATGAGTTATATGTGTTTGCTGCTGCTGCTGCTAAGTCGCCTCAGTCGTGTCCGACTCTGTGCTACCCCATAGACGGCAGCCCACCAGGCTCCCCCGTCCCTGGGTTCTCCAGGCAAGAACAGTGGAGTGGGTTGCCATTTCCTTCTCCAGTGCATGAAAGTGAAAAGTGAAAGTGAAGTCGCTTAGTCGTGTCCGACTCCCAGCTACCCCATGGACTGCAGCCTACCAGGCTCCTCCGTCCATGGGATTTTCCAGGCAAGAGTACTAAAGTGGATTGCCATTGCCTTCTCTGAGTTATATGTGTTTATCTTTCTCCAATTTTCTACATCAACAAATGAGAGCAGATGGCTTTTCCCTTGTCTCATAGGATAGTGTGATAATTAATGAGGGGATATCTGAGCTCACGTTCGAATGAAACCACAGACATGGAGAGACAGTGGCAAGTGCTGAGTGAGAATATTAAAAAATAGGATTAGAGTGATTTCAAGCACATTTTCAGTGTAGGGTTCAAATAAATTGTCTTTAGAGAAGGAATTGCTTGAATGTGAACATCCTAAAAAAATGTTCATGAAGTCAGCTTGAGAGATCAATAAAGCACTTTCTGACAATCTATATTTGTATATAATTGCAATCCCATAAACCTCCACTTATCTGGAAATTCAGTATCTAGATGTCCTTAACAGAGCCAAGGTCCAAAGTCAAAAGGACTTTTGAGCAACCAAATACCAATTTTGAGCAACTCAGATACTTTGAGATACCAGAAGATCAATGTTCTAATTTCAGACACTTAATCATAAAACAGCTTCTTGAGACTCTTTATAAGAGTCTATTTATTTTATCATATACAAAATTCAGATAAATTAAGTTGCCTGATTTTCAAGCCATAAAGAATTTAGAAGCAGAGGGATGGAATTGGAGGGAGGTGGAAGGGGGGTTCTGGAAGGGGAACACATGTGTACCCATGGCGGATTCATGTCAATGTATGGCAAAACCAACATGATAATGTAAAGAAAATAAATAAATATATTTAAAAGAAAAGAATTTAGAAGCAGTAAATGTAAACTGTTTGGGGCAGGGGCTGGGCAGAGTTCTGAGTTGGGATAGACTCCTGTGTGCACAGTGATAGCCAAGTCTGCGCTATGCTAAGTCACTTCAGTTGTGTCCAACTCTTTGCGACCCCACAGACTGTAGCCCGCCAAGTTCCTCTGTCCATCAGATTCTCCAGGCAAGAATACTGGACTGGGTTGCCATTTCCTCCTCCAGAGGATCTTCCCAACCCCAGGGATTGAACCCGCATCTGTTACATCAACCTGCATTGACAGGAAGATTTTTTTACCCCTACCACCACCAAGGAAACCAGATAGCCAAGTCTGCTACTGGCCTACTCAGTGTTTCTAAGCAGGTTAAAAAAGGCTCCCTGCTCTGAGCAAACCTATTAGAAAAGCACACACACCCCACAAGCGTATAGCTCTATAGGTGCAGGATTTGATGAGCAGAAGACATGTTTATGCAAAGAGAAAGGTGCCGTCTCCTCTGGGTAGGCAGATACAGTGCCTCCCAGGACTCATGGCCACTCTTACCCCTCAGCCATGTGACTCTGGGCAGTACACGTATAAAAGGCCACGTGTGTTGCCTCATGGGACTTCCCAGGTGGCACAGTGGTAAAGAATCTGCCTGACAATGCAGGAGATATAAGAGACGCAGGTTCCATCCCTGAGTCTGAAAGATTCCCTGGAGAAGGAAATGGCAACCCACTCCAGTATTCTTGCCTGGAGAATTCCATGGACAGAGGAGCCTGGTGGGGCTACAGTCCACGGGGTCACAAGAGTCAGACATGACTGAGAGGGCACACACACACACATACATACACATCCTGCTCTGTAGGTCACATCAGTATGACATTCAGTGGCAACAGGAATCAGAAGAAGTACAAAACCATATAGAAATATATCCATTGGGAGTAACTGCAAATCCAAAACTGAGTGCTTCACCTCTTCATGACAGCTGTGGATGTGAAAGTATTATGACAATGAGGATAATACCTGCAGAAACATTGAGAGAATCTGAGTCGTGTTCAGTGAGCCTTGTGCTAGCGCCCTTAGAGCTTTCATGACATGTTGTAGGGTAGGAGAGGGATGTCCTACATTTTATGTACCTGGTGGCATGACTCAGGCTGATATTGATGGCAGCCTGGCCAGTGTGGTCACAACAGAGGCACTGAAAAATGATCATATTCTGGATCTCTCTTGAGGGTAGAGCTAACAGCATTTGCTGATGGATTAGATTCAGGGTATATAAAAAGAGAGAGAAATCAAAGGTGATACCAAAATTTTTGACCTCGGTAACTGGATGAATGGAACTGCCATTTATTGAGATGGAAAGACTTCGAAGGAGCAGGTTTCAAGTGGAAGATAGGAGTTAAATTTTGGATTTAAGTCTGTGGTTTAA
Organism: Antilocapra americana; assembly: GCA_007570785.1. Classification (NCBI taxonomy): domain Eukaryota; kingdom Metazoa; phylum Chordata; class Mammalia; order Artiodactyla; family Antilocapridae; genus Antilocapra; species Antilocapra americana. The sequence continues at coordinate 1,146,838 of ML663041.1, forward strand.
ATGGTTAAGTTAAACACTAAATGGTATGTTGAGTAGGCAGATAGAGATGAGTTGGGAATTCAGATTAGAAATACAAATTCAGAAATCATAAGACTCTAGATAGTGTGTAAAGCCATGGGACTGAAGAAAATCACCTGGGAGTGAATGTAGATAAGGAGAAGAGATTGAAAACTTGAGTCTTGGGGTTTGCAGCATTGAAATAGGAGAAAAAGGAGGAGGAGCCAGCAAAGTAGCCTGTAATGTGGCAGCCAGGGAGGAAGGAAGAAAACCTGGAGAGTGAGGAAGCCAGGTGAAGAATGCATTTCAAAGAAAAGGAAGTGATTACATCAATTGGTGACCGAGTAGGGTGAAGACAGAACCAAATATCAGATTTAGCCTTGAGGAGGTCACTGGTCATTTGACAAGACCAGTTTTGGTGGAGCGCGTAGGGTGAAAACCAGGGTAAAGTGGGTTCAAGGAATGGGCAAGTAGGAATTAGAGATACCTGTAAAGGGGAACAAATAAATGGGTGCAAGCCAGGAGAAAATTTCGGTCTAAGATTTGTCTTAAGTGGAAGAAAGAATAGCACATTTGTGTGGTTGTAGCAATGACATAGCAAAGCAGGGAGATCAGAAGATGCAAAAAGGGGAAGATTGTTGTGGCCACGCCCCTAAGTGGGGAAGGGATAGGAGATTCTGGGTACAAGTGAGAGGGTTGACTTAGTAAGCGGGGAAGCCAGGTAATGGCACAGCTGCAGGTAATGGCTGAGTATGTTGGAGAGATTTGTGGACGTTCTTCGTTTTGGTTTTCTCAGTAAAATCGGAAGTAACAGAGTTTCAAAATTTGTTTGAAAAAATGCTCTGATGAGTAATAAAAATCATCTGTCGATCATACAGACATTCAACAAAATGAAGTTGTGTGACTCAGGCTGAGTTACAAAAATCTGTCCTGCTTGGGAAGCCAAGAAGCAGAGTGATTAACATTAACCCATCTTATTTTTAAAAGACCACTTTTTTAAAACTATAGGATATAACAGGGCATCTATCTGCAGTTCAGTGGCCTAAAGGGTGACTTTTCACTCCCTCAGGAGCCCAAGCTATGCCAGCATGGTTCATAGTAGAAATATAGAAGTCAGTGAAATAGAAGCTTTATCAGGATAGGAATTTATTTTATTCACACTCGAATCCCTATTACACAGAAGTGTATTGGCAAATAATAGGTGCTCAGTAAACAACTACTGAATGAATTCTGGATGGCAAACCAAGGGCAACCAAAGTATTTTTCACTTAAAATGATGGTTACCAATTATTTTAAGTGATCTGTTGCTACATTCTCAATTTTTCATCTTTCAAGTGAGAGTGTCCATATGGCTGCATTGCTGCCTTTTTTTCTCCTCCAAACACTTTATTCTCGAGAACTGACTGCAGAATATTGCTTATAGCTCTGTTTTAATGGGATAATTTCAGAGGCTTTTACTCCATAAATTCACTTCGCAGTTGAAAACATGGCAGAATCTCTGTGCCCAGAATGAAAATCTGCTCTCTGATCTTATCTGGTCCAATCTCATTATTAAATGGTTATGGAGATCCTAGAGTTTAATGGGTAAAATGCTGGGCACCATCTGTTGGCATGTTGGACACCTACACCAAGAAACCAGATATGGTTGTGGAATTTCAAAACAAGGTCCTCTGATATTTAAGTTATGCCAACTTGCTACCATATGGCAGGCATAGTAAGAAAGACTCAGAAGCTAAGTGGAGGTGTTATGCTTTATATTCCAGGTCTAGGTGCCTGTTTGTAGTCGTGTTTTGTTTGAGTTTCTTGATAAACAGTAGGACCTCCAAGTAAGCTCATTGTTCTTGATTTCCCTTTGCTCGACAAGATGAGCATCTTCACATAAATGAGTATGCTGCATATTGATCGCTATCTTGACACAAAATGGCTGTGCAAGCACTTTTTGCAGTCTGTCCCAGGAGCCTCCGAGGAAAGGTGCATTGCAGGATGGGGTAAGCTAATGAGGCAAGGTGAAGAGATGATTTTACTGCAGTAGAACAAGAGGGTGTATTTTAGTTGCAGCTTGCCTTATCAGCAGGAATTATCAATGAATCCCAGTGATTGGTAAGGTGTAAAATAACTGTCTTGAGGTATTGGATTGTGGTGCTCTTTAAGAGGAATCACCTTCCCTACTGAAAACAAACCAAACCTGGTAGGGGTCTCCCCTCCCCTTGGACTCTCAGGCACATCATCCAACCCCATTGAACAACCATCAAGATGTGCACTACTCCCATAGGAAATTTCGGTACCAAAGACCGACAGAAGGAAACCATACTCTCTTGTTCCTTTTTAACAAGGAGAATTTTTGATTTTCCAAATTATGTTATATTCTGACTCTTAGGTTTATCTGCTTTTCATTGAAGACTGATGGGAACAAACTAGGGAAGGTCAGAATTTCACATGAAATAGTCCCAATTGCAAGTCCAGTAGAGCCTTCTGACTCTGCTAACAGGTTGCTTATGGTAGTTCTTTCCCTTCCAGAGGAAGGCCTGGGTCATGTTCATGGGGATGAGCAAAGGGTGACGGGGTCTGGGGTTGATGGGCCCTCCCTGTGTCTGTCTTCTTTACCAACTTATTTCAGACAAAGGCTAGCCTTAGCTCCATGGGCAGGTCATAGGCTATTTTCTTTCATGCTGTATAAACTAATTCTTCCTGTTTGATATTGAAATTGCCCTAACATAGTCACAGTGGTGAAATCTCAAGTTTCTCTGGTATGTTTAGATCTTTGTCAAGATCTTCACTGGGTTGTATGTGATTTTAAAAGACTAAAAAATCCATTGGCATATGGGGGTATTTAGGGGTATTTCTTTATTTCAGTTCTGAGTTTCACCTTTCCTTCAAGCTGTTTTTAGACTATCAAAGGATTATTTCTGTTTTGTATCCATTTTCTGACAAAGAAAAAAACATTAGGTGATCATTATTTAAAGCAAGGAGAAGGAAGAGGAAGAAGGGGAGGAGAAGAGGCAGAAGAAGCCAAATAAAAGAAATTACTCTAGAATTTGTTTCCTTTTTTCTTTGCAGCTAAATTTATGAATCAGTGAAGTTTTCTAAGTATTGATAATTTTTTAATGCCACCATTTATTTTGCTTAGTTTTGTCCAAAATCCTCAATTTTATCAGCATACAGTGTGCTAAATGCATGACAGACCCTTACTTGCCTCTTGGGGTACAAAGATAAATGACAACCCTTGCCTTCAAAGAATTTACAATTCACCATCGTTTGGCCCATCAGCTGTTCCAGTTGTGAACTGGCAAATTGAGTACATTGACTGCAGTATTGGAGGTAAGCATTTTTTTCTTTTCTTTTTTGGCCACACCGTGTGGCTTGTGGGATCTTAATTCCCTAACCAGAAATTGAACCCAGTTCCCCAGCAGTGAAAACGCAGGGTCCTAACCACTGGACTCCAGAGAATTACCTTTTTTCATTTCTGTTTCTAGAGGTTGCAGTGGAAGCCTGAGGCATGGATTCCAAGCTCTAGTTTTACACATTTGTGATACCATTGCCCTCCCCCCTTGCAGTTTCCCCTGAACTTGTGCTTTTTCTAGGAGGTCTCTAGAAAGATGGTCTTTCTCTGCCTGAAATGCACACATTTGGGTCAAGACCTCTTTCAAAGAGCCTAGTCCAAAATAAAACCAGAAAAACAAAAAATAAAAATCTGGTTTTCTAGTTCCAGAATAATCTGGAACTCCAGTATAATCTTTAGTCCTTGCCAAAGGTAAATTGTTGTTCAGTCGCTAAGTCGTGTTCTATTCTTTGCAGCCCCATGGACTGTAGCACGCCAGGCTTCCCTGTCCTTCACCATCTCCTGGAGCTTGCTCAAACTCAGGTCCATTGAGTCGGTAATATTATCCAACCATCTCATCCTCTATTTGTCCCCAGTAAATTAGTTATCACCTGATAACATTCTTGCCCAAACTAAGAGCCTAGCTGTGCCTTTCTGTGCCTGGACTCCTGATCTGTGTAAACTGGGAGATAATAAATGGATGTTTTTGTAAGCCTTGATATTTGTGGAAATGTGTTATACAGCAGTAGAAAACTAATCCACTCATGATAGCAACATGATATAAAGAGCTATCCAAAAGTACTGGAATATCAATAGCTAGGTTTTGAGTATTTTCAAAGAATCACCACAGAACATTTAAGCCCATGATTTCCCTCTTCTTGGAAATGTTTTGGAATTTTCTTTTTCTCTTTGTTTTTATAGCTCAAAAAAGGCCTCCTCTACAGAAGGACACATCCATTTGTTTAGGGATTTATGCTTCCAATATGTATTATATGTCAACTGTGTATGTGCCTGGCACTCAGTTGGGCATTTGGAGGTGAAATCTGACTGAAGCATGGCCATTGCACACCAGGAGCTTACACTGACATGAAAGCAGATCATTGCATATAGTATGGATGCTCAGGTTTGAAGGTTATAGCTGATGACACAGTGCACAGGAAGCAGGTAGCGTTTGCCTCAGTGAATTTGCCATGGGCAGGAGCCTGGCTCTCGGCCCAGTGGACTCATAACCCTGATTGTAATGGCCCATTGCAAAGGGATTGTCTCTTGGAGGTGGACTTATGTTGCCCAAGCTCATTATGACTGCTCTCTATTAATACAAATCCAATTAGAGCCTATTAAAATACAGTGAGAGCTACATCTCTAAAATCGAAAGGAAAGCCCAAATCAACAAATCAGTGCCTTATTATCCCCCAGTAGACAAGTACTTGGAAAACCAAATTATCATAATCAGGGTGACAATAAATCAATTTAAAATGAGGAATTAAACTGTCAAGTTGACTGGTCTGATGTGGCCTCTGTCTGGATAACAAAATGGGAAGTCAGATGATTGCATCACCATGGATTCAAGAAGCGTTGCTTTGCGAAAACGCTTGACAGACTCTTCCCGCAGCCGCGAGGACCTTACCAGCAAAGAGAAACACTTGCTCAGCCAAGATTTCTCTGCCCTTGAGAGCCCTTGGATAGGCCTGGCCAACTCCATCTCATTGCAATATTTCAGCCTCTCTGTGCTGCACCTGACCACCTGTTCACACTGTATCTTCATAACAGGGAACAATACAGACTGTTAAGTTTCTTCTTAGTTACAGTCACTCTCAATTCTCCTTCTTTAAGGTTATTCCCAAATCATTTTGTTTTGAATTGGGGATTTTCCTGTACTTTTTGCTCCCACATGACAGACAGTCCTCTGGCACTTTGTTCACAGAGGGCTAATCAATACAAGTGCTGTAGTAGATGGGCACAGAGGGTTCTATAGGAACTTGGGGGGAAGAGAAGCCAATTTACTGACTTCCTACTAAGGACCAAGTACCGTGGCAAGCATTCTACATGCATCACTCATATGTAGTAATTGGGGATTAAGGAACCTGCTCATAGTTATAGAGCAAGAAGCAGGGCCAAGGTTTAAGCTCAGGGCATCTGAGCCCAGAGCTTATGTTCTTAACTGTGTCCCTTTAGTCTTTTAGTCCTCATATCCACTCTGAATGATGCAGAGGTATATCTGTCTGGGCTCAGTTGCAGAAAATAGAGGCTACTCTATTATTTTAAAGAGAGAGAGGGTTTTAATGGGGGACCTGGGTGCTTACAGAAATCACTGAGAGGGTGGGAGGAGCAGGCTGCGTCTCTAGAACCCCTCGGTAAGACTGGTCTGCCCAGAGAGCTGCTATATCTGCCAAAGCCAGGAAGGTGAGCGATCAGGAAGCATGGGAACTGGTGCAGTCTGCAACAAGTCACCAGTGCCCCACCTCTCATTCAGTACTTATGATCCAAGTCATTAAACACCACAGTTTAATAAAAAAAATTCTCCCCATGATTTCCAGGAGAAAGAGCAGAAGTAGCAATAATATAGCCTCTAACTTCCCCCTTCTCAGTGTTGTGTGAGTCTCTGCTCAGCTAAACTCAAATAGCACCCTGTACCCTAACCACAAGGGAGGCTTGAAATGTTTCTGACCTCTGCAGCTTAGGAAGGCATACTAGAAGGAACCAATGGGACAGATGCTGAATACCAGTCCCTGTGTCACTGCGGAGTCCCAGGCTCAGAGAGGGATATGCCTCAAGTCACATGATGAGAGAGATGGCTGGCCAGGCTCTCACTGAATTTGTCACACACTAAACTCTGTGTTCCAGAGAAGGCAATGGCACCCCACTCCAGTACTCTTGCCTGGAAAATCCTGTGGACAGAGGAGCCTGGTAGGCTGCAGTCCATGGGGTCGCTGAGTCGGACACGACTGAGCGACTTCACTTTCATGCACTGGAGAAGACAATGGCAACCCGCTCCAGTGTTCTTGCCTGGAGAATCCCAGGGACGGGGGAGCCTGGTGGGATGCCGTCTATGGGGTCGCACAGAGTCGGACACGACTGAAGCGACTTAGCAGCAGCAGCAGCAAACTTTGTGTTCACTGTCCTCTCCACTGCTTAACTCAGCCTAGTAAGGGAATGAGTGCTTATGAGGGCTTCTTCTTGGAGAACCTGGATTTTGAAGGAGGGACAGACTGTGGTTCTGGAAAGATAGGCAGTGGGGCAGGGTCCTTGGAGGCACGTGACTCCTTCCTCCTGAGCTGCCACTTTGACCCCTTTTTCAGAATTTCAGAGGACTCAGTGCTGTGGCTTACCGTGGTGAAAGCTAAGTAGTGAGCCTTCTCATCTTTGTAAAGTAGCTTAAATTGTTAATATTGTAGAAAGGGTTGGGGGCTCCAGTTTTTCCTTTATTTTTCTTAAAACTTATTTTTCGTGCATGCATGTTCAAATATACAATTTAATCAGTCATTGACATAAATACTGCTTGTCTCTCTCGAAGAAGCTTGGTGGTTGAAGTAAACAAGAAATCCTGGCAGCTGCCAATTGCTAGAATCAGAAAGGACTCTAGAGGCACATTCCCTGCTCCAGTAGCGACAGTGAATCTAGGAAGAGACTTACTCTTCCCATCAAATCTACCTTCAGATGCCACCAGATGCCAACCTGGTCTTCAGCTTTGTCTTCTCACTAATACATACCTTTGGTAGGATAGTAGTTTTGAAGAAGTAACTTATTCTAGAGAGGTGGTGACTGAGTAGGCAGATACTCTGCTTGATGGACAAAATGAGAAAATACTAAAGCCAGGAAGCACTAAAGGAAACTGAAACTTGGAGGTTCAGATTCTACTGTTTACAGTAATGTAATTTAATTCATTCCTTAAAAAATAGAGATGAAAACAATATTATAGGAAGCTGGTTGCTTAAAAATAGATTGGTTTTGTGCCAGTCTAAATGAAAAGTGCTCCATTGTATAGGAAATGGACACACTATTTGGGGATGTTAAGAGTTTAGGGTCATTAATATTTTCCATGTTCTTAGCTCTGCTCACTAGCACTTAGAACTCTCCAGAATAAAGCGGTCTCAATTCTTAAAAGCTTTATTGATTGTCAACACAAATAATATTCAGGGTTTTTAAAATTCTGGGACTTGGGAATCTTGAGAAATTAGGTGAGCTGTCCTTGGGGAGCATCAGTTGAGTGAGAGTGGTCAGATGAGGTTGATTCAGCTGGATATTCCTGTCCTTGCCGCCTGCTGAGTCCGGGGAATCACTGGGGGTCTGAGGACATTGGAAGATGCTTGTGTGTCTCCGCATAGGGCTCTTCTCCATCCAGCCAGAGTGTGCAAAGAAAAGGAGAGGATGGGATGGAAAGTGAATCTAGGTCTAAATGCTACTCCTGGTCCCTGGGAGATTAGGGAAATCTTCCTTTGAAAGCTGAAATTTAAGAATTCTGGCATTTCCATTTGTCTTTCATTTGACATGTGTCCTCATTTATTCTGCTAATATATGTAGAGAGTTTTGAGCATAGTATAGCAGGTAAGAGCCTAGATACTGGCACCAGATTGCCCTGTTTCAAAATCTGGCTTAGCCACTTATTATCAGCATGAACTTGGGGAAGTCATTTAATTTCTCTGTTCCTCAGTTTCCTCATTTGTAAAATAGTTATGATAACAATACTTCCAAGGATTGTTGTGAAGATTAAGTGAATAGATTACTCAAACATGCATGTGTGTGTGTGTGTGTACGTGCACAGGCACACACATACACACCATCCCCCTCTAGAAGTATTAGCCATTATTGTTGATGTGGATTCTTCTTTCCCAAAATTGCGTGAGGTAGGTATTTATTAAGGCTATTTTGCATATGAGGAAACAAGGCTCAGTGAGTTGAACGAGTTTGCCCAAAATGACAGAGCTTGTAAAAGGCTGGGGCTTCCCTGGTAAGCTCACCTGGTAAAGACTCTGCCTGCAATGCAGGGACGCGGGTTCAATTCCTAGGTTGGGAAGATCCCCTGGAGAAGGGATAGGCTACCCACTCCAGTATTGTTGGGCTTCCCTGGTGGCTCAGACTGTAAAGAATCTGTCTGCAATGTGGGAGATCTGCATTCAGTCCCTGGGTTGGGAAGATCCCCTAGAGTCAGACACGACTGAGTGACTAAACACATAGCGGAAAAGGGGTTAAGCCCAGATCCAACTGCCTGGGATTTCATGGCCTGTGCTAACTAGCATCTTCATTCACTATGATGATCATTCTGACAGATTTAACCCTTGGAGATACCACCATGTTCTTATTTCAGCCATAGGGAGTCCATATATTTCCTCACTGGGGTCAAGCTGTAACCCCTCAGTTCTTGGGTTGGAATCGATCTCTCCTGCAGTGTATAAACCCCACCATGACCCCATGTTTTATTCCTCCTAGTACTTCCATACTAACTCACCTTTTTAGGTTTGTATATCTGAAAGACAAAACCCCCGGACTTCTTGTCCTTATCCCAGATCAAGTCCTAGTTTCTGTTCTTTTCTTCCTTCTTCCCTGGCAAGCCCCTAGCACTCATGTCACATAACTAAATGCTTGTCAGGCACTCTTCAGATGAACATTTTTAAGGTCAAATGCTGCCTTTTGACAACTCTTTGACTACGTGGAAAACAGTTACTGCAGTACACACTCTAATTTTGGCAAGAGGATGATTTCAGAGAAGCATCTGGTGCACCAAGAGAAACAGGGCCAGTTCTGTCTTTGGAGAAGAATAGGCGGAATCACAGTGCATGTGCTCAGAAATGTCTAATTCAGCCAGAGCCTTCCTCTGTTGTCTGGTAAAGTTCACACCCAGATTGGAAAAGAGCCATATCCACCACCTTTTCCCACTCCTGACCTCAAGCCAGGCATGTGCTAAGGCAGGAACGCAGTCCTCATTGGCAGTGCCCGGGAAGGAGGCAAAGCAGCCTGTCCGGTGGCCCTGGCACTGAGCTCCTCGACCGGGGTCTGATGTTTCATGGGGGACTTGGGGGCATGGGCCACAGAACTTTAGAGCCCCAGCTGTCAGAGTCCATGTCCTTTTTCCCCCCACCAAAATTCTCTGGCTTCTCTCTTCTGCCTCCAACATGGGTTCAAGTGTTTTAGGATGGAGAAAGTAGATCAGTGATCGTCAGAGCTGGCTGTACATTAGAATCACCTAGCTCCTCTGGCTCTGCCTACCTAAGATTCTGAGTCACTGGTTCTTGGCCTGAGCATCAGTATTTTTACAAAGTTTATCAGGTGCTTCTACTTTCCAGCTGAGTTGAAACCACCAGCCGTGGTGCTTTGGCCAGCCCTTCACATTTGGGTTCTATTTCTTCTAGCAAATGGATATAATAAGAATACTGGGTTCTTAGGGTTCTTGTCAGGATTAAAAAGTTAAAATAGATGAAGGGTCTAGAAAACTGCCTAGAACATAAGCTGGTATTAGCCATAATAATCAGTACTGCTATGATTATTATAGTCAGTGCTTATGCAGAGTCCCAGGGATTTGATAAGGGGAGCAAGTCTCTGCCCCCAGAGCTCACGATCCATCCTCTGGGGAAGACAGACCTGCCGCTGCCACACTCAGTGCGAAGGTGAGTCTCAGAGTGAAGGCAGGTCTATGTGCTGTGGGGGTACAGGGAGCAGCTCACTCTGCCCCACAGAAGGAAACAGCTTAACAGAAGCAGGTCTACTGCTTGAGCCGAGTCTGGAAAGACAGACTTGCCATACAAAACGCAGAGTAGGTGGAGGACATTCCAGGTAAAAGAACAGTCTGTACAAAGCCATCCTGACGTGAAGGAACATCAGATGACAGACAACTGGCCGGTAGTTGGGGCCCGTCTGTTGTTGGGGGGAAGTGCTGATCAAGAGATGGAAATGAAGACCACTGCCAAGCCTTGAAGGACCTATATGCCTGCCCTGAGGCAACTTGGATTTTATTCTCTAGGCATGAAAAACCACTTAGGTTTTTAAGAAATGAAGCTGCTGCTGCTGTTTAGTCGCTAAGTCATGTCTGACTCTTGCGACCCCATGGAGTATGGTGCATCAGGCTCCTCTGTCCATGGAATACATTAGAATACGGTATTAGAGTTGCTGTTTCCTCCTCCAAGGGGTCTTCCTGACTCAGGAATCAAACCCACACCTCCTGCATTGGCAGATGGAGTCATTACCACTGAGCCACTAGGGAAGCCCTAAGAAATGGAAAAATATCCTCCACGTTGTGTTTTTGAGAGTGTTAGTCACTCAAGCATGTCTGACTCTCTGCGACCCCATGGACTGTAGCCTGCCAGGCTCCTCTGTCCATGGGATTCTCCAGGCAAGAATACTGGAGTGGGTAGGCATTCCCTTCTCCAGGGGATCTTCCCGACCCAGGGATCAAACCTGGGTCTTCCGCATTGCAGGTAGATTCTTTACCATCTGAGCCACCAGGGCATTTTTGAGAAGAGATAAAAAGAGGAAATGGCTGGCAGGAGAGGAGGGTATCATTAAGACCTTTCTGCTGATGTGGAGGTGAGGAGTGATGACAGCTTGAACTAAGGGACAGCTGGGAGGTGTGACTGGAGAGACATCGCAGAGGCAGCCTGGCAAGGCATTGGTATTTGACTCACCGGGGTAAGAGAGGCTGGCAGCCTACGGGTGTTGGCGCCTTTGTACGTTGGCTGCAGCTGAGGCAGGAGTTAACGGAGGACAAGTGGGTTTGGAGAAGAAGAGAATGAAGGAAGTGTTGAGCATGCAGTGTGTGAGAGCCTTCTGGGCTACCCAGGTGGAGGATGTTTAGAAAGAGGTATTCACTGGGCAGCTGAGAAGGAAAAGAGGGATTGTGCCCCTCAGCCTTCCTAGACGTCCCCGTACATCTGCCCGTCTTCTGGACATCTGTGAAAACCTCCGATAACCAGCTTCAAAAGCTAGACATCAGTCTTGTCAAAGTCTCCTTCCTTAAACTGCCTTCCCGACACCAGCAATGAATCCTCCTTGTCTGGGAGGCATGGGTGACTGAGATTTGTCTTGCTTGACTTCCTAGAGGATCTAGGAGCTGTATGTGTTGCCTGTCAAATAAGTATACTCTTCCATTGTGCTTATTGGACAAAGGGTAATCCAAGATGGAAGAGTCTGGTTTCTGGTCCTTGTAGTAGAAGGTGCTATTGTGCAACCCCAACTTAATATTGTGAAAGAAAAATGTTACCAAGTCCCACATGTGGCCATATGAACTGGCTGCTCCTGTATGACTCTGAACCCCAAAGATCCTCACCTAATTAGGACTGCTAGATAAAATACTAGACAATGCATTGTTCCAATTTTAGGTAAACAATGAATCATTTCTTAGCATAAGCATGTCCCCAATTACATGTGACAAGCTTATTCTAAAAATGATTCTACATTTGTCCACAATACAAATTTAACTGAGCATCTTGGATTTCTGTTTGCTAAATCTGACTACCCTAAACCCGGTGTACCTCAGATATTTCTTGTAATGAGTAGAATCTCTTCTAATAAGAAATAATGGACTCCTTTTGCCTTTAGCCCAGGGAGATAAGCCGAACTCAGTCCCTGAGTACTGTGGCTCTGGTTCTTAGCCCACAGGCAGTAAACTCAGTTTAGTATTTTTTAAACTCTGGTGGTATTTGGCTTTTCCTTTTGAACACCTGTTTGTTTATTTTTTAAAGAAAAGACCTAATCAAATATAAAATACAGCCCCCCAAAAAGAATCCTGATTGGTTTAATAGAATTCAGACAGGGACAGAGATCAAAAGAAATGTGTGCTATATCTCTATTTGCTTTAAACAAAATTAGTCAATACCTGTGTTTTGCTCAAGGGAATTCTGGGGATCTGGACTGTGTTCCTGTTTATTTTCATTGTTGTTTATTTAACCTTTCTCACCTAAGTAACCTGAGCCGAGGGCAAGGAAGGAGGGTGAGCTGCCTGGGTGTCAGGAAGGCACACACCGGTCCTGCAGATTCCTGAGAATCTAGGAATGATAGCTATCTAGGATGATAGCATCTAGAAATAACTCTGGAAGCTGCTGTGCCCATCAGACATGGCACATCCTGTACTGCAAGGTCTCAGGAGAGGGAGGTTGTACAGTCTGGTGCAGCAGCCTGTTCCAGAGAGGAGCAGGTCCTTTTTTTTTTTTTTTTTGAAGTAAGTTCTCGTTTTAGATTAGCACAAACTCACTTCCTCTTTCACTGTCTCCCTTTGAAATGAGGGGGGCTGCTGTCATTCTCCATTGCAGCTGAACTGTACCTTGGGCTTCTTCCTTCCTTTTACACCTAGAGGCGCTTCGTCCGTCATGGCTACCCAGTGCCATTGGGAGACCGGGAAGGTCTTTGAGCTGTGTTGGTAAAACACAGGAAGGAACAACAAAAAAGAACTGGGCCTAGATTATCTAGAGAGGCTTACCGGTATCTGAACAATTAGATTAAATGAACAAGACCATAATTTTCACACCAACTAGCCACATCCGGCATCGGATCCTGCACAATCCTTACTGCTCGGCTGGGACTACAGGGAAGTTTAATTAAACACGCTCACAAAGGTGCCCTCAGCGGTTTTTTCCTACCACTTACCTACCCCACTACAACAGTGGAAGGCCAGTCTTAAAAATTCCTGTGTCTCCCCTCTGTGTTGTTTCAGAGGGAAGCAAATGATGGTTTGTTGTTTGGCTGAACGTAAGGAAACCAGCGTCTCATGATAAAGAGGGAAATCTCCCTGCTCGTCTGTGAGGCCTGGTGGGAGCCAGGGAGCTGACTGCTCGGATCTGCTCTCCTGCACAACATATTTATATCCGCTTCAGCTGAGCTGTGTGAGCTGCTGTCCAATGCTAATGGCTCTGGGTATTTGTCTTTAGTAAATAATTCAGTAAGTACCCTGGGAAGCACACATAACATTCGCTGTCGCAGATCTCTTTTGTGAACGTGCAGCTTTTGCAAAACCAGAAAATAGAGAAAACCATGCAGGCTGAGAGGTGGTGGAGCAGCCGAGTGTCAGCCCTGAGCACAGGCTCAGAAAGAAGACTTCCCGAGTTTGGCATCAGGCTATGGCAACACTTGCTAGCTCTGTGGTCTGCAGCAATTACTAACCTCTCTGTACTTCAGGTTCCTCACCCGTGAAATACAAGGAGTTGTGAGGGTGAGATGGATTCATACAGAGCAGTTCCACTGGGTCCCTGGCACACAGATCACATTTGTGTATGTGGTACGTGTATGTGTCTGAACCACTATAAGTGTATTTAATCAGCCTATGATGCTACGCTCCTTTGCTCTCTTCTGGGGTCCTGTGAAGTAGGTGGAAATTTGTGAGTTATGGAAGACGTTCCTAGGCGATGTTAATTGCCAGAGAAGGCAAGGAGAACTGCTTTGGCTAATCTCATGAAAGGCAGCATGGTATGTTAAGTAATAATAAGCTGTTGGTGATTAACTGCTAGCAAGTGCCTATCACACACTGGACATAGGGCTAACACTTCACCAGAAAAATTACCACCTTTTTAATTTAACCTAATTGTAAGTAGCATCATTGTCGCTGTCTGACAGGTGGGGAAACTGAGACTTGAAGAGGTTATGTGTGCCAGTTTAAGCTCCCTGAGTCATACAGCAAAGGAGCCCTGTGATAGCCTAGAGGGGTGGGAGGTAGAAGGGAGACTCAAGAGGAAGGGGACACATGTACACCTATGGCTGATTCATGTTGAGATATGGCAGAAACCAACACAATATTGTAAAGCAATTATCCTTCAAATAAAAATAAATAAGTTGAAATAAATGTTAAAAAAGAAAAAAAGAGGTTATGTGTACATGGATCAACTTGCAAAAGGTAATATAGGGCAAAAAAAGCAAGTTGCATATATATTTATGAAACCATTTGTAGAAATGTTTTAAACATGCATATATATATATGTATATACTGAGAGTGAGAGACAGGAAAGGTATAAAAAGTACATGGGAATGATAAAAGGGGGCGAGGGTAAAAAAGAGAGGGGAACAGGAAAAATGTTTTATTTCTTTCAAATCAGTGTCAATATGGCAAAATGTTGAAATCTAAATGTCAGGTGGTAGATTGACAAGTTATCACTATATATTTGCTATACCTCTTTGAATGTTTAAAATATTTCACAATTTTAGAAAGAGGTTACATCAGCTATCTGAAGAGTGCCGGTGCAGTACCGACGCACGACAGATACTCCACAGATGGGACTGTTCTTGTCAGGAGGCTCTTTTCCCCTAACACTGCTCTGAAATAGAACTGTTGGTTTCATTGTTTGAATTATATTCTGAAGTGAAGATCCAGTAGTTTAGGAAATCTTACAAGAACCCCCAAAGAAACTCAGAACACCTTTGCAAACGTTCTAGCTAACCAAGGAGATAAACAAATGTAACTAAAAATGAATATCTTTAAGTGCCCTAAAAAAAGGTTTTTGTCAGAAATAGCACTTTGCTTGACCTCCCCATGAGTCTTCTTCCAGCTTTTGGATCTTTGCTTTTTAGTTCTGTATGTGAGTTAAGGAAGTAAAGAAGAGAATACTGGATTTTAGAGGAATGCCAGAATCAGGGGAAAATAATTCTCTGGATCCATAAAAATATTAAGAGTTTCCATTGTGTGCCTTTGGGTATATTTTTCTAATTTTTGGCTTATTGTGGGAGCCATAACACACTGGGCTGTTATGATATTGGAGAGCATTTTTATTATTGGGTTTTATTATGGGTAGTCACAGTGAACCCATACACACTCTCTGCAGTTGACACTACCTCTGGCACCCCTAAGAGCACAGGGATACTGACTATTTTCATATCAGAATTAGCAATGACCCTGTCACGGCTGCTCAAAAAAAATCAGCAAGGCTGATTTTTCATTTACATTTTGCATCTCCTTTCAGAGTTACTTAAAACTTTGAACAGTAAATAAAGAAAACATTTATGGTCTCCTCCAAAAGTTGGCATAGGCCCTGAAGACAAGGGCGCTGCTTCTCTCCTGATGACATCGTGTGATGGATAAGAGCACCTGTGCCTGTGCGTGCCCTTGCACTTAAAGGAAAAGAAGGTAAAGAAAATGTACCATAACAGATGATGGAATTCTCAGTGATTTTTTCATTTCTTCTGTGGTAGTTTCTATGCTTACCAGCTTTTCTGCAGCTAATATTGTTGACTCTTACAAGTCAGAAAAAAGAGAAGAAGCTGTGATTTATGTCAGGAAACCAGATTAATAGTCTTAACTCTTACATGGTACTTGTTGCGATTTTAAGAAAATCACTTAACCTCTTATTGCTGGTTTTCACTTTTATAAGATGGCCAGCTGAAGATCATAAGCTTGCTTGGCCTACTCTGCCTAATGTGTAGGACTCTTGTGCAGAAAGCAGATGATAAAGTGTGAAAACCCTTTAATTTAAAAGTGCTCCATCAGGGCTTCACTGGTGGCTCAGTGGTAAAGAATTTGCCTGCCAATGCAGAAGACACAAGTTCAATCCCTTATCTGGGAAGATCTCATATGCTGTAGAGCAACCAGGCCCATGTGCCACAACTATTGAGCCTGTGCTCTAGAGCCCAGGAGCCACTAGAGAGGGCACCCCACTGGCCACATCTAGAGGAATGCCTACGCAGCAACGAAGACCTAACACAGTGAAAAATAAATTAAAATTTCCTCCTCCATGAACTCAAGGGCAGGTATATTTTAGGGCAGTGGTTTTCAAACCTGCAGGCATCAGAATCACCTGGAGAGCTTATTAACACAAAATTCCTGGATTCACTGTCAGAGTTTCTGACTTAGTAGGTCTTGGGAGGGACATGAGATTCTGTATGTCTAGAAGGTTCCCAGGTGGTGCTGATATTACTTCTCCCAGGATCACTTTGAGAACCTCTGTTTTAAGGATGCACAAAGATATATACATCACACTGGTGTACCAGTATTTGGTGACCAGAAGCTTCCTGGTGACCTTCAGGAGTACACTTGAAGCAGAGTGCAAAACATAACAGAAGTTGATTAGAGAAGTCACGGGTGTGGGAAAAAAATCAACAATTATGGACTAGATGTTTGGGAAGTTCTGAGAGTGAAATATCCTTCAAACAGGAAGCAGAGTCGAATGAATGTTTGAAGGAGACGTTATGGTTGGGGCCCCCAAGGTATTTGGTTGACTCAACCCATCTTTTGAATTGTTCCATCTTTTTAATTAGTGGCCACCATTTAAAAGTTATCAGATTGCATATGGAAATCTAGATTCCTGTCTGCCTTTGAAAAGTCAGATGTAGTGTGTCATGTGCAGACATGACAGTAGTCATTTGAACCAAGTGATAGCTGCTCCTTTTAGCCGAGGCATATGCTTTGGGGTGAATCAGTCCCCATCTAGTCCTTCCCTCCTTTAGATGACCCACCAGATCTCTATGAGCAGATGAGTTTGCAGACTGCAAAGTGCAACAAGAGGAACCCTCACACTTCTAGTCTAAGGACAGAGACGAACAGGAGATACTGGTGAGTTGTGATCATGACGTGAGTAAGGTCTTGCTAGAGGAAGGAGATGGACTCAAGGACACAAGTGGGAAGGTTGATTTGAGGAAGGAATGGGGACAATTGTCCCCAAATACAGTAAGAAAGAAGGGAAATAAGATGGAAGTAAATGAAGTGGTATTCGAGCCCTGGGTCAAAAGATCCCCTGGAGGAGGGAATGGCAATCCACTCCAGTGTTCTTGCCTTGAGAATTCAACACAGAGGAGCCTGACAGGCCACAGTCCATGGGGTCGCAAAGAGCTGGACATGACTGAGAGACTAACACTTGAAGACAGTGGTCTTGATCTTCTCAGGAGTAGAGTAGGTCTTCTCACTAACAGAAACTAGACCTTCTTGAAGGAGGAGGGCTTTGTCCTTGGGAAAAGAAGGAACGGTTTGGCACGACTGCTGTGCAGCATGCCAGGTAATTGACATGAGGTAGGAAAACATGGCAGGCAGCTCACTGAACCCCATTAGAAATGAAATACACTGTCTTCCCCCTCCAGCAACACTGTGCTGCATGGGTGTTGAGGAAGTGATCCAGGACTGGGAATTAGGTAGGGCTGAAGGGGCGGAGCTGTTTCCATTTTAAACCACTGAATCATCGCATAAACACTGCCCTACAGTTTAGGGATGGGTTAATGAACTTAGGAAATACCCTCCTTACCTGCTGCTAAGTCGCTTCAGTCATGTCCGACTCTGTGCGACCCCATAGACGGCAGCCCACCAGGCTCCCCCATCCCTGGGATTCTCCAGGCAAGAACACTGAAGTGGGGTGCCATTTCCTTCTCCCCTCCTTACCTGCAACCCATCAAAATAAGGCATCAGTCCATATATGCTGTTGTCCCCATGTGCCCGGTAGAGCATTTTTAGAGCAAAAAGAACTGTGCCTAAACTTCCATGCTTTTTAAATTAGGAGAGGCAGTAGCATGCCTCAGGATAAACACAACTCTACAATCCAAGCGTAATTTTAGAGGGGGGTGCAGTTAAATAATTTAGCTAGCAAGTAATTTAGAACATTTTTATATTAAGCAAACAAGAACAGATTATGAAATGCAAAAATCTCTCTCTTTGTTGGATATTACCCAAATTCAAAGAAATTGTGCTTCACAGTAACTGTCTTGGGCTTACACCTGCACCCAGCCCACACCCATCCTGTCCTCAGCTTGGGGACTATGGCAAAGTCTGAGAAATGCCACTGAAGGAAAACACTTTATCCTTTCAAGTTGTATTTACAGCACAGTAAATGATCATTTTTTTAAAAATGTAGAAAATCAATGTCACCTGTATTTCAAATACTGTTTCCCTAAAAAGCAGCTGATTAAAATTCTGTGTAATTTGTAAGGTGAACGAAAATCAGTGCATGATCAACTTCCCATGAACAGAAGTGGGAAATTGATTGACCCCGTGACACAACCTCAGCAGTAATTAATGCAACTCAGCTCTAACTGCTCCCTTAGCCCAACGCTGATTTGACTTTTCAATTTTTGCATGCTGTTGCTTTGAAAGAAAGATGTGAAGCACAGAATGCCTCCATTTTCTAAAATAGCAGGTTTTTCTCAGACTTAACGAAAAATCTGAGACATTTAACATGTTTTGGAGGCTTTCACTGCAGCAAAAGCATTCTTTGGTTTTAATTGGAAATCCCCACATCCTGTTGGGGATTCCATCTGTTGATAAAGGCTCTCAGTGGTTTCCCTCCAAATGCAATAGATGCGGCTGTCTCACTACTAGAGGTACCCTTGTGACCCATGGAGACCAACTGACTCAACACCCTCTGGAGAGACCTTCCTGAGGACAGGTTTGCGTGTTGAGTGGGTAGGGAATAAGTTTGTCGATTCCTTTCATATGTCGCTTCTTAGTTTGCCTTGTCCCTGAAGGAGACACGTTGTGATGCTAGCTAGAGCACCTTTGTGAAAGGAGGATCAGGCTGTGCATCAGAAAACCAGGCTCATATTCCTCTTTGGCCACTTTTATACACTTGAACCAAGAAAAGGTTCCAACCTCCTTGTACTTAAAAATATCTAGGCTGTGGGTATAGAGAAGGGAGCACAGAAGGGTAGTAATAATAAGCTCCATTCCATATAGGTGATATGAGAATTCGACGGGGAGAGGAGTGTCATGCTACTGAAACTGCATTAAGGGAGGGGTCTTCTTATACATAAATGTCACATGTTATTAAATGGAATAGCTAAGATGACTGTGTTTAGGTTATGTCTCAGAAATTTATTCAAAGAAGATATATTTACACAAAAACATGGATTTGTGTTTTTACCTTTGGATAATACCTGTCCATCTTTCTACAGCACATTTTGACTAAATTCCCAATAGTTTGCTCTCTGTTTGGGGCAACACTCATTCCTGTAATACACAACTTTCCTCTCATCTGCTTTTAAATTAAGCACCTACTATATAGCTTCTGTATCTTTATGGCAATGACACTTTGAGGACAGTTGCTTTTGAGGGAGAATTTGGCTTTTCTGCCTCTGAATTTCGGTATTGTCATATCAATTTCAGTCACAATGGGAAGCTTTAAGAGGAATAATGTAAACACGAGAGAGACAATATGACTTAAAGCTCAGGTTTACTCTGTCAAAAGCTGTCCCATTTTATACTGTGTGAATAACTGTATTGTTCAGGCAAAGGTCAATTGTTTAATGTTCAGTAGTCATTTATAAACATTGATATTGCCGAATACTTGAATAGTTGAAATTGTTGTTCTGCTTACTTAGAGTGAAAATGGGAAGGAGAAGAGTTTATTGATTTTTAAAAAACCAAATGTATATGCTCAGTGAGAGAAAATAATCAATATATTTATGTCAAGCATAGAGGCCACAGGGACAGAATATAACTCTTGAAAGTTGTATCAGTCAGGATTCAGGAGGAGGCAGAAATCTCACCTCCTACTGGAACAGAGCGAGCTTGACAGAGCATGGTTAACCAGGCAGAAAGTTGTTAGTTACCTGAAGTGTAAGAAAACTTTTAAGGTACCAGGGATTTGGAATTTCAGGAAGCAGCCGCCACTCCTAGGACTGGGGAAACAAAGGGAAAAGACTGGAATTATTAAAACTTAGCAACTCAGAAGAGTTTGTCCTGATGCTCCCATCTTTGAGCAGAGGGCGATGAGGCTGGCCAGTGAGGAAAGGCATGCTGGATTCATTCAGCTGCTGGGATGGGAAGGGACCACCACCCCCATGGTGAAACTCAAAGGATCAAGAAACTGTCAGGAAGTAGAAAGGAAAGAGAAATCCCTTCTTCTTACAGACTTCACGTCTCCCTCCGTGCCCCTTTGTTTGGGCAGAATGAGAAGGCCAGCTGGCAAACCAGAAGCAAATTTGCAGGGAGTTCCCTGGCAGTCCAGTGGTTAGGACTCAGTGCTTTTACTGCTATGGCCCTGGATTCAGTCCCTGCTTGGGGACTGAGCTAAGATCCTGCAAGTCTCGTGGAGTGCCCACCTCCAAAATAGTAGTGTGCAGAGCCCCATCCTCAGTTTCAGAGAGTCAGAATATAGAATGGCAGGTTTGAGCTGAGAGGTAAATAGCTTAATCACTGACACAAAAGTTTTCAGACAAGAAGGTGAGCTGATGGCAGTAGTGGAAACCAAATCTGTGAGCTCACTCTGGGTGCCAAGCAAGGCATACAAAATACAGCATCATCTTATTGTCCTCAAATGACATTTAGTTTTATCAGTGTTTATTTACCTTCAGATAGAGCCGATGAAACTGTGATTCAGTCAGAGGGGACAGTAAGCCATCAGGAGGCTGTTGTAGGTTTCTATGAATGTCTTTTTTTAAAAAAAAAAAAATCTGGCCGCTTTTATAATGGAAAATTTCAAATGTACCTAAAGTTCAAAGAATAGTACAGTGAACTTCCATGTAGCCAACTCTCAACTATAACAATAATAATAGTTTGTCTACTCATGTTTTATTTATCTTACTGTACCCCCTCTGTATGCTCATCTCTTCCCATTGAACTGTGTAATTTCATTCATGATAATTCAATACATTTGCTTATAGCTTGACACATTCCCAAATTGAACATGCTCATGTAAGCCCCACCTAAATCAGAAAAAAAGAATACTGCAAACATTTGGGCCTTTTTATAGTACTCTCCCAGGTCGTCTCCCCTACCCTTTCCCCAGTTAGTGACCTCTATCACCTGTTTTGAACTGTGTCTCTGTGGACTCATAGAAAATGTACTTTGAATTTGGCTTCTTTTGCTCTGCCTTGTTGATGAGATTTATCCATGTTGTATTTTGTCATAGTTCATTTATTTTCCTTACTGTGTATTAATTTGTTGTATGTATACCACAATTTACTCATTCATTCTGCCATTCATATAAAAACTGAGTTATTTCCAGCTTTTGGCTATTACAAATAATGTTGCTACGAATATGCTTGTACATGACTGTTGGTGCACTTTTGTGTACATTTCTCTTGGGTATATATCAAGAAAGGAATCGTTGGATGTTGTAGTCTGCATTGGTCCAACTTTAATAAATAAATACCACTAACAGTTTTTCCAAGTGGTGAGGCCAGTTTTCCTTTTACTAATTCCAGTTGTTCTATATCCTTACAACACTTGGCATTGTCTGAATTCTTCATTTTAAACATTCTAATAGGTGTGTCATGGAGTTTCACTATCTCTTTTAGTTCTGTTTTCTTGATCACATTTTCTGACACTTAGTTGGCTATTTGGATATATTTTGTGAAGAGTCTTTTTAAGTCTTGTGCATGCTTTCATTGGGTTGTCTTGTTTATTTTTTTAAGTTTTTCTATTTTTATTGGGCTTTCCTGGTAACTCAGTGGTAAAGAATCTGCCTGTCAAAGCAGATGCAGGTTTGATCCCTGGGTCAGGAAGATCTCCTGGAGAAGGAAATGGCAACTCACTCCAGCATTCTTGCCCAGATTCTAACCCCATGGACAGGAGCATCATGGGTTAGTCTCTTTGTGTGACTATGGTGCTAATTTCATCACAGTAAGGATTAAAACTCTGATGGTATACACTCATAACATTTGTTCTTCAGAACCTTCTTGGTCATTCTTGGCCTTTTTTACTTGCATATAAATTTTAAATCAACTTTTTATAATTTATAAACTACCTGATAGGATTTTGATTAGGATTGCATTCAATCCGTAATTTGAGTAGAAATTACTTGCAATATAGACTCTTCTATCCATAGCATTTTGTACCTTTACATTGATTTATACTTTTTTTTTTTTTTCGGTTTACTGCAGAAAAATATGAAACGCTTCACGAATTTGCGTATCATCCTTGCGCAGGGGCCATGCTAATCTTCTCTGTATCGTTCCAATTTTAGTATATGTGCTGCCAAGCGAGCACTACTTTTTATTTTTATTTTTTTATTTTATTTATTTATTTATTTTTATTGGTTTTGCCATACAATGACATGAAACCACCATGGGTTTACATATGCTCCCCCTCCAGAACCCCCCTCCCTACTTTTTAATTTCTCTAAGTAATTTCATTTTCTTTCTAGAGGGGCTCTGCATATCTTTTATTAGATTTATTCCTAGATGAATGATTTTTCTAGACTCATGCTATTTTGAATGCAATAAGTTTTCATTTTTTAATTTTCTTTTCTTTGACAGGATGGAAATATAATTGGTTTGTTAAATTCAGTTATTAATTCAAATAGTTTCTTTGAAGATTATCTTTTCTATCTATACAATCATGTTTGCAAATAATGACAGCTTTGCTTCTTCCCTGTTAATCTTTATACCATTCATTTGTTTTTCTTGTTTTATTGCACTGGTTAAGACCAATACCTCCTTTAGAACAGCGTATCAGAAATATATACTGAACATAATAAATTTATAAAATGCATGAGCTTCTCTCTTACTTGAGATCTTACTCCAATATTCACTTTTACCCTGACATCCGTCTTCCAGAAAGTGGTTCTGCAAGTCTTAAACATTCTTTATGAATCAAAGGTGATGGCATCCAAACTCCATGACAGTTTGTGAGTTGTGTTCATGTTGATAGTGGGAACTAACATTGCTTTGTAGTGAGGGAGGCTGGAGTGGCAGAGCTACTGAGATAAAAAACAAATTGATTAACTTGACAAATCTTTCATTTTAGATAGTATGAATGCATAGCTTCCTTGTATAATAAAATATTGTTTCCCAGTAGTTTGGGCTCCTGTTTTCTTACTTCTCTTGTGTTCTTATTTGCGGTTCTGGGAAATAGCATTTATGCATAAATTAGCAACACCTTTGCAGCAATTACATATCCCAGTTGAGGAGAATTTTGCAGAAGGAAACAATTTATATTACTCTTATATTTGCATTTTTTTATTAAATCCTGGAGCCCTAGCCCCAGCCCTGTGGCAGAGCACCAGGAGTGCATAAATATGCATATTTTTAAGTCTGGACCTAATATATATGACGCCTTGTACTGATTCATTTCATTGACATATAGAAGGACATTGAATGTGAGAGTTGGAAATATTTTACATGCATAAACAATATTAATAAAATTTGTTAAGTTTTCACATTTAAACATATCAGGTTTCTTAAGTAATTTTTATGTAAAATTTTGAGATTGACCAATTCATTTGTATCTTGTCTTTAGCTTTAATACATAATTTTTAATAATATAGAAGAGATGTAGTTTTGAAAGCAGAAAGTTTTTTCGATATTTTACATTTTCTTTATTTTTATAAAACTATGTTAATTTACTTACCTCGATTGCAATTGCATTTTATTTTTTAATCTTCAAATAATTACCATTAATAGTACCAATTATATGAAAATATTTACTATAGAAATGTGACAAATTTGCCAAAATAAAGGTATAAAAATAATTTTGTGGACAAATTTATGATAATTGATGGATTTTTCATGCCTTCATTTTATGACTTATTTAAACCTGGCCAGCCCATCAACAGAACACCTGAGGTGAACTGTAATTAAATTTAATCATCTTTAATATTTTGCCAAATTTAAGTTATACAGAAATATTAGCTTTATCATTTTTTATTTTATCATTATAAAGATTTACTTGTCAAGGTAGCAGTACAGAACATATTTTGACAGTTTGTAACTGGGTCTGTAATTTTTGCAGATTTATATGTGGAGAACATAGGTTCCATTTGTCTTTTTACCCCTGTCTCTGCAAATGAGCCTGAGTGAGCCTGGCTCAGACCTCGAGTACAGTGCAGTATAGAGGAAAAAACAGCAGACATCCTCATTTATCACATCCTTCAAATGTTCAATTAGTGCAGTACTGATTTTTTTTTGTCTGTTTATCAATTGCAGGGAGAAATACATCAAACTCTCCCCCTATGGTGTAGTTTTTCTGTTTCTTTGTTTACTTCTATTAATTTTTGCTTTGTACATTTTGAAGTTATGTTATAAAACACACAAATTGAGCATTATTATATCATTATGCTGAGATAACCTTTTCATTCTTATGAAATGACTGTCTTGATTTCTAGTAAATTTTCTGGCTTTAAAGTCTACTTTATATAATTTTAGTATAGCTATACCAGCCTTCTCTTGGTTAACATTTGTCAGTTTTCTACTCTTTACAGTCTTTGTCTCTTAGAGTATTTAATCAGTGTATAGTTGACATAATTATGGATGTATAAATCTATCATGCTGTTTTCTATGTCTTTCTAAATGTTCTTTTTTCTTTTTTGTCACTTTTTAAGTTAATTATTATCACTACATTCTTTTTCCTTCCTCTATTTTATTATTGTTTAGTTAAAACTGTAGAGATATATCAGATATATCCTTTACTTACTAAAGTCCAATATAAATGAATATTTTTACCACTTTCTGGACCATATATATTAAGAGCCTTAGAATATTTTAATCAATTTAATACCCTCCCATGCAGTATGTTTCCACTGTCATGGAGAACTGCTGATAACTACCTGCTGGAGGATTTTTATGTCAAGAAAACTGGGGAGGGATAGTAGGATTACTCCAGAAATAATAAGTGGGAAGATTTCCTCCAATCCAACCCTCTGGAACATCTGTTCAAATCTAGGCACCAAGCTAGGTGCTGAGAGGACTGTGCTAGGCTCTGTCCTGTGCAGCAAGCAGCATTCTCTATAAAATTTTCTAATAGGTCATCGCTGGAACAAGACCTGGGCAAAAGGTGCAAGGGAGTTGAAGAAAGTGCTGCAACCAAAAGGAATGGAGATGGTTCTGCTATGAAGCAACTTTGGGCTGAAGGACCTCAAGAACTTTGGTTCTGATACCTTTAGGTCAGCGGTGTTGAGACACGATGCAGAAGGGCATTCACATAAAAGGTGCTAAGCACTGGGCCAAGAGAATTCTAAATCTCAAGGCCCTAGATTGACAGTGCTTTTTCCTTCATTGCTAAGACTCAAGAACCAAAGGCCACCAGGCCTGGAAACTTGGACTCGAGTACCAACCAGAGGGCAGCTCATATATGCAGTGTTTGCTTAGAACCATATCAGCCTTTTGTATTTTTTAACCACCAGTCACATCTTAAGACTTCCAAAATGTTCCATCCTTATGTGACTTTGGAGTCACTGTTTTCTTCCTCTAATACCGTTGGGCCTGGGGTGGTCTAAAAAATGCGTCCCTGTGGCTTTTGCCCATATCTGAAATTAAACACACACACACACACACACACACACACACACGCACACACACACACGTTACAGGTTAATTCCTAGGTTTTACTCGCAGGATGACAACTGAAAGAAAAATCAGGATTTCTTAATAGTTGGAGCTGTGTTATTTTCCCATTTTCAGCTTTTAGCCTTTTCTCCAGGCTGATGAGAGGGCAGCTGGGCCTGCAATAAAAAGTGACCCTGGCAGTCAGCCCCTCTGTTTCATGGTCAGAGCCATGGTTTCTGCCTATGAAGTGCAGTTGGCCTTTGTAGGCAGAGTAACTGCAGAGGACAATCCAGCACAGCTCTGGAAAACAGGTAGATCTCCGGTTATGAGGTTGGAGTTATATCCTGACACATCCCGAACATTGCCAAGCCTCTATATGAGGCTGCCAGCCCTGAGGGAGTCACAAGGGTGGAAATACTCACACTATGAACAGCCAGTATTTCTAGCATTCCCCAAAGTGCTGGTCTCGTGGTGCCCTGTCAGTCCAAACCACTAATCAGAAAGCTTTCTAGAAGCTAATTGGACTGTTTGAATGTTAATCCTGTAACCTCTGCCTCCTCAGTGCCAGCCAGTGGTGCTAAGCCACTGGAATGTTTGTTTGGGCAGCAGATGTGGCTGGGTGCCCTCTCGGGATCAAGCCCTGGGCTGAGTGTAAGTGTCGGTATCTGCTTCCACCCGTTTATGCGTATATCCAAATATCCACCAGGAAAAGGGGTTTTTTTTGTTGTTGTTGCTACCAGTGAGTAACTCTAAGGTTTAATATTGGACATCATAATGGAAATAGGAATCATTTTTTGAGCACTTGCAATGTACCACCATGACCTCAATGCTTTTCCTCCATGTTTTCAAATCCTTACAACCTGCAGGGTAGATATTTTTATATCCATTTCACAGACCAGGAACATAATGCTCAAATGATTAAAGAAACTGACTCCCAGTGGGTGGATTGCAAAGCTAGGTTAGAAGGTTACAGGTTAATTCCTAGGTTTTACTTTAGATACTGTGTTGGTGACAATTTAGATCACAATGTAGTTCCCTTCACCTTTAAATTTTGGGGTGTTTGAGCTGGTCCTCTATCTCCTTGTAAGCAGTTGTTCAGTCAGGGCTTCCACATCTTTTCCAGCTTAAGTTGCAACCTCTGTAAAGAGATCATACCCTCCAAACTTTCTCTGTCTTCTCTAAGTGTTATTACTCAAGCAATGGCGAGGTGACAATCTGTTTTCTTGTGTATAGTATTTCCCTGTCCTTCCAGGCTAAGATAATCACTTCAGTTACGAGATGAATTTTAAATCCTTTATTTCCTTACTTTAGGCTTCCCTGGTACCTCAGCTGGTAAAGAATCCACATGCAATGCAGGAGACCCTGGTTCGATTCCTGGGTCGGGAAGATCCGCTGGAGAAAGGATAGGCTTCACACTCCAGTATTATTGGGCTTCCCTGTGGCTCAGCTGGTAAAGAATTAGCCTGCAATACAGGATACCTGGGTTGGGAAGACCCCCTGGAGAAGGGAAAAGCTACCCACTCCAGTATTCTGGCATGGAGGATTCCATAGACTGTATAGTCCATGGGGTCACAAAGAGTCAAACACGGCTGAGTGACTTTCACTTTCACATTGACCTGACTATGCACAGTGGTTAGGGGTTGTGGTCACTTACATCCAAGCAGTGTCATTTGAGTGAACAGATGACAGTAATCCACATCTTTCTTTGATGGTATATTGTTGTCATTAAAATGTTATTACTATCAACCATGTGAAAGTGTTAGTCGCTCAGTGATATGTGACCCTTTGTGACACCACTGACTGTAGCCTCCCAGGCTCCTCTGTTCATGGGAGTCTCCAGGCAAGAATACTGGAGT
This sequence comes from Antilocapra americana, assembly GCA_007570785.1. Classification (NCBI taxonomy): domain Eukaryota; kingdom Metazoa; phylum Chordata; class Mammalia; order Artiodactyla; family Antilocapridae; genus Antilocapra; species Antilocapra americana. The sequence continues at coordinate 1,174,102 of ML663041.1, forward strand.
GGGTTGCCATTCCCTTTTCCAGGGGATCTTCCTGACCCAGGGATCAAACCCAGGTCTCCTAACTTGCAGGCGGATTCTTCACCCTCTAAGCCACCATGTAATTATATATATATGTATATATATACATATACATATACATATATATATATATAAAAATCTGTTAAATAAAAAATCTGTGCTAATTACAATACATGATTATTATAAGAAATGTAAATATACAGGCAGTCCTCACTTTTCATTTGGAGGTAGTTGTGATGCAGAGTAGGGACATAATTCCAATATACATCATGTTCCAATAATAGGTTGCTGTGCAAAGTGACACTGTCCTGAGGTCATCATTTATTCAGTGGCAGTTATGCAGCTGGTACTGCCTTTAATGCTTTACCCATGCTGTGTGTGTTAGTCAGGTCTAGCTGCTGTAACAAAATTTCGCAGACTGAATGGCTTAGGCAATAGAAATTTATTTCTTCACAGTTCTGGAAGCTAGAACCAGTTTCTGGTGAGAGCTTTGTCCTGCTTGCAGACTGTAGTCTCCTCACTGTGTCTTCACTTGGCAGCAGGAGAGAAAAAAGTGAGCACTCTGTTGTGTTCATTTATAAGAAATCCAATCCTATTGGACCAGCACCCCACCCTGATGACCTTGTTTAATCTTAATTACTTCATCATAGACCCTATCTCCAAATGCAGTCACACTGGGGGTTTAGATCTTCAACAAACAGATTGAGGGGGGGTGGTTGGGGACAGAGACATTCTGTCTGCAACACGATGGATAATCCTCACAAGAAACACATTTTACAAATGAAGAGACTGAGGCTCAGAGAAAATAAGTCACATTAAGGGCAGAGACAGGATTCAAACTAAGATCTGATTTTCAAGTCCATACTTTTTCCAACAACTAAAACCACTTCTTACATTTTATTCAATGACTAACTGTTGAGACAACATATAGATGAGAAGAGGAAGCTAAAGTTAATATGTCAGTTGCTTTATTTACCATGTTAGATTGCTTTGTGCTGGCTTGTTTTAAAATATGATCCTCAGACTTCCCTGATGGTCTGGTGATTAAGATTCTGCCTGCCAGTACAGGGGACATGGGTTTGATCCCTAGTCTAGGAAGATTCCATGTTCTGCTGGGCACCTAAGCCCGTGCACCACAACTACTGAGCCCCAGAGCCTAGAGCCCAAATTCTACAACAAGAGAAGCCACTGAAATGAGAAGCCCGCTCACCGCAACCAGAGAAAGCCTGGTTGTGGAGTACCTAAGTACTCTGCAATGCCTAAGACCAAGGGCAACCAAAAATATATAAATAAAACACACACCTCAAGATAAATCAGTATCCCTCAACTGCTGCTGCTGCTGCTGCTAAGTCTCATCAGTCTTGTCTGACTCTGTGCAACCCTATAGACGGCAGCCCACCAGGCTCCACCGTCCCTGGGATTCTCACAGCAAGAACACTGGAGTGGGCTGCCATTTCCTTCTCCAGTGCATGAAAGTGAAAAGGGAAAGTGAAGTCGCTCAGTCGTGTCTGACTCTTCGCGACCCCACGGACTGCAGCCTACCAGGCTCCTCCGTCCACGGGATTTTCCAGGCAGGAGTGCTGGAGTGGGTCGCCAGTGCCTTCTCTGATATCCCTCAGCATTTGAACAAATAGAGCATAGAGCAAAATGGACTGAAAAGCATGGCAGTTTTAAGTATGATCGAGTGCTTGAAAGATGAGTATCTTTTTGTTACATTGCCAGAAACTTTTATTACCAAAGGTGAAAAAATAACCCAAGAACTGTAGGACTTAAGTGTAGGAAGAAGTAGAAGTTACGACTTAAAACAATGTCAAATGTGAGTTTAAATGCAGTCATCTGTGCTTAGAAAGGATATGCATTAGATAATTAAATGTGCTTAGAACTTTTAGTGTAAAGGTTATACATCCATATTTTAAGCAATTCAAGCAGTGAGAAATGTACATATAAATATAAAAATACATGTTTTAGAAACAAAAATAACTCATGCAGCTTGCTTTTGTCATTTAATAGATATGTTGGCTGCATTTTCATGTTGCTCCATGTACATTGGCCTTGTTCTGTGACACAATGATCCAGCATTACATAGTTGGGTTGTACCATCACTGGTTTAACTTCCCCTATTGATGGATATTTAGGTTCTTTGCTACAATTCCAAAATGATAGCATTGAGTATTTTTGCACAGCTTTATACACATGGGCAGATGAATTATGTATTTTGTCTGTAGGATAAACATACAGTCAAGATGTTGACAGACATTGCCAAATGACCTTCAAAATCAGTTTTCACGTTTAACCTTTCCAAAGACACATTCTGCACTGGCTGTGATGAAGCGTTGTGTGAGTTCTCACTATGTTGCATACCTCCTCTCTGATGGCAATTGATCAGAGGCTTGAAGAAAGTGAGGGAGATTGCCGTGCTGCTATGGAAAGTGTTTCCCGAAACGATAGTCCACTGAATTTACCTGTGGACTCAAGTGAGGTCAACTGACGTTCATTCATTGAAATGGTAGCTCCCAGCTCCTTCTCATCCTTGCAGTTCATTCTGCAAACATTGAGTGACTGCTGTGTGGTTAGCAGGTTGTTGGCATTAGGGCTATTGGAGAAATAGGGGAGACAGAACACCTACCTCAGATTCGTGTGCTTTTCTTTCTTTTTTTTCGTTTTTGGTAGGTGATTATTTTTTTTCTGGAGAACCCTGTCTTCGACACCCTCAGTATGTGAGACTAAGCGTTCCCCCAACACCTTAAAAAATGGAAAAATCACTTTTATATTTTTTAAGTTGGCTTTTAATGTACTGGGAAGGGAATTTTTCTTTGGCTTTGCAGTCTCCCAAACTCCACAGTGGGGCTGCTTTGTCCTCACGTCTTTTCTCTGGGTTCTATGTCCCTGTGCTAATCAAAAGCAATCTAAGGAACACTAGGTCTGTGGCTGAGGGATTTAGCACCAAATCATGTTATGCAGCTCTTCCCAACCCAGGTCTCCTGCATTCCAGATAGGTGCTTTACCATCTGAGCCACCAGGGAAGTCCCAATCAGTAGGCAGTTCTTTTCTTTTAAAATTTACATACAGTAAATTCACTCCTTTCAGTGTACTGCTTTGCTTTTATAACTCAAGGCTTAACTCAAGTAAAAGCAAATTGTTGCTATTGAATATGCCCTTAGCTACGGTTTGATATTTGTCTTCCCAAAGGGGCTTTCCCGGTGGTTCAGCCGTAAAGAATCTGCCTGCAATGCAGGAGACACAGATTCAATCCCTGGGTTGGGAAGATCTCCTGGAGGAGAGCATGGTATTTCCCTCCAGTATTCTGGCCTGGAGAATCCCCATGTACAGAGGAGCCTGGTGGGCTACAGTCCATGGGGTCACAAAGAGTCAGACACAACTGAGCGAGTTAGCATGCACACTCGCACTTCCCCCAAAGTCCATATGTTGAAATCCTAATGTTCAAACTGATGGCTCTAGGGGGTGAGACCTTTGGGAGGTACTTAAATGATGAGGATGGAGTCCTCATTAATGGCATTATTGCTCTGATAAGAGACCCCCACCAAGCTTCCTAGCCCCTCACACCATGACACAAGGATACCAGGAGACAGCTCCGGCCCAGAAGAGGGCCCTCCCCTGACCACATTGGAATCCTGATCCCAGACTTCCAGCCTCTAAAACTGTGAGACATAAATCTCTGTTGTTTATATGCCACTCTGTCTATGGTATTTTGTTATAGCAACTGAACAAACCAAAACACCCTTTATCCTGGCAGTGAATAAAATAAGCTAGCCTAGAGTTCTTTGGGCCTCTGACTATACAAAAATTAAGATGCCCTCCAATATCCAGAGTTTCCTAAATCAACAGTCTGTATAATTAAACTTATGTGAATTGTTGGTCATAGCTGTTTTTGTTTTATACTGAGATAAATGGTATGTGGCCTTTGAAAATTGTGCCTGCCTTTTCTAAGCGTTCCTCCCCTGAGAGCTGAGAACTTTCTATAATCATTACCTGTGACACCTTAAGACTTTTTTTTTTATTATAACAAAGCAGAGTGCATAAAAGATTTTTAATGAAAGGCATAGTCTTCGGAACTGAAACAACATTACCAGCCTGAATGAAGCCTTGGAAAATGCTAATACTCAGTATATTGAAAGGACAGCCAGCTTAACCTTCTTAATGCCCATTTGCCTGAATTTATGAGATATCATTCTTTTCAGTTTGGTATTTTTGAAATTATCCAGCTGGGAGTGAGTCAATTTTTTTTTTTTTTCTGTCACTAATTCATTAAAAATGCCAGTCCCACAGAGCAACTCAAGCGAGACCATCTGCCTTTCAGAAAACCATAAATAACCCAAAGAAAGAGAGGGACTCTACTCTTTGGACCTGAGCTGGGACTGATATGTTTAGAAAGGAGGGCACAGCTTCCAAGCCCCGCTCACTTGATTCCACTCCAGCTCCTCACTCCCTTACCTGGTGAGAATGCAAGCCATTTGGGGCTTCAGCTATTTCATTGGAAAAGGATTAATGACATTGACCTCTCAGGGCGGTTTAGGCCCTTAGGATTAACCTGCTTGCTTTTATGAACTTACGGAGGTGTGCTATGAAGACTGGAAGAAACCCCTTTACCTCTGAGAAAGTATTGGGAAGGAGCTTGGTTTATGATTTCTTGTATCAATAGGAAATGACCATGTTTTCAAATAAAACTGATTTGATCTTTGCTCAGAGACATATAAGGTAAATTATTAGAGGGTAGTTTTTCAAATAGAGTCATCTTTTCAATACTTAGGAAAAATGAATTTTTAAAAACTATCTCTTCTAAAAAATGGTTTACAGTGAGATTACCTGAATGCTTGGAGAAAAAAAAAATAGTTGGAAGGAGAGTGAAAGATGTAGTATTCATTCACCCAGTGTATGGTACAAGTGTTTACTACATTGTGGCCATTTTTCTAAGTGCTTAGGCTCCTGCAGGGAACAAAACTGGTCCAAATTCCTGCCCTCTTGGAGCTTATCTTCTTGTAGAGGAGACAGACAATAGAGACAGTAAGACTACTGTAATAAATGATATAGTGTCGGGGGGGTGCAAAGTCTATAGAGAAAAATGAATTAGGGAAGAAGGTAGGGGAACTGAAGTCAAATTCTAGTGCAAAAAAGAAATGCTGATTATGAGCTAAGCTTGCAAGTTATTTAAAGGCCACTTTTCAAAATCTGGGTTGTATCGGAAACATTCTGTTTTAGTTTCCTGAGGTGATGACAAAAATGTCACTGTATAAAGATCCCGCTCTCGTTTGATTCTGCCTACATAAAAATGTCTAGTATTCATGCCAACTTAAGCTAGGACGCTATAGCATAAAATCTCAACAGATTTACTTGATAAGAAGAACCCAAGAGTAGTTAAGCCTGCTGATACAGAATTGCTGTTTTTACTTTCCCCATAATTAAATTGACAAAATCTTTGCTTCTTTAAGGTGAAGAAGTTTCACCCTGAATTATTTCAGTGCCTAAATGAAATAGGTACAAATCATAAATCTGGGACTGACTTCACCAAGGCACCCAGCCAGATGATGAGCTGCTGTGTATTACCAAGCAATAAATAAAATACGACCTTTCTGACAAGAAGGAAAAAAAAACCAAAATATACCCAGAGCATTCATTACAACTTCAGAGTTAATTGGAAAACTTTCCTTGGTTTGAAAGAAAAGAAAAAAAAAAAGGCTCTATAAATCCAGTTGAATTTGCCTTGAGGTAAACAGATCAATTCTACAGGATGCAAAAATATTCTATAGAACAGTTGGTAAACAGCAGATGAAGTGAACTAAGTTAACCATATGTGAATAACACGATCTTGTAACAATTTTAAGTGAGTCATCTGCATGACAAACTAGAGGATATTTAATGCCAAATGGTCTTATTAGCCAACAGGAATTCGATAATCGTTCTAAAGAGAGCAAAATCACATTTCACACTCTGTTCAGTTTGGAGAAGGTCACCTAGGTTTCTAGGCTCCAGCGCAGCCTTTTCTTGCACTCCTCCTCCTGTTTTAGATGGAGTGCTGTACCTTCTGATTGCTGCTTGGAAGCAATAAAACACACTGCACCTTTGCTTGCTTTCATACTGAAACAAAATAAAATGAATAAGCCAACACGATACCCTCAAGAGTTATATAGAGGCACACTACACAAAGGAAGATTGTACTGTTGTTGATGGAACCCGATTTTATCTGGATATAAGGTATTCCTGAATTTTATATTCTCTTTCAAACAATTAGAATATTGTTATTGCAGCAAGGAGACGGCCTGTTGAGAGAAAGTGTAATCCCACCCCCTGTTTAATGTGAAATCCTTGTCCCCATAGTGAAAGGTCTTGCCAAGAGGTGAAACTTGGTTTTTGAGGTGCTGTAAAGCTGATGAAGAAATCTTGATTAGGGCTACAAAGGACTTGACTCTGCTTCCTTTTCCTGATGAAGATGTGGCCTCCTTAGTGCTGAGTTTGCTTCAAGAATCAAGAGATCACAGTGTTTGTAAATAATCCTTGTTAAGCAGAAGCCCATAGACTAGGGAGAATAAGGAATCCCCTCCCCCAATACCACATAGATCTGAGTATAAAAGGGCTTCCCTGGTAGCTCAGGCGATAAAGAACCCACTTACAGTGCAGGAGACCCAGGTTCAATTCCTAGGTCAGGAAGATCCCTTGGAGAAGGGAATTGCATGCCACTCCAGTATTCTTGCCGTGAGAATTCCATGGACAGAAGTGCCTGGCGGGCTACAGTCCACATGGTCACAAAGAATCGGACACGACAGAGTGACTAACACACACACACTCACACAAACACACTTACACACACACCCTGAGTATAGAAGGGCCAGGATATAGCAAGAATTGAACTTTTCTTTTAAACCTGACATACCTCTACCCCCGAGGGGAATATGAGTAGCTGTTGTGTATCCTGGGAGTAAGGGGGAAACTTCCCTAAGATACCCTGTCTCATGTTGATCTGTGGACCACATCTGCTCAGTTCTGCATCTTTAGGAACATGGAGAAGAAGTACGTGTCAGATGTCCCCCCAAACTCTCAGCCCTGCAAGGCCACAGTAACAGTGGCCTCCATATGTGTTTTTAATGTTGTGACCTTTATTCATACAACCATCTCATCATATTCTTGAGTATATTTCTTTTAAAATGGCAAAACTAAATGTGCATATAAAATGCTATGGTTACGTGTAAATGAAGTCCTGGAAAGACAGTTTATTTTGTAGACAGATTACCTCCAAATCTGAGAGCTTTTATCAAAAACATTCAACAGAGTTTGTATGCTTTGTATCCTAAGCCAAAACAAAGTAAAAATAAAATGTTGAGCCAAATTCTCATACCTCAACTGTTTGCTTATTCCAAAGGAGGTATGTTTAGACTGACATTACTTCTTTAGCTACTAAAGAAACAGCTGAGTTGTATGTAATTATAATGTGCAATATGAAATTAAACATTTATTAGATGTACAATGTGATGATTTCTCATTCTGGGCATTATAAACACTTTGGGCCGGATACTTGTTTGTTGTGGGGTACTATGCTAGAATTGGGCTTCCCTGGTAGCTCAGACAGTAAAAAAAAAAAAAAAAAATCTGCCTGCAATGCAGGAGACCCGGGTTCAATCTCTGAGTTGGAAAGATCCCCTGGAAAAAGGAATGGTTACCCACTCCAGTATTCTTTCCTGGAGAATTCCATGGACAGGAGCTTGGCAGACTATTGACTGAGCAACTAACCCTTTTACTTTTCTTTCACTTCACAGTGCTTGGGCACTCTAGGATGTTTAGCAGCATCCCTGACCTCTGCCCATTGAATGCCAACAGTCCCTCCCTAACCCCCAGTTGGGGCAACCAAATAAGTCTCTATACATTGCAAATGCTCTCTGTAGGACAAAATCATTCCATTGGCATGTACTACAGTGGATAAATATAGCTACAGTATAGGACAGAGGTTTTGAATGATGCAGACAAAAACTGCAAGAGTTGGGACCAAGGGTAAGGAGCATGTACGAGAAAGAGGTGAGATTTAGTAATTCCTGAAGTTTGTGTCTGGTTTGGGATTTAATCTGTGGCTTGCTTATTGGCTTACCTATAGTGGTATCCTTTGCAGTTTGATATTTGTATTTGAAATATGCCTTATTGGTTTCAAAGATGTTTGAGTTGCTAACTATGACAAAATTATAATGTGTGCATTAATTTAAAATAGGGGGAAATTAAGTAATTTGTACTTCTTTTTTTAAGCTTAAAGACTGAATTCTTTCTGAACTTAATCATGTGGCTTTTTAAGAATGAGAGCAGCTAGAGGTAATTGGAATGGGCATAAACTCACTGTTTTCCACTTACAAATGCCACAAAACAAAGCCACTTGGCACTGTTTTACTGAAAGGGAAGCACTATAACAGACTTTATGTTAGTAATGCTACTTTTTGGCAGGACCTCAGGGCATGTCAGGTTATTTAAACATTTTATTCTGTTCACAACTCCTCTTTTACAGATTTGAGAGATAATTGTACACACTTATCTCTCAAATATTTGTTCAGTCTTCGATGTAGTTTTAACTTTGAAGACATCACCTTTCTCAGAGGAAATGATCTGCTTAAATTGTGTCCTATTTGAAAAAAGATGTTCTCACAGACTGCTGTGTTAGAATGTCATTCTCTTTGTTATAACGTCCCTCGTTAAGTCTGATCGAGCAAGTCAGCTATGCATTTAACCAAGTGTATGAGATTGATCATGATTCTGTGTTCACCAAACTTCCTGACTCTGAGTTTCCAATCTTCTAGGAAAACATGCTCTTAAATTCTTCTTCAAATGAATTGTCATTCTCCACCAGGTACAATAATTGTGTTATATCAGTATCACTGCAGAGCAAATTAAATTTGAAGACGATGCCAGAAGTTGTGTTTGGATGTTAACCTTACTACAGATGTACTACAAATCATATTATACCATAACTTATATTACTTGATAGGTCACACATCTAAATAATTCAATGCATTCAACCCGTGTAAATTTATGAGTTGCAAATGCTCAACATGGCAAAATACACACATTATCAATGATATACCTTGTATGGGACCCAGTACTTGATAAATTCTCAAGAAACATTTGTTGAATTAAACTCTTTATGTTCATTTCTGTCCTGAAGTATTGTGTATAGAAGGCACTTTGAACTGTAAACTTTGCTTCAATAGTTTGTTCTCACTTTGACTCTGGCCCTGGACTTCTATTATTAATTATTAGAAGAAATTCTCTTGAAATTATTTTTCAAGGAGAATTACATGAATAGGAAAGTAATTGATCTGTCTCTGTCTGATTCAGCTATACTGGAAGGCCAGGAAATAGCCCTAATTTTTCTTAGGGTGCCTTCTAGTGCTGTACTTGATTCTAAAGTCATTTGGCAAAAATGGCTTATTTCAGAGTCTGTGTTAAGTCACTGTGATAAGATGAAAGATTCAGTTTATAGTTTTAGATAGAGCTTACAGGGAGAAAATTTTGACTATAAATTCAATAAAAGGTGCTAGAGTATTTGGAAAGGAAGCACCTGTATTCAACATCATTTTTAAATAGGGGAGGAGTACCAGGTATTCTCTGCACTCATTCTTTTTTTTTCTTGGTACATCTTATTTCTCTTTGTTTTAACAAAACTATGAAATAAGTTAAAACTCCTTCACATCGAGGCAACAAAAATAGAAAAAGAGAGCAAATGACATGACTGCTAGATCAAGCAGCACCTAAAATAATTGCTGTACGTTATTTGGAGATTTCTGGTGAATTAGATTGCAGGAATGTACATGACAAAAGTGGCATCTGTCATTTAAAGACAATATAATTTATTTAAAAATGGATCCTAGTGTACTGCTTAGATTGACAGGTCTTTAAATTTTGATGATAATTTTATCACTGCCTCCCCCAAGCCCCAGTATGTTAAGTGCCATTTGCTTTGGGATTTTCCTTGAATTAAAAATTGAACAATCTTATTGCAGTGCAGAGAGGATTTCATTACTTTCAGAGGTGACCTTCCAGATTCTATTAGGACAAGAAAATAGCCTTTAACAGCATCCCTCAAAACCTATCTTCCCATACTGGCTTCACCTCATTCTGGCACCTCCAAATACTCTAGAAACTCTTTGACATTCCCCCCTCCCTCTGCCCTTCGCATTCAAAGTCAGTAATACATGTTAAAGTTGTTTGGAAGTCTTCTTTATCATTTTGCTTGTGTGATTCTTCCACTTGCATTTTATTGCCTCAGCTCTTCAAGTTGAGTTAGTACCTCAAAGATAAGGATTGAGTATATTTTGTTGTTCAGCCGCTCAGTCATGTCTGACTCATGGACTGCAACACACCAGGCTTCCCTGTTCTTCACCATCTCTCGGAGCTTGCTCAAACTCTTGTCCATTGAGTCAGTGATGCCATCTAACCATCTTGTCCTCTGTCATCCCCTTCTCCTCCTGCCTTCACCCTTTCCCAGTATCAGGGTCTGTCCAATGAGTTGGCTCTTCACATCAGTTGGCCAAATTATTGGAACTTCACCTTCAGCATCAGTCTTTCTAATGGATATTCAGGATTGATTTCCTTTAGGATTGATGGTTTGACCTCCTTGCAATCCAAGGGACTCTCAAGAGTCTTCTCCAACACAGCAGCTCAAAAGCATCAATTCTTTGGCGTTCGGCTTTGTTTATGGTCCAACTCTCACATGCATGAATAGAATGCTATTCCTATGTAATTTCCCAGAGAGCTTAATTCATATCTCTGTACCTAATGGACTTCTGGTAATGTTAACTGGTTCTTTCTGATGAAACTTTGCATGATTCCTTTAAAGACTGTCTTGACTTATCACATGTGTTTTAGCTATTCATAAGAACTACAAAGTGAATATGAATCAACTATTTATGGCTTTCCTGTTGAAGATATAAAAGTGGCAAAGGAGGCACAACTTGTATTTATGTTACTGTATGTCATATTATTTTTTTATTTTACAGTGATACCAAAATGTCATTTTCAGCTCAGCCCAATTAATTCCTATGAAGACGCATACTTTCTATTGTTTCAATAAAATTCCTACTCTCATAAGCTTTCCTAGGGAACACTCTTGAAAATAGTATCTGTTTTCATCTGCTCTAAGATTTCATAATCCAGCTTTTTTAGTCTAAATAAATCTATTTGCACTTACCTCCCACTATACGTGAAACTACTTAAATACTGTCCACCATAATTTCCATTTTAATTTAAGAAAGGTCATGTAAATAGCACATACAAAAGCTATAATGGTAGTTGACATGTAGTATCTGAAATGGTTTCTCCTCTTAGGAGGGATTGTACAACCAATGGGATGTGAGGAATTAGAAAAGTATCATGGAAAATAACCTTATATTAGGAAATGGAAAGTAAAAAGTACATAAACTAAGGTTGAAGAAATGAGGTCCACAAGCCTCACTAATTTAGTGACTTTTCAGTCGTATGAGGAATAATGACCAATATCTTCTCCATGAATATGCAGATAGACATTTAAAAAGGAAATAAGCTTTAAATGGAAAAGATTAAGTTTAGATAGGAAGAAATAATCTTCCATTTTTGGATGAAAATGAAGGCTGTTAGGTGTTAGGATGATTTATTTAGAAGTACTATGGAGTTGTGTCATTAGGAAAAGATAAGAAAGAGGAAGATGCTGAAGTATCTGAAATGACAGGGACTAAATGACATTTTAAAGCGCCTCCTGTTTTAATAGTGTTAATATTCTTTCCACTTATTATTTAAATTCTTTAATAACTTCCCTGATTCCATCATATTTATCATTTCATGATTAAAGCTTCTTAAGCCTTTATTATGAAAGAAGGGAGAGATTTAAATGTTTGGTCATTTTATTAGAACACATATTTTTGTCTCCATGTTTTTCTTCTTTTACTGTTGTTACTCCAATGAAGGCAAATTACTAACTCTAAAACCTAAAAAAAAAACAATTCCAGATTTGCACAAAAACTCCTCTAGCTAGTATCAACATAGGATCAACATTTCAGAACATATAATTTATAATGGAAAAGGGTGTCTGTAACTGAAATCCAGCTGATACCATTTTGCTCTCAGTTTTATGAACATACAGAATTGATTGATGTTTTGATTTCGTGAATTGTATTTTAATAGTGGTATTTTCACAGTGGAAAATTCTCTGGATTAGATGCTGTTTTCAACTTCAAACTTTTTGTTTGTTTTCTTCTTTCTTTCTTTTTTTTCTTTTTTTTTTACAATAGGTTTATCTTTTAATTTGATGTTACTTGAATAAGAACAAAATAAAAATAACTGTAAAGAGGTCTGGGTGGATCAGTCACGGGGCTCTTCTGAGTCTGCGCTCTTTGTTTTCTGCTTGGATAGCTCTTTGATGGCATTCATTTCTGCAGGAGTGAACTTGGGGGTTAGCACCACCGCATCGTAATCGAATTCTTCATCAAGCGAGAAGGGCCGAACTTCATCTCCAACGATCCTTGCTCAGTTGGGGATTAATCTCTTCCTCCAGGTCTAAATCTTCTATATCAAGGAAATTGTCTACCTTCACCTCCCCTGCTCGATTCAGATCACCTTGAAAGGAACTGCCAACTTTTTGGCCATCATCTATCATTACCTGCTCCTCTTCTGAACATTGTGAAGAAGTACGAAGAAAGATGGCTTTATTGCTAAGATGGTGATCATTTGGTTCATTTCTCTGAGTAAATTTTATTGAAGTAAAATTGTTTTCTGAAGAATTAGTTCCAAAGGCTCCTCTGTTGGTCACATTATCTTTTGAAAGATGAGTGAATGTGCTCAGAAATTCTTCATATGTTTGCTCATGACAATTAACAAATTTATCCAGGACTTCTTCAATTAGCTGATCTTCATCCATCATCTCCAATTCTGCTGTCTGGGCAGGCATTCCTTTTCTTGAGGCCACTTTATCTCCCATTCCCTAGTTTTCCGTCTTGGTTCCCGTCTAGTCACATCGCACTTTTGGCGTCTTTACTCAGCGAGACTCATCTCCTGGAGCCACAAACTGTTGGAGCCACACGTCCCATAGATACTCTTCTTTCTTTTTTAGTGTGTTATATAGAATTTTAAATTTCCATCACTTTGAGACGACAGTAATTTTTCTTAAGTTTATCAAGGGAATAGTTACCAAGGAGTGAAACTTGTATAGAGAGAAGGATCAGAAATAGGCATTCCTATAACAGAGAACTGCACACTCTGGAGCAGAATTTCTGCTACTTAAACAATGACTTGTATCAAGACTGTACTTTGAAAACTTAGAGAATCAAGTCAGGATATTATTAATATCCGGGGACTATATGATGCTGATAGAAGCTTTCAGTGGTATAACACACACACACACACCGGCCACCCTCCATACACCAGTTGTTTCAGAACTACAGAAAGGAAATCGAGGGCATGAGCTTCTATTTAAACTCATATTGCTATGAGTTGAGTCAAGAATACATCAGATCCTCTTGGGCTACACTGAGTTGATTTTTTTTTTTAAACACACAGTGTGTTCAGTGTAAAGTATCCCCATACCACAGACTCTTGAGAAGAGGCTCCAGCTTTATGAAGAATTCTTAAGCACCACGGACAGGTGCAGGTTTCTTGTAGTTCTGTAGTTTAATTTTTTAGTTCAGTTCAGTTGCTCAGTCGTGTCCGACTATTTGCGACCCCATAGACTGCAGCATGCCCTAATTCTTAGGGACCAGTTAACAGTTTCAAGGCTCATAATCCATGTGCTCACAGTGAAATTTCACCCTGTCATTTTCTGACAAGGTGGTGGGCACTTTCATCTTCAAAAGGGTCTTTTCCACTCCATCGTTGCTGTAGCTGATAAATTATTATAGACTCTCAGAGTAAAACAATGTCCCCAAATCAGCCTCATTTGGCCTTGTTTGGCACACACAGAGGTTTTAGAAATACAGTATAACAAGGCAGAAATTGCTTGTATTGATTGGTCATGATACTAGTAGCATAGCACCTACAGGTTTATCTCTAGCCTCTTCATCCATTTATGTTACTTCCTTGGCCCCTGTGGAAATTTGACTCTGTGAACTGTATCATTGAGCTACAAAAGAATTTGGAGGGAATTTAGAGTTGTCTCAAAGACTAAGACTGTGAAAGCTGATGTGACTTGCTTGAAGTCCCATAATGTTGTGTTTATTAATACTTTATATATGTATTGCTAAACATGGTTTCTAGGTATAATCAACTCTATTCCATGCAGTAATGGAGACCCAAAGAGAGAATAATCCAGAAAGGTGGATAATAACATGAGAAAAAATATTCTGAGTCATTGAGGTATTTATATAAAGTTCATTTAGGATTGAGGTCCATTTTACTTAATCAGTGAACTTGTTGGTGTTCTAAGTACTCAAGATTTGATCTTAATTGACAGTGAAAATTTCCATAAACCCTTAAATTTAACCCAGCCTGGTTCCTATCTTTCTCTGCTCTGCCTCTCACCTTCTGGACCCTTTGTCTTCTGCCATTAGTGAAGATTTTAGACACAAATCCTCAAATACTCTGATTCCTCTCATTTCTCAGCCTAAGCACTTACCTAGCACAACACAGGTATAGTAACTAAGATATAAAGACATCTTGAGAGCATTGAGCATCACCTGAGAACTTTGTGAAGAACTCAGATAAAACAAAAAAGTGATGCACAGTGGTCTAGGTCAGATGCGAAACAGATAAGAGTGCTAAAGAAATTAGTACTGGGTTGTAAATAATATACAGGGTGTTAAGATACTAGCCACACTTCCTCTCCCACTAATTTGGTTATGAGAGTGTTGCAGTAGGTCCCCTGTGGGGACTCTCCTGACCCAAAATTTGATGCCGGTAACCAAGACAAAGAGTGTCCTGTGAGCCCCAGAATTGCACAGTATGCCTCTGAAAACGTCAAACAGTGAAGCCTTAGCAGTACATGCCCAGAAAAAATTTTCACCAGGAACCTTGGCATTTTGGATATTATGTGAAGTAGAAGTGGAAGAGAGCTGGTGAGACTGCAGATGACTTGATTGTGCTCTGTCTTTATTCCATTTGACAGTTCATTGCAGACAGGTTTCTTTCTCATACAGCTTGAAACAGTGTCAAGGGAAATGTGTCCCACTTTCCTCAGACCAGCTCTAAAAAATTTCAAAAGGGAAGACACTGGTATAAATTCAGCGAGTCATAAGGGAAATAAGTTGATACCACACTTGAAAGTTCCAGAAGTTGAAGCAAAAATGGGTCATCTTTTAATGAGCTAATAGAAAGCCATTCCCTCAGTGGGAACTGTTGATCCAAGTATATGGACGTGCACGATGTTTATATCCAGTCCAAGGCATTCAGACTCGGATACAATGACCCCAAGGCTGGCAGTCAGTAACAGCTACGGTGCCAGTCTAAGGAACACAGCTATACTGGACCAGTATGAAGTCATTGAATTGCCATCACTGTCTTCATCTATCCCAGTCTGATTAGATCTTGATACACACATGTTGTTTTTTGTGACTAAAATTTTCAGTGAAATTTTCATGTGATTGAGTCATTGAAAAATGAATCGTTCAACCATTTTATGGAAACTCCTACTTCGGTATAATTACTATAAGAGGCTTCAGATGATTTTAGTCAGAGAAAGAGCAGAGAAGCTGTACAGAGCATCTAAGAAAACAATTTAAGATCCAGGTTAAAAAAAATTCAGAACCTCAAGTGATGCATTGAGCCTGGATTAGGTGAGCAGGCATTATGCAACTTTATTGTTCATCAGTTTAACTTGCAAATTTAGATGATTTTGTATAGAATTCCATTTTTTTCTAGAGTTTTTTAAAAATTGAATAGAATTCTGGGGGAAGCACTTAAAATTTTATTTATGTATTTTAATTGGAGGATAATTACCTTACAGTATTGTGATGGTTTTTGCCATATATGTCAGTATCTTTTTATTGATAAACTCATTTTAGCCAATTCTTTGAAAATTAGAAGTCCATGTATGGTGTATATGACAACTATTGGTTAGTCAGAGAATTAAATTGACCTAACCATTTTATTCTGTCACCACTTCCAAATATACTGGAATGTACTGGGCTGCTTAAAAGGCACCTCTCTCCCCTGGAACCTTGGTGTAGGTCTTCTTCTGATCAAACATTCCCATTTCTTTTCTGGAAACCTGAGACTCACTGAGTCAGCACAATCTGCCCAAGGTTTCAGAGAAATAAACTGCAACACTATAGCCCTCTGGCCTGTTTTCCAGGTACCATGCATGACCTCTTACCTTCTGATTCAGCTCTCTATGTTTAATCAAATGATGTGAGTATGCCCAGGTCTCAGGAAAAGCTCTCACTGTCTCTGGCTAGGTCAACTTCTGTTGACCATCCATTATCCGGAATTCAAATATCAGAGTGTGAAGGACTTCAAGCCACTACAATAGCAATAAACCAGTTTTGGTGTGGAAGGGGGAACAGTGTTGGGAACAGATAAATATGTATTTTAAGGAATTCTTTGTCCAGACTTAGTGCAGACAAAACTAACAGTAATAAGGAGGAAGACTTGGATACCTAGAGATTATAGTAGGACCATTGACTGTCTGACCACACTGAGACCAGAAACACAGAAGCACTGAAGACATGACTGAGGCAAAAGAAAAAGATAATTGAATCCGAGGATATTTGACACACAACAGGATAGGGAAAGAAAAAAAGATTGTGTGAAGCCCAGGACCAGATGGCTTCACAGGTGAATTCTATCAAACATTTAGAGAAGCGCTAATGCCTATCCTTCTAAAACGCTTTCAAAACATTGCGGAGGAGGGAACATTCCAAACTCATTCTATGAAGCCACCATCACCCTGCTACCAAAATCAGACAAAGACAACACACAAAAAAGGAAATTATAGGCCAATATCACTGATGAACATAGATGTAAAACTCCTCAACAAAATTCTAGCAAACAGAAATCAATAACACATTAAATAACTCATACACCATGGTCAAGTTGGGTTTATTCCAGGAATGCCAGGATTCTTCCAATATATGCAAATTAATCAATGTGATACACCATGTTAACAAATTGAAAGATAAAAACCATATGACAATCTCAATAGATGCAGAGAAAGGCTTTGACAAACTTCAGCACCCATTTATGATTAAAACTCCAAAAACATGGGCGTAGAAAAGGAACCTTCCTCAACATAGTAGAGTCCATATATGATAAGCCCACAGCAAGAAAAGAGGTTGTGTGGACAAGAGAGGGCATGATGACTATAAGATATGAACACTAAGAGTCTGCGAGAAAGAAAGGACAAAATAGGGGAGGCCAGCGAAGGAATTTATCAAAAAATTATTATAGAGCTCAGCCATCTCTCAAAATGTGTTTGGTCTAAAAGTTGATATCAGGCATGAGCCCTGAAGTAACATGGCTGCGGTGTGGAGGGTTGCATTTAATATAAGGATAAGTCAGATCACCCCAGGAATTACAGAGGGGTGTTACTGCATACAAAATTTGCCAAAGACCTTCAGACATACAGCGCAATGGTGCCTAGTGACCGTGAGGCCAGGGGCCCACACACTGCCTGGCATTTAGTATTAATAGGTTCACGCTGTGTATTCTGAATGCAATATGAATGAACTGTCCTCACTGTCGTCTCACAGAATCTTCGGCTATAGAGAACTGGAAATATGTGCCGCTGGTTTATGGGTGAATGTGTTATAGGCGGTGTTCTGCAGTGTGGACTGGAAAAGGCAAGGGAGCGTGGAATCTGGGAGTGACTTGAAATGAACAAGCCTCGGAAACCTGACCTGATCCTTATGTTATTCAGGAGTTTTATGACTTGTTTAAAAAGAGCTGCTCTTCATACGCCTTCTGCTTTTGTAAGTGTGTTGTCTGTTCTGCTGAAGTATTACACATGCCACTATGCTCAGCTGAATGGGGATATTTATTTCAGTATTTCTAGGGCCTCCCTAGTGGCTCAGATGGTAAAGACTCTGCCTGCAATGCAGGAGACCCGGGTTCGACCCCTGGGTGGGAAAGATCCTCCGGAGAAGGAAATGGCAACCCACCCCCGTATTCCTGCCTGGAGAATCCCGTGGACAGAGGAGCCTGGTGGGCTACAGTCCATAGGGTCGCAAACAGTTGAACACAACTGAGTGACTAACACTTTCACTTCATGAAAGGATGTCTTTCCCTTCTCCCCACCCCTCCATGACCTGCAACTCAAAACAATGTGAACAGATAAATTTTAGAAAGCAACTTAGGAAAAGGACAGGTTCTTAGAGTTGACCAAGGTGTGGTTTTAACTTTTATAAACAGACAACATGTAAAGCAGCTGTATAAAAATTGTCCATTGCTGATTCTTTTCAGGGAACATCTTTGTAAATAGACCCCCACCCTCTGAGTGTGGCATTTAATAGTGTCCCTTTGTCAAATTTGCCAGCTTCCCCCTGGACTGTGCCTCCTTTTAAGTACAACAAGGGCAAGTTGACTCTGCCGGCAGGAGCTAGTCTGGGAGACTGAAAAATAAAACCTTGTAACTTTTAGGAAAAAAAAAATCCCTCACCACAGAGATTTCAGAGGAGTCTTGGCATTGATTCCAGAGGACAAACTAACGCGCAGATGGATGAAGAATACTTCCCAAGAGGCTCCATCATTTTTTAGTACTGTCAGGGAAAGATGATTTCAAATCTAAGTCTTACTTGAGGGTGCTTCAGCTATTCTCCAGCTAGGTACTTATGGTTCTAATCTTGAAGAAGCTGTGTTGCTATCTTCTGTCATCTTTCTACCTGCCAGTGTATCAATTTGGATATTATTCAGAAAGTAAAATGTTACTCTGAAAGAAAATACAATAATTTGATATGTCCTACCAATAATATAGAAAACATCCAAACATATTGTTCATTAAAATACATTTAGGTGAGATCAGAGAACTGCTACAAAAATAGTTGGCTCTTGTTTGCATAATATAGGACTATAGCAACAATATCTGCACTGTGTTATTAACCTGTTTTGCAGTAAATGGTGCTTACTTATGACCTTGGACATGTGGTATCCATTAAGTAACATCTCCGAGAATGGATGCTTACTTACTTGTTATTAATAAATGGAAACAAAATGTCTAAAATAATTTGCATGCATGCTAAGTCACTTCAGTCATGTCCCACACTTTGCAATCCTGTGGACTGTAGCCCACCAGGCTCCTCTGTCCATGGGATTCTCCAGGCAGGAATATTAGAGAGGGTTTCCATGCCCTCCTCCAGGAGATTTTCCCAACCCAGAGATAGAATGTGCTTCTCTTATGTCTCCTGCATTGGCAAACGGGTTCTTTACCACCAGCACCACCTGGGAAGCCCCTAAAATAATTTAGGGGAAAGGAAAAGTAAATGGCAAATGTTGACAGTCACGAAGCTTCCTGAAGGTATCAAAAATGCAGATTACTTAGACATTAATAAAAAATAATACAACAGCTTTTATAAAAATGCATCTTGTAGGTTTCTAAAGGTCTGCTTTCAGGGAAATGTAATCTGGTATTAAGTCTCTGAAAGTGGTCATTTCCTGATGACGATTGTGTGATGAAGGTGATGATAAGGAAGGAGGTGGTGGAGTTAGAAGAGGAAGAGGTGCCTTAGGTGTACGTTTTCCCTGCCATTCTCACATAAATTCTTAGACTAAATAATGAAGAATCCTTCTCCTCCATACAACTAGTGAAAGAAAAATAGATGAGTGATGTGAGTGGCCAAGAGGGCTGACTAGAGATCACAAACAAGGTTTGGAAGTTTCCCGGGAATTGATAGACTGTAGAAAAAGAGTAAAGAAGATGATGATTTTTTTAAAATCTAGGTAACCCCAGGATGGAAAGGATACTTAGCCATCAGTTTTATAAAAGGCAGCCTCATGACAGCGCCATCATGTTTCCACACATGCTGTACTTTGCCTGTGAAAGAAAATAAGTTCCAGGCAACTCGAGAGCCTCAGCCTGAAAACATGGGATGTGCATTTACCCATCCGTGTGCTTCTGCACAGCTCAAAAAAGGACTTCTGTTAATAAGGCTGACCTTGGGTCACTAAGGAGCTTCCCTGGTGGCTCAGATGGTAAAGAATCTGCCTGCAATGCAGGAGACCCAGGTTTGATCCCCAGGTTGGAAAAGTCCTTTGAAGAAGGAAATGGCTACCCACTCCAATATTCTTACCTGGAGAATCCCCTGGACACAGGGCCTGGCAGGCTAACCGTCCATGGGGCTGCAAAAAGTCAGACACAGCTGAGCAACGAACTCTTTGGGTCACTAAAATACATGTACACACACACACACACACACACACTCAAGAGTTACAGAGAATCTATTATAAGCAACTACTTGTAACTTTGTGTGTGTGTGTGTGTATGTATTTAGTGACCTAAGGTGATTCTTATGAACAGAAGTCCTTTTAGAGGGAAATGTTGCTTATTTTAGAAGGACTTTAATCCATGAGAACTTGGAAAATGTGAAAGTAGAATTAATTCTGAGGAGTTCTGTTTAATGTATTCAGAAGTGATTCCCTGGATATTCTTGAGAGCTTAGGTGTCACAGAGCTTCACTTAGTGGCTGGCTGGATTCAGGTTTTATGAAAATTTTCTGACCATTCAAAAGTATCTACCAGCCAACAGCAGATAGCTTTACTTCCTTGTCCAAAATGTGTAATTTTCTTGCCAACTTATAATTTCTCCCAATATACTTGGAGTTCTTTCCAGAAGGAAGTCAGCCTCTTAGAAGTCAATCTAATATATCTTAAGGAATTCAGAAAAAAAAAATGTTACAAATTTTCATGAAAAAAGAAAAAAACGTTCAGTCTCACAATTAAGTAAGGACTTCTTTACATGAATAAACTTGTTAGAGCTGGAATCATGGTGACACCCACTGAATCGATAGGCCTACCCAGTAATGCTAATAAAAGCCTCTTAGAAACACATTTTCAGCCAATAAATATAAAGGACAAATGCAAGTCTTTAATCAGGCCCTTTTCTCATTGTGAGAATGCATTTTACTCAAGCAGATACCAATTAAAAAAATTTTTTTTTGTCTGTGTGGCGTGTGGGATCTTAGTTCCCCAACCAGGGATCGAACCTGCACCCCTTGCAGTGGAAGTGTGGATTCTTAACCACTGGACCACCAGGGAAGCCCCAGACGTTAGTGTTTATAATGGGTGAGAACTTGGTTCTTGCTGCTATGAAATGACTGTGATTTTAGGTCTCAAAAGTAACATATTATTCATAAATGTAGCTGACAAATGTAAAATATTTTATTTCTGCATTCAAAGCATCCTTATAGTGAAGCTAAAAATAAAGGTAGAGCCTTTTTGTTTGTTTGTTTGTTTGTTTTTGCAGGGGGTAAGGAGGGATTTGATTAGATAGTATACAAAAAGTCAATACATAGAAGAAAAAAATAATAAACTAGATTTCATCAAAATTAATACATATGCTTTTCAAAAGACACTCTTAAGAAAATGAAAAAGTTAAACCAGACTGAGATAAAGTATTTGAAATGTATTAAATGTTTATGCATGTATTAAACAAAGCATTTGTTTCAAAATAAAAAAATTTAAAAAAAAAAAGGAAATTCCCTGAAAACTCATCGTTGCTGTCCATAACAAGCAACACAGATTCTAACAGTAAAATAGAGTTGAAGCCGTTTCTGTTGGCGACATGTGACCCTTCCATCTTTCCACTGGGTACTTTCTTCCTTCCATCCTTCATTCAACAAATATTTGTAAAGCATGTACCAACTGTTTAGGTTGCAGGTGTTAAAATTATAGCAAGGAACAAAACAGTGAAGATGGGCAATAAACACAGAGCTGTATGATATAATATTAGCTGGTGATAAGTGCTGTGAGGAAAAATAAAACTGGGAAAGGGGACAGAGGAAGATGGACTTTCTGTTTTAGCTTGGATTTTGAGAAAGTTTCCCTAGAGGTGGCATTTGAGTACAGACCTAAATTAAGTGAGGGAGTGAATCATGCCGATATCTAGGGCAGTGATTCCTAACCAGGGGTGGTTTTGGCTCTCAAGGGATATTTGGCATCTGGAGATGCTACTGGTGGTCACAACCTGGTCTGGGGGGTGGGGAGGTGCTACTGGCATCTAGCAGGCAGAGGCCAGAGATGCTGCTAAACATCCTGCAATGCACAAAACAGGCCGCTGTAACAAAGGAGGCCCTGAAATGTTAATATCACTGAGGTTAAGAAACCTGCATCAAGGGAAAGAATATTTCAGGCTAAGAAGGAAGTTAATAACAACGGGCTGAGAGATGGAAACTTGCCTGGGACATTTGAGGAAAAACTAGGAGGCTTGTGTGGCTGGTACACAGTGACAAGGGATATTTACCAGGAAAAGAATTTGAACGATAGCTCACAGCCAAGTCATATGGGGTAACAATTGAGACCTCTCTTCTCTGTTTTCTGCCTCTCCTTCCTACTTTACTAAGCTTCTATTCCACGACTCCCCTCAGAAAGCTAGCCAAGCATTGCTAGCAGATGTTCTGAGAAACTAATTCTAGAGTTTTGTGGGAGAAAAGAGTTTCGCCTACTTGTTTACCTGAAGAATGAGTTTTCTCCAGTCATCTTGCCCAGTGATGGAAGATCTTACAGTTGAGAGTTTACTATCCAAAGATCAGGAGGATCAGTTCACTGAAGTTCTAGAATAGAAGGCTCTGATATGGTAGTTATCACTGTTACATGACCGTCTGAATTTAAATTGATTGAAATGAAGTTAAAAATTCAGTTCTTCAGGTGTTCTAGCCCACATTACATGTGCCCGATAGCCACATGCAGCTGTGGCTGCCATACGGGACAGCTCAGCCATGGAGCGTTTTCCTTGTTGTTCTCTTGGGCAATACTGTTTTCAAATAATTTAATGTTAACTGTATAGGGAACTTTTGAATTGAACAGTTTATTCCTTTTGTGAGAGAGAAGGAAACATAACTGACATGCCTCAGATAACCATATCAGTTATTTTTTACCCCACAAAAAAACCCCTGAAAGTTTAGTAGGAGCTTAAAGTAGATCATTGGCTCACGATTCTTTGGGGCAGCAATTGGAGCTGGCCTCAGTGTGGCTGTTCTTCTGGTTCGGGTTGGCTTCATTCATCTAAGTGATGGGTCCGCTCTGACTTAGCCAGGGGCGGTTGGTCCCAGATAGCCTCGGCTGTGATGCTCATTATCTTCTCTACTTGTCTAGCATTTCTAACTGACAACTTTGGGTTGTTCACATGGTGGCAGCAGCAAGGGTTAGGAGGACAGGAGCCAAAGCCCAGGTTTGGAACTCGCATAGTATCACTCTACTTCACTCTAATGCTTCATTCCATTAAAACTTACGTCTTTGATTTCTCAAACGTTTGGAAATTTTAAAGAAGCAAAATAAAAACCTTGAATTGTAGCAAATGGAATACTCAGTACACAGCACATTCTCTCTATAACCCTATGTAGGAAAATGACAGATAACTTTAAGTTAATAGTTAAAAAATAATTTATTTTTTTAAATATATGGAAAAAATTTTAAGAAGATGTTTTGAATCATTGATACAGGTAGGAGCCAAGAATATGATCATCTGTAGCAGAAGCCTGATTTTGGAAATGGAGACGCATTGAAGGAAATCAGGCTAAAAGCTGGAGTACCTTGAACACAGGAGGGTCTCAGAGTAGGGACAGAATAAGAGCTTAGGGTCAGTGCTGCTGTGATAGGTAGAAAAGATTGTGGAAAATTGTAGTCCCAGGGATATAACGCAGATGTTAGCCTCATTGAGCATGCTGCTGCTGCTGCTGAGTCGCTTCAGTCGTGTCCGACTCTGTGCGACCCCATAGATGGCAGCCCACCAGGCTCCCCCGTCCCTGGGATTCTCCAGGCAAGAACACTGGAGTGGGGTGCCATTGCCTTCTCCGTCATTAAGCATAGCTATGATTAATGTTTTTGTGTAAGTAATCTCTTTAAAATTATGTTCACAGTTCTGCTATGGAAGTTTAACAACCTCTCTTCAAAGTAGGTTGGCGGACTGTATTAAGGGACTTTAAAACGTTGCTGCAGTCAAACAATCTGATGGTCTAAGTGACAATAAAGCAATCAGTAAATCTATTATAGTAACCATTAAAAATAACATTTTTTACATATTTTTTCATTAAACAGCAAAATATTTACACAACAAGGTTAAGTAGGTAAAATGATCAAGTCTGTGTATATAGCTTTATTCTAACTTTTAAATAACTATTTTCTACAATGAAATATGCTTTTAGAACATCATAAAAAATGTTATCATTATAAAACATTATAAAATGTTTTAAATTTTTACTTCATATAATATAAAATATTTGAAAAATATTTACCTCTGAGCGCGGTTAAAGGTGGATATTGCTTTTAGACAAAAAGTCAACAACTTACAAAGGAATAAATAGATTCAAAGTAATACATGAAGTTATCTAAACCCTTCCTGAAGCACCTCTTAAGGATGAGAAGTTGAAAAGATGTTTTATTTACTCAACAGATTTCTATTTTACTGTTTTTAAAGAAAAAGACATCTTAAACCTTTTTCAGAAACTTCAAGGACAGTCCTCAGTTTTATAATCTAAGACTAGAAGATAGCTACCTCTTTTGACGTTTCATATATTTCAGTTATAAGCACTTCTTAGTCTTCCTAGATTTACTGACTCATGAATCTTATTTTTTTACACTCAGAATTTTTCTTTTCATTGTAACTTTTTTATTACTTAATGTCTGTGTGATTAAAAATTTTAAACAGTGCAAAAACAGGCACAATGAAAAATAAGTCTTCCCCCCACCCAGAGCTCGAGTCCCCCATTATCCCTCCCACAAGACACTATTATTTTCACCTCTGATGTATTCTTCCATCAATAGTCTGTGATTTACAAGCATTTTTTAAATGTATAGACCCCTGCCTCCCTCCCTTTTTCTTTTATAAATGAGACCATATTATGCATTCTGTTTTCCAGTTAGCTTTTTTTCCCTGCTTTACTTATGGGAGATGATTTCATATTAGCACTTAGAGATCTCTCAATCTTCCTGAAAACCATATGGAATCCTGATTTCAAGCCTTAAGCTTTAACTGCCCTTTGTCTCCTAGACTGCTTTTCTGTGTTGCTCTTATCCTGACCTTCCCCAGTTTCTCCATGCTGGGATATTTGGTGACCTCTCGGAAGGGCAGATTCTCGAGTGTTCTTCAGGGGCACATTAAAGCTCGCTTCACTGTCTCTAGACCTTTTGGATTGCAAGGAGGTGACTGCTGGATTGACATGCGATTAGCTAGCACAGTTGCCTCGTTTTTAGCAATCCACTCCAGTATTCTTGCCTAGAGAATCCCATGGACGGAGGAGCCTGGTGGGCTGCTGTCCATGGGGTCACACAGAGTCCGACACAACTGATGCGACTTAGCACGCATGCATGCATTGGAGAAGGCAATGGCAACCCACCCCAGTGTTCTTGCCTAGAGAATCCCAGGGACGGGAGAGCCTGGTGGGCTGCCGTCTGTGGGGTCGCACAGAGTCGGACACGACTGCAGCGACTTAGCAGCAGCAGCAGCTTGGTTGCTTTACGTTGTTGTATTAGTTTCTGTTGCTATACAATGAAGTGAATCAACCATATGCATCCATATAGCCCGTCTGTCTTGGATCTCCCCACCCCCTCTATCTATCTCTGTAGGTTACCACAGAGCACCGAGCTAAGCCTCCTGTGTTTGATAGCAGCTTCACACTAGCTATCTGTTTTATATGGAGTAGTGTACATGTGTCAATGCCAGTCTCCCGGTTTGCTCCATCCTCTATCCACGTTCTCTACGTCTGCATCTCTATTCTGCATGGTCCATAGAGCATCCTCAGGTCCTCTCGGGGGTGGAAACGAGCTTGGAGCTCCTGGTTCAGAATCTAGTTTGCATCATTTCTCCTCACTGTGTTATTCTCCGCTTGCCCACACTGCAGGTTCTATTTTGCTTTTCTGCCCACACACCAGAGAGCTTGTTCTAAGCTACGAGTATTACTCAGTGACTTTGTTTTCTAACTTTAAAAACAAGTTTAAAGAACAAAGTATCTTCACCATTGCAGATAGAGATTTCATATTGCTACTAGTACCCTGTGTGTTACATGCTCTGATCTCCCGAGTTAGATGCCATCTTTAAAGTCCAGGCATTATCCTTACAGTATACAAGGAGTAGCTCTGATTTGAAAGCTCACCAAAACTCAGATAAGAACTCAGCTCTTTGGGGACTTCCCTGGTGGTTCAGTGATTAAGATTTTGCCTTCCAATGCAGGAGGTGTGGGTTTGATCCCTGGTATGGATAAGCTAAGATCCCACATGCCTCACAGCCAAGAAAACATAGAACAGAAGCAATTATTGTAACAAATAAATGACCCAATCAAAAAGTGGGCCAAAGAACTTAACAGACATTTCTCCAAAGAAGACATGAAAATGGCTAAAACACATGAAAAGATGTTCAACATCACTCATTATCAGAGAAATGCAAATCAAAACCACAATGAGGTACCACTTTACACCAGTCAGAGTGGCTGTAATCCAAAAATCTACAAGCAATAAATGCTGGAGAGGATGTGGAGAAAAGGGAACCCTCTTACACTGTTGGTGGGAATGCAAACTAGTATAGCCACTATAGAGAACAGTGTGGAGATTCCTTAAAAAACTGCAAATAGAACTGCCATATGACCCAGCAATCCCACTGCTGGGCATACACACCAAGGAAACCAGAATTGAAAGAGACACATGTACCCCAATGTTCACCGCCACATTGCTTACAATAGCCAGGACATGGAAGCAACCTAGATGTCCATCAACTGACAAATGGATAAGAAAGCTGTGGTACATATACACAATGGAATATTACTCAGCTGTTAAAAAGAATTCATTTGAATCAGTTCTACTGAGGTGGATGAAACTGGAGCCTATTATCCAGAGTGAAGTAAGCCAGAAGGAAAAACAAAAGTACAGTATACTAACGCATATATATGGAATTTAGAAAGATGGTAATGAGAACCCTGTATGTGAGACAGCAAAAGAAACGCAGATGTATAGAACAGTCTTTTGGACTCTATGGGAGAGGGCAAGGGTGGGATGATATGGGAGAACAGCATTGAAACATGTTAATCATCATATGTGAAATCAATCGCCAGCCCAGGTCTGATGCTCAGGGCTGGTGCACTGGGATGACCCAGAGAGAGGGAATCGGGAGGGAGGTGGGAGGGGGGTTCTGGAAGGGGACACATGTATACTCGTGGCAGATTCATGTCAATGTATGGCAAAACCAACATGATAATGTAAAGAAAATTTTAAAAAGACTTAAAAAATAAAATATTAAGAACTGGACTCTTCAGTAAATAGAGTTTGTATTAGTTGCTCAGTCATGTCTGACTCCTCACGACCCCATGGACTGTATCCTCTATCCATGGGATTCTCCAGGCAAGAATACTGTAGTGGGTTTGCCGTGCCCCCCTCCAGGGAGTCTTGCTGACCCTGGAATTGAACCTGTATCTCCTGCATTACAGGCAGATTTTTTTTACCACTGAGCCACCAGGGTAGCCCCTCAGTAAGTACCCTTATTTATAAATTTGCTGACCTCTTAGGAGTCAGTGTCTTTAAAAATGTTCTTTAAATGCTTATGATAGTGGCTGTTAAATTTTGTGGTCAGATCCCCTTTATACTCTTACAAATTACTAGGGACTCCAAGAGCGGGTTACAGCTTTCTCTACTTACCATATGTGAAATTAAAACTGATTAAAAAAAAACTAAAGCCCAGGAACATATAATATTAGCTATCAGAGCCATAACATCATTCCAGACATTTCACCTCTAAAAAACTCCACAATATGCTTTGCTAGAATGAGACCAAAAAAGGTAAATACTGCCTTATTGTGAAAGTAATTTTGATCTCATAGACCCCCTAAGCAGAAATGCAGGGACCCTTAAGGCTCCCTAGACTTCACTTTAAGAACTGCTAGTCTGTTGTATACATTTGAAACAGTTCCTTTTTAAGGAGAACCAGGTATTCTGTGTCCAGAAAATATTTTTTTCCACTGCTGCTGAAGTGGCCAATGGAGCTCCATGGCAAGAGCAAGAGAGAAATAAGCATTTATTAGGTACATTCTCACTGCCTCTTCCATCATCCCTCAATTCCAGTTAATCACCAGTCTCACTCCATTTACAGTCATCTGTTTCCACTGATATTGACCTAATTCAGACTAGGATTGTCTCTCACCTGCGTTAATCCATCAGCCGTGCAGCTAATCTCCAAGCCTCCTGTCCTTCCTCCACACTGTGGCCAGAGTTCATCCTAAAACCCCAAAGAGACCATGTTTGACCCTGGGAATTCTCATTGACCCTTCAGTTCAGTTCAGTTCAGTTCAGTCACTCAGTCATGTCCAACTCTTTGTGACCCCCTGGACTGCAGCACGCCAGGCCTCCCTGCCCATCACCAACTCCCGAAGTTTACTCAAACTCATGTCCATTGCATCGGTGATGCCATCCAACCATCTCATCCTCTGTCATCCCCTTCTCCTCCTGCCTTCAATATTTCCCAGCATCAGGGTCTTTTCTGGTGAGTCAGTTCTTCGCATCAGGTGGCCAAAGTATTGGAGTTTCAGCTTCAGCATCACTCCTTCCAATGAATATTCAGGGATGATCTCCTTTAGGATGGACTGGTTGGATCTCCTAGCAGTCCAAGGGACTCTCAAGAGTCTTCTCCAACACCACACTTCAAAAGCACCAGTTCTTTGGTGCTCAGCTTTTTTTATACTCCAACTCTCACATCCATACATGACTACTGGAAAAAACAGAGCTTTGACTAGATGTACCTTTGTTGGCAAAGTAATGTCTCTGCTTTTTAATATGCTGTCTACGTTGGTCATAGCTTTTCTCCCAAGAGTAAGCGTCTTTCAATTTCATGGTTGCAGTCACCATCTGCAGTGATTTTGGAGCCCAAGAAAATAAAGTTTATAACTGTTTCCATTGTTTCCCCATCTATTTGCCATGAAAAGATGGGCCCAGATGCCATGATCTTAGTTTTCTGAATGTTGAGCCAACTTTTTCACTCTCCTCTTTCACTTTCCTCAAGAGGCTCTTTAGTTCTTCCCTTTCTGCCATAAGGATGGTGTCATCTGCATATCTAAGGTTATCGATATTTCTCCCGGCAGTCTTGATTCCAGCTTGTGCTTCATCCACTCCAGTGTTTCTCATGATATACTCTGCATATAAGTTAAATAAGCAGGGTGACAATATACAGCCTTGATGTACTCCTTTCCCTATTTGGAACCAGTTTGCTATCCCATGTCCAGTTCTAACTGTTGCTTCCTGATCTGCATACAGATTTCTCAAGAGGTAGGTCAGGTGGTCTGGTATTCCCATCACTTTAAGAATTTTCCACAGTTGGTTGTGGTCCACACAGTCAAAGGTTGTGGCATAGTCAATAAAGCAGAAGTAGATATTTTTCTGGAATTTTCTTGCTCTTTCTATGATCCAACAGATGT
Source organism: Antilocapra americana (assembly GCA_007570785.1). NCBI lineage: Eukaryota > Metazoa > Chordata > Mammalia > Artiodactyla > Antilocapridae > Antilocapra > Antilocapra americana. Next base: position 1,203,603 of record ML663041.1, read on the forward strand.
TCTCAGTTTGATCTCTGATTCCTCTGCCTTTTCTAAATCCAGATTGAACATCTGGAAGTTCATGGTTCACTTACTATTAAAGCCTGGCTTGGAGAATTTTGAGCATTACTTCACTAGTGTGTGAGATGAGCACAATTGTGCGGTAGTTTGAGCATTCTTTGGCATTGCCTTTCTTTGGGATTGGAATGAAAACTAACCTTTTTCAGTCCTGTGGCCACTGCTAAGTTTTTCCAATTTGCTGTCTTATCTAGTGCAGCACTTTCACAGCATCCTCTTTCAGGATTTGAAATAGCTCAACTGGAATTCCATCACCTCAACTAGTTTTGTTCGTAGTGATTCTTTCTAAGGCCCACTTGACCCACATTCCAGGATGTCTGGCTCCAGGTTGGTGATCACAGCATCATGATTATCTGGGTCATGAAGATCATTTTTGTATAGTTTCTCTGTGTATTCTTGCCACCTCTTCTTAATAACTTCTGCTTCTGTTAGGTCCATACCATTTCTGTCCTTTATTGTGCCCATCTTTGCATGAAATGTTCCCTTGGTATCTCTAACTTTCTTAAAGAGATCTCTAGACTTTCCCAATCCATTGTTTTCTTCTGTTTCTTTACATTGATCACTGAGGAAGGCTTTCTTATCTCTCCTTGCTGTTCTTTGGAACTTTGCATTCAAATGTATATAGCTTTCCTTTTCTCCTTTGCCTTTTGCTTCTCTTCTATTCATAGCTGTTTGTAAGGCCTCCTCAGACAACCATTTTGCCTTTTTGCATTTCTTTTTCTTGGGGATGGTCTTGATCACTGCCTCCTGTACAGTGTCAAAAACCTCCATCCTTAGTTCTTCAGGCCCTCTGTCTATCAGATCTAACCCCTTGAATCTATTTCTCACTTCCACTGTATAGTCATAAAAGATTTGATTTAGGTCATACCTGAATGGTCTAGTGGTTTTCCCTAATTTCTTCACTTTAAGTCTGAATTTGGCAATGTGGTCTGTGCCCAGTCAGCTCCAGGTCTTGTTTTTGCTGGCTGTATAGGACTCCTCCATCTTTGGCCACAAAGAATATAATCAGTCTGATTTCGGTATTGACCATCTGGTGATGTCCATGTGTAGAGTCTTCTCTTGTGTTGTTGGAAGAGGGTTTGCTATAACCAGTGCATTCTCTTGGCAAAACTCTATTAGCCTTTGCCCTACTTCATTCTATACTCCAAGACTAAATTTGCCTCTTACTCCAGGTATTTCTTGACTCCCTACTTTTGCATTCCAGTTGCCTATAATGAAAAAGACATCTTTTGGGGGTGTTAATTCTAGAAGGTCTTGTAGGTCTTCATAGAACCGTTCAACTTTAGCTTCTTCAGCATCACTGGTTGGGGCACAGACTTGGATTACTGTGATATTGAATGGTTTGCCTTGGGAGCAAACAGAGATCATTCTGTCTCTTTTGAGATTGCATCCAAGTACTGCATTTTGGACTCTGTTGTTGACTATGATGACTACTCCACTGACCCTTTGGAGGAATTTAGACTTCCTTCTCATGGCTTCCAAGGCCCTGTCATGAGTGGACTCTGCTGACATCTCTAGTGTCACTTCCCTTCTTTCCACTGCCCTCATGCTCTACCCCAAATTTCTATCTTAACCATTTCCATTTGCTGAGCACCTGAATATGCATGCTCTTTCTCACATTTGAGCCTTTAAATATGCTGTCTTCGCTGTCTGGAACGCCCTAGCCTTTCCCAGCTAAGACCCACTGGTTCATCAGCCCTCAGTTAACTTCCTCCAGGAAGACTTCACCTCTACCACCATCCGAGTCGCGGGGTAAGGTCTTCCTCTTACTTGTCCCCATCATAGTGGCCCTTCTTGCTGTTGCAGCACTTCTTACACTGTACAGTAATCATGTTGCCTTGTTGCCTCCCCTGAGCCTAAAAGCAGTCTGAGGTAAGGCAACATGTCTGGGGTCATTTATATTCTCTGCCTTCAGCAGTTTCCAGTATATAATGGATACAGGGTATGTAGTCGTTGAATGAGGAATCAGGCAATCAGTCAACTTTTTAAGTACTCTTTAGTGCTCCCTAATAAGTGCTTTATTTCATTTCATCCTCTTAACCAAAGGAGATGCTATTTCCCTCCATTTTGTGTTGAAGGAATTCGAACCTTCTTTTTTAAAATTAATTTAAAAAATTTTATTGGAGTATAGTTGCTTTACAATTTTGCGTTAATTTCTACTATACAGCAAAATGAATCAGCTGTACACGTATATCTGTATATCCTCTCTTTTTTGGATTTCCTTCACATTTGGGTCACCAAAGAGCACTGAATAGAGTTCCCTGAGCTATACAGTAGGTTCTCGTCAGTTATCCATTTTATCCGTAGTGTGAATAGTATGTATCTGTCAGTCCTATCTCCTAGGGACTTCCCTTATAGCTCAGTTGGTAAAGAATTGGCCTGCAATGCAGAAGACCTCAGTTCGATTCCTGGGTCGGGAAGATCCACTGGAGAAGGGAAAGGCTACCCACCCCAGTATTCTGGCCTGGAGAATCCCATGGACTGTACAGTCCATGGGATCACAAAGTGTCAGATACAACTGAGTGACTTTCACTCACGAATCTCCCAATTCATCCCACACTCCCCTTTCCTCCTTGGTGTCAGTATGTTTGTTTTCTACATCTGTGTCTCTATTTCTGCTTTGCAAATGAGATTATCTATATGATTTTTCTTGATTCCACTTTGTTTTTCTCTTTCTAACTTCACTCTGTATGTATGACACTCTCTGGGTCCATCCATGTCTCTACAAATGACCCAATTTTGTTCCTTTTTATGGGTGAGTAATATTCCATTGCATATACAAGCCTTTACTTCTGTTGCCTAATCATCCCTGTAGCTAAGAAATAATGAACCTTGGATTTGAATCATTTTCCTATCACACTATGCTGAAATAAAGGGATCACTAAAATGAGGGACAACTGACAGAAATGAATAAAGTTTCAGGTGAATTTTTCAAGAGAGAATTCAGGCAAAGAATCATTCTGACAAATCAGTTGGATCCTCTTTCAACTTTCACTTAGCATGGATGGAATCTTCCCAACCAGAACTCAGAATAAAGCCACTGAAAATAGTTATTAAGGGAAATTGATCTGTTTTATCTTAAAAGTACTTTCCCAGTTGGCAGTCTTGAAAATGTCTATGCTCCTATACCTTCATTGGCTTTTTTTTAATGTGTCCCTAGAGTTCCAGGGACTACGACATGAAGGTTACACAGACTTATTTCACACCTAGTGGAAAATTTTATGTCTTTCTCTCTTCTGACAGCATCTGGGTACGCTGATTAAATCCCTGTGGGTGGTTGTCTTCCAGTTCAGCCTGTTGGTTCATGTTTATTTTTCCAGGAAGAACTCAGAGAAATTCTGAAAACAGAAAAGGAATTAAAAATATAATTTTATTGCCTTTATGTTTTATAAAAGCATGTTCACAGTAGAAAATACAGATAAGCAAACACAGAAGAAAATTTAAAACTCCTTTAATTCCACTGCTGATGATATTTTGGTAATTACCCTTCTTATCTGTCTTGCTGTCATGCATGGACTCTTGCTCTTTCAGTCTGTGTCTCTGTCTCTTTACTCATATGTATGAATGTATACATACTTTTTAATTTTAACATTTAATATGCAGAACTAATTCTTAAAAAATCGGCCTGTTTAATTGCCATTTAATGCAAATGTCCCATGCCTTTAATCATCTGCCTCAGTGCTTCTCAGACTTAAAAGCATCATGAGTCACTGGCTACTGCTGCTGCTTAGCTGCTTCAGTCAGTCAGTCCAGTCGCTCAGTCGTGTCCAATTCTCTGCAACCCCATGAATCACAGCACGCCGGGCCTCCCTGTCCATCACCAAGTCCTGGAGTCCATCCAAACCCATGGCCATCAGGTCGATGATGCCATCCAGCCATCTCATCCTCTGTCGTCCCCTTCTCCTCCTGCCCTCAATCTCTCCCAGCATCAGGGTCTTTTCCAATGAGTTAGCTCTTCGCATCAGGTGGCAAAAGTATTGGAGTTACAGCTTCAACATCAGTCCTTCTGATGAACACCAAGGACTGATCTCCTTTAGGATGGGCTGGTTGGATCTCCTTGCAGTCCAAGGACTCTCAAGAGTCTTCTCTAACACCACAGTTCAAAAGCATCAATTCTACGGCACTCAGCTTTCTTTATAGTCCAACTCTCACATCCATACATGACCACTGGAAAACCATAGCCTTGGCCAGACCTTTGTTGACAAAGTAATGTCTCTGCTTTTTAATATGCTGTCTAGGTTGGTCATAACTTTCCTTCCAAGGAGTAAGCATTTTTTAATTTCATGGCTGCACTCACCATCTGCAGTGATTTTGGAGCCCAGAAAAATAAAGTCAGCCACTGTTTCCACATCTGTCTGCCATGAAGTGATGGGACCGCTTGCCATGATCTTAGTTTTCTAAATGTTGAGCTTTAGCTACTTCAGTCATGTCCAACTCTGTGTGACCCGATGGACTATAACCTGCCAGGGTCGTCTGTCTGTGGAATTTTCTAGGCAAGAATACTAGAGTGGGTTGCCATGCCCTTCTCCATGACATCTTCCCAACCCAGGGATCGAACCTGGGTCTCCTGCATTGCAGGCAGATTCTTTACCACTCAGCCACCAGGGAAGCCCAGAACTATTCAGAATGCAAAAGTGCAGACCTGGCTCCAGACCTCCTGAATGAGAAAATGCATTTTAACAAGTTCCAGGTGAAAGTGAGGGGCTTCTCTGGTGGCCCAGCAGTAAAGAATCCGCCTACACTGCAGGAGATGCAGGTTCAGTCCCTCGGTCGGGAAGATCCTCTGGAGATCGAAATGGCCACCCATTCCAATATTCTTGCCTGGGAAATCCCTGGACAGAGGAGCCTGGTGGGCCACCGCCCATGGGGTCTTAAAGAGTCGGACATGAATGAGCCACTAAACAACAACAAACAACAGGTGACAGTGATGGGTTGGTCCAGGGACCACATTTCAGCAGCAAAGGTGACATCCTGCCTGAAACATGCTGTGTCCCTAGAGTCAGTGTGTCAGAGTTTACGTGACATAGTCCCGTGTTGTCAAACGGCAGAGATAGTTCCAGCTTCCCTGTAAATATGAGGCACATCTTAACAAGTATTAGCCCGCATCCAACATCATTTCTTAGGAAAAATGTCTGTAAGCAGTTTTCTGAGTCATACATATTTTTAAGGGGGAAATAATTCATTTTTAAAGAGCTCAAGACAATAATTAATCCCACCTCACAGCACATAAGATTCAAATGTAGCTGTGGCACTTCCTGTCACAACTGCATTTCCCCCTATCTGCAGGGAACCGGCACAGAGCTTCCTTTGATATTTTTGGTAATTGTGACCATAGTGTTGTTATTATTCAAAATGCCTTCCCTCTGTCTTCTCTTCAATCCATCTAATCTTATTCACTCCTTAACAAGCAGTTTTAATCTCACTGTCTCCAGAAAGCCTTCCCTAGTTGTCCAACTGACTGTGAACTCACTTGCTAAACATTTGCATTGTTACTCCCTCGGCCAGTTATCTCAAAGCACACTGATTTACTTTCCCTTGATGCCATTTAAATATGTTACTCGGCATCTCTCATCTCCATGACTAGATTGTGAACTGCTTGAGGGAATGTGTGCTCCATCCAAGTCCTTTGAGGCTCCCGTCACAGGGATCTACTCCAGGAGGGATGTGGGTACAACTGAAAGAGCTACAGTTTGGAATGAGAAGGTCTGTGTTGGAGGCCCAGCTCTGTCATTTACCATCTTGTGTGATGGAGGAGCAAGTCATTTAACCTCTCTGATTTAACCTCATTTTGTCATCTGTAAGTTTGGAATAATATCTGGACAGGTTACTTAGGTTACTGTGTAAATTAAGATTCTGATCCATTATATTGCTTTCCAAAATTTAAATAATTCTCTAAAACAATGTCAACTTAGATCTTAGATGTCTCTAAACTTTATCTCATACATGCAAGCCTCTTTCATCTTCTCCACCCCTTACAAAAATGAGCATATCTTGGACTCAAAGACCTTTACCCAGCAGCAGTATCCAGCAGGAATTAAAGAGCATTGTCTTGTTTTCATTGCATTTATTTACTTTCTACTTATGACAAGCAATATTGGTTTTCTAGTTATAGGGGTGACATGAAGTTCACTTTTTAAATAAACTTTTTTAAGTTAGAAAAGGCAAGTTAGTGTAAAGTAAAATGCTTGATAAATAGTAAGAGTATAAGTTATGAAAATATGGCAAAATATCATGCTGCTGTTATAAAAATGACTGAAGTTTGAGAAACATCTTACCATAGGAAGCCACATTCCAACTGTAAAGCAATATATGAATGTCAGTTGTTATTTTAGCTATTATTATGTAACCTATTGGAAGTCCAGTTCTGTGAGTTGTTCTCCATGAGCCAATAATATAATAGTGTTAGTTGCTCAGTTGTGTCCGACTCTTTGCAACCCCATGCATTGTAGCCCACCAGGGTCCTTGGTCCATGGAATTCTCCAGGCAAGAATACCAGAGTGGGTTGCCATTTCCTTCTCCACATGATATGATGGATTCTCAATGAAAACTACATATGTGTGATTAAAAATAGACCCGAAAGTTGGGGAGAACAAGATGGCGGAGGAGTAGGTGGATGTGGAATATATCTCTTTCCACGGATACATCAGGAATTCATCTTCAGACACAGAAGTGCATCCGGAAAACCAAGCCAGGAGTTCCTGACCAGAGGAAAATAACATATAGAACCATGCAAAACTCGATAGGATGAAGGAACTAGGGGGAAAAACAGGAGTGTTAGTAGGGCTGGACCTGCCCTCGGCAGGTGGGGGAACTGAAGCAGGGGTCCGATCCTCACACTGGGGCAATTGTCTGCAATTGTTTTTATTGCAGAGGAGAAACATTTAAGGCTGAGGGTGAAACAGCTGATCTGTGCAGCCTAAATGGAATGCGAATCAGACAGTCCTTGCCACAGCCATACATACCCTGGATAGGGATGCAGGTCCCCTGGAAGGCACAGCGGCTGGGAGCTGGAAATTAGGGATTTGTGGAGCAATCCCAGGGTGAGGGCTGCTGTTGACTGTGGGGAAATGGATCGAGGGGATGAGAGGGAAGAGATTGTGGTGGGACATGCCTGTGGAGGAAAGCGGGGCAGCCATGGAAGCAAGGCGATACTGCTGAGTCACGCATAGAGGGTAGAGCCATCATCATGGCCTCTCTCTCCCCACACGCCAGCATCAGCAGCTGAACAATAGAGAGGCTGGCCCATCAAACATCTGAAGCACTGAACTACAGAGCAGGACCCCACCCAAGGTGTTCCTTAAAGTGAATGATGTGAACTACAGAATAGGACCCCACCTTTAAGTGCCTGACGCACCGATCTACAGAGTAGGACCCCAGCCAGGGGGCACCTTCTCTGTTCCATGACATGCTGAACACCAGAGAAGGACCCCAGACAAAGGAGCCCTTTAGAGGGCAGAGCTGTGGGAAAAGAATGGCCAATGAGGCCCTCTGATGGCCAGCTACAAGAGGCTCTAATAAAGACTCTGATAGAGTCATAACTCCTGGAGTGAAGGCAGTCCGTGTCCTTGAAAACTTGGTGCCACCAGGGTCCCCACAAGCCAAGCAGCTGCGCCACCTTCACGCTCAGCTCCTCACTGGGACAGAGCTGCCACAGGCAAAACAAGTCTTGTGTCTATATATGCAGAGTTGTTTCAGTTGTGTCTGACTCTTTGAGACTCTGTAGAATGTGGCCCCAGAGAAGGCAATGGCACCCCACTCCAGTACTCTTGCCTGGAAAATCCCATGGATGGAGGAGCCTGGTGGGCTGCAATCCATGGAGTCACTAGGAGTCGGACACAACTGAGCGACTTCACTTTCACTTTTCACTTTCATGCATTGGAGAAGGAAATGGCAACCCACTCCAGTACTCTTGCCTGGAAAATCCCGCGGATGGGGGAGTTCAGTGAGCTGCCGTCTGTGGGTCACACAGAGTTGGACATGACTGAGCAACTTAGCAGCAGCAGCAGCAGCAGCATACCTATAGTCAAGTGTTCTCTTATTTGACACAATGACTTTTCACTATTTCAGCTTGCAGAAAAATCCAAAGAACAGAGAAGAGAGACTGTTTCTAATCAAGAAGTGAGACATAAATGCAAAGAAGGAATTGGTCAAAGTGACAAGGATGGTACAACGTATACCAGTTACAATTCAAAAAAAATAGAGAGTTATGTTACTTGACAATGAGCAATTTCTCTTCCTTTCAAAAACAATAAATATTTGAGGAGTACAAATTGTACAGAGGATACTTTGCTTGGCAAGATTGGACTAAAGCATGCATTCATGGAGAAAAACAAAAGATTTACTATGCCCTGAATTAACATGATTGCTGCTATTGTATTAGAACTCAAAAGAAGTTCACACAGAACTTTTCAGTTAACACAGTGACATCTCCCAAGGAGGGGGCAGGTCTATTAATTCTACCCCTACATAAAGAAATGAAATTAGTCAGAGAGAGGTTAAATGATTAGACTAAGGCCATAAAGTTATTAATATCCAGAATTAAAAAGAAAAGATTCTGACTCTGTGGATCTTGTAATTTCCTCATTTATTTCCATCCAGGGTGGACTTCTAGGATGTTACATCTTTCTACTGGTCTAGGAGAATTAGTGATGATTTAACTCAGTGGTTCTCAACTTGGATTGTGCAGTAATGGAGTTCAGTTAAATTTATTTAAAGTAAATCATGGAATTAAGATGAGTCCTGGTATATTGGTTTGATGAGAGCAGAGAGAATTGAACCCACAATTTGAAGGATGCTGACCAAGCTCCTAATGCACGTGGACCAAGTTGTGGGTGTCTTATCTTCTTGAGACCTGAAGGAGCCTTCTTGAGTTCTTTTGAAAAGAGAGAGAGAGAGAGAGAGAGAGAGAAGAAAGCAGGAGAAAGCAGTGATTAAAATCTGAAGCTCTGGAGTTGAATCAGTTTAGTTCCAAAATCTGTCTCTGCCATAGTCCATAGAATCTTGGACAAGTTACTTAATGTCTGTGATCTTTAGTCCAAATATAAAATGGGAAGAATAATGATAATTACCTCATGTGCTCATAAGAAGGATTTAATGTGATACAAAGAATGGGTTTAGAACCCTACCTTCCTGGTATGGAAAGCACTCACTAAGAAGATGAAAAGATCCCTGAAAGGAAAGTATGAGCTCATGTTTTAGACATTTTAGGCTCTTCTGAGGTTCACAGTCCTGCCTCTGGGATGGAAATTACTTCAGATGATGGCCATGCCCTTTAGATCTCCTGTTTATTTCATTAATAAATTGTTATTTTCCCAGAAGTTCTGAGTACAACATTTTCCATCATGTCTCAAAGCCTTCACCTCATAGGAGACACCCTACCCCTTTAACTGGCATTTCTACTTTGTTGTCCTAATGTCATTTCCTCAAATTCAGACTCCTCTCTGCCTCCCCATTGTTATCATTCTCCCCTACTGGTCCAGTCTGTCCTTCTTGACTCTCTCCTTTGCCTCCACTACTGCAGGATTTTCCCCTCATAATATTTAAGTTTGGGTTCCCTAAAACCAGACCCCCCAGCCTGAATTTGAGTACATGTAGTTTCCTTGGGAGGTTCAGAAAACACTGATAGGAGATCAGGAAGGGGAAGCAGGGAATAATAGTGAAGGATAAAGTCACCACCACTAGGATGATTAGAGCTTATTCCTTGAGGAGATGGTGTAAAACACACGTAGCAGCCCAAACAGTGTCCCACAACAAAGAGATCCATGTCCTAATCTCCAGAACCTGTGAATATGTTACCTTATATCTTAAAAGTGGCTTTGCAGATGTGACTAAATTAAGGATGTTGAAATGGGAAGATGACCTTGATTATCCTAATGGGCCCAAAGTAATCTAAATGGCCCTAATGAGAGGTAGGCAGTAGGGTCAGAGTCAGAAAGAGACTCAAAGTTGTTGAATTGCTAGCTTTGAAGATGGAAGAAGGGACCGAGAGCTGGGGAGTGTGGGCAGCATCTAGGAGCTGAAATGGCAAGGCAGTCATTCTCCCCGGACCCTCCAGAAATAACCTGTCTCTGCTGACACCTTGATTTTAGCCTGTTTTGGGCTAAAAAGAGGCTATTTTGGAGTTCTGACCTCCAGAACTAATAGATAATAAATATATGTTGCTTTAAGCCTCTATGTTTTGGTTATTTTTTTATAGTAGCAATAGGAAATAAATACAACATATTTAGAGGTCCTCCACTCAAAGGGTAAGGTGTTTATATACTGGTTCCTATCACTCATCAGCTGAGGGCTGCTGGGGGTGATGGTGTTAATTCTTCAGCTCTTTAATAAAGGGAGGTAGACACAAGTCTTTATTTTCTTGGTCTCCAAAATCACAGTGGATGGTGACTGTAGCCATGCAGTTAAAAGATGTTTGCTCCTTGGAAGAAAAGCTATGACAAACCTAGACAGCATATTAAAATGCAGAGATATCACTTGGCCAACAAAGGTCCATATAGTCAAAGCTCTGGTTTTTCCAGTAGTCATGTACAGATGTGAGAGTTTGACTGTAAAGAAAGCTAAGCACCGAAGAATCGATGTTTTTGAACTGTGGTGTTGGAGAAGACTCTTGAGAGTCCGTTGGACTTCAGGGAGATCAAACCAGTCAATCCTAAAGGAAATCAACCCTGAATATTCATTGGAAGGACTGATGCTGAAGCTCCAATATTTTGGCCACCTGATATGAAGATCTAACTCATTGGAGAAGACCCTGATGCTGGGGAAATTTGAGGGCAGGCAGAGAAAGCACTGACAGAGGATGAGATGGTTAAATGGCATCATAGACTCAATGGACATGAATTTGAGCAAACTCCAGGAGGTAGTGAAGGACAGGGAAGCCTGATGTGCTATGGTCCATGGGATCACAAAAAATCAGACACAACTGAGTGACTGAACTACAGCAACAAAGATCCCAGTGGTTGCAAGTCAGCCAGAGCACAGTGAGGTGCTGATACTCCAGGGGAATGGATGGGGCACCCACGGAATCTGCATTACATGCCCTTTATCTGTTCTTCCCATCCAGTCTGCCTCCATCATCATCTCCCCTGCAGACCAGCCTTTCCAGGCAATCTCCCAACACTTAACAGATTAATCTTCCTAGAACAAGGAGGGCCTTGAGGGGATTTGCCCCCTCTTTCTCACACATCCACAATGCCTTCATAATGTAAGATCCTCACAAAGGAAGCTCAGAGGTCAGAAAATAAAACAGGGCTGAATTCCCTGATACTTCACTTTTGGTCCTTGAACTTTTTTGGGTGCACAGAAGAGACAGCAGATGTGCTTGGATATCTATTTGTGGACAGAGTTCCAGACTTGGCATATGAACCCCTGGAACCTTGAAATGTGGATCCCTTAGGTCTGCATTCCTTAGAATAGCAGTCACACCATGAGGAAGTGAGAAAATTGATTTGAAAATGGAGAAGGTTAATTAAAGGAAACATTGAAGACGTGCAGCTGTCAGTTGACACTAGAGAAACTGAGCCTGAGAAATTCTGAGTTCTACACATGTAGAGAATGTCACGCACCTATTTAGATAAACTCAGGATCCAGGAAGACGTAACATGCTGAAATCACTTCAGGACATCGGAGCAAGGACGTTCACCCCTCCTGCTCTGCCTTCCTTGACAAGAAGTGCTTCAAGTTTCAGAGCCTTTGTATGGCAGATGTCAGCTCAGATTAAAGACTCCCTTAAAGTGTGTCTACAGTCCTCCCATTGACTTGTCCAAGCTGTGCTGACTTCCTATAGGCCCAGACCATTGAAGGGTAGAGAAACGAGAGTCTATACATTTTTAACATGTCAAAAATAAGTACGCTTTAAAATTAGAACAGATAGTGCTGGTGATGGAGGGTTTTTATTTTAATCCTTGTTTCCGAGTAAGGGTGGGATGGTGAGTAGCCAAGCCTAACAAAAGAAGGAAACTAACTTTTACTAGCATTTACACAAGGTGTTCAGTTCACAGTGACCTTCTGAAGAAGGCATTCATAGCTCCACTTTACTAATGATGAGGGGAAGGTTCTACAAGGTTGTGTATGTACTTTGACTGATGTCATAAAACTAAGAAGCTGGTCACTTGGGAGGTGAGCCTCAGTCTGTTTCTAGCATCTTTCAGTATGCGTGCTCAGTCGTGTCCAGCTCTTTTGTGACACCATGGACTGTATCCCACCAGGCTGCTCTGTCATGGGAGTTTTCAGGCAAGAATACTGGAGTGGGTTGCCATTTCCTTCTCTAGGAGATCCTCCTGACTCAGGGACTAGACCCACATCTCCTTTGTCTCCTACAGGGCAGGCATATTCTTTACCCACTGAGCCAATTGTTTTTCCCAAATATTCAGCTAGTAAGCAGGGAAACAGGTCTGGGTCAAGGGGCTTTTCTAGACCATTGTGATACCCAGCCCAGAAGGGGCTGAGTCATGGTGGCCTGATACCAGTTGATAGTAGATAGTTCATTTCAGAGAATCAATCTGGTCAGAAAAAAGTTAGCTTCACACTTAATGCTCTTTTGTTCCTAATTATTAAATTAATGGAGTCAGCTTACAGAAAATTTGGACAATACAGAAAAAAAGAAAATAGAAACCACCTGTAATATCATCACCCAGAAATATATTTCCTTCCATTGCATGTAATACACCTATGTATGTACACTATATTTTTAGAAGGTATTTAATATCCTGGTTTTCTAGTTGCTATTAGATGATGAGTATTTCCCTAGATTATTAAATAATCTTCAGAAATTGTCTCATATATAACCAAGGGTCTACTTGTACAGCCCAGGGAACTCTGCTCAGTATTCTGTAATAACCTATATGGGAAAAGAATCTGAAAAAGAATAGATGTATGTATAACTGAATCTAACATATATGTATAACTGAATCTTGCTGTATACCTAAAACTAACATAACAGAAATGGTATGGACCTAACAGAAGCATAAGATATTAAGAAAAAGTGGCAAGAATACACAGAAGAACTATACAAAAAATATCTTACTGACTCAGATAACCACGATGGTGTGATCACTCACGTAGAGCCAGATGTCCTAGAGTGCAAACTCAAGGGGCCTTAGGAAGCATCACTACGAACAAAAGCTAGTAGTAGTGATGGAATTCCAGCTGAGCTATTTCAAATCCTAAAAGAGGATGCTGTTAAGTGCTGCAGTCAATATGCCAGCAATTGAGAAAGAAACTGCCGGATATACCATAGCATTGCATGAATGTAAGCCTAATTTATTTAAATATCACTGACTATTGAACATAATAATCATTCCTGGTTGTAAACTATTATACAGGATGCAGCAATTTTAGCATTTAAACATAAAATTTACATTTCCAATACCAGTAGGTAAGACAGCCAATTTCTACATCTTGAATGTTGTTATTTTTAAACTTTTGCAAGACTGACAGGTGAAAAAAATTTTCCTAATTTGCATTTTACAGATGATAGCCAAGCTGAACTGGCTTCCCCATGTGCACTCTATCAGCTGTTCTAACCCACGCATACTACCAGGTGCATTTCCATGCTGCTTCAATCCTCAAAGACCCAGCAGTAGACACCAAGACAATCCAATATTAAAATGATTCCCCAAACTCCCACGTCAAGTCAGTGCCAGCAGGAGAGTGTTAAACGCCTCTGGGTAGGAACCGGTTCTTAATCATCTTTCTGGTCCCCAGCTCCTGGCTCTGAGCCAGACACCTGGCAGGGTCTCAACACATTTGTTGAGAACATTACAGCAGAACATATGTGCTAATGTTGGCCTTCTAACTTGCTCTGTGACTTTCAGCAAGTTAGGTCGCCTCTCTGTGTCTCCCTGTGTTCAACAGTAAGTGGATGGAAATGTTATATGATCCTAAATATCTTCTATGCAGAAGATTGTCTGTGTGTGTGCCCTGGGCAAGCTTCTTTTCCTTCTCCCACATAATGTGGAGAATTCTGTGTATATTACAGACTTGGGTTTGTAGTTCCCTCCCATCACTCATGCTGATGCACTGTAGCTGGAGCCCGTTTCATTTTATTTATCTTTCTACTCTCAGAGTCTAGAACAATGCATGGCACAAAGGAAGTATTTGGAAGGGAGGAAGGAAGAAAGGAAGGCAGCAAGTCACTAATGATGAAAGAATGAATGAGTGAAATATCAGAGCTGGAGGAGATCTTGCAGATCTCATTTTCAAGATCTTCTTGGTTACCGTTTTATTTTTGTAAACATAGCTACATTAGCATCCTGCCTTATAGGCACTTGCGAGGATAAATTTAAATAACTAGCCAGGGAATTTTAATCAGATAAAACTTTTCCATATTAAAACACTTTTGTTTCTTTGTCTTTTGTTTCATTACAGGCCATGTCTACATATGTATTTACTAATCGAAACATATAGATTTTTCATGTTTAGTGGAAGCACACCATATATGAAACAATGACTAGATTACAAATTTATTTTATATGAATTTTTTAAACATGTCCCCAAAAAAGGATGAAGTTATCATTTCAGTTTCCAAAGCTAATTTAGTGAGTACTTATGAAGCCAGTAAAACTGGAAAATTTAAATTATGTCTTTGAGGATCTTTTTTCCCAAATAATGAACACGTTTAAGTTGTTAAATGTGTATATTTTTTAATGTTTTACTTCTTGGTATATAATATTTCTAAAATGACAAAATACTTTTAGCAAAGCCAGTATAAGGAAATTAAAATGAATCCACTCAATTTTACTTGTATCTCTTATTTATATGATTAAAAATGACAGGCTTTTTGTGCTTTTCTCAATTCTCAAATGATTTCTCTAGTTAGAATAAATTAGTGCCAAAGAGAAAGGCATTTGTTACATAATTGCAGAAGTTATTATTACAATTTTAAAAGCTTTTGATGTAGCCACTTATCCAAGGGACTTAATTCACTGATGAGATCTTAAAGCATTGACAAACATGTTGGTTTTTAGTTTCTTAAATTTTTTATTTTGGAACATGACTGCTAAATGTTTTTATGATATAATCAGCTTTTTGTCTTTAGCAATTCTAAAATTAAAATTTAGTAATTTTCCCCCATACTTGATATGGACAACATTTAGTAGAAAATAGCTGGACATGGGATATGACTTTTGAGATCCATCTATGTTGTTGTTTAGTCCCTAAGTCACGTCCAGCTCTGCAACCCTGTGGATTGCAGCCCACCAGGCTCCTCTGTTTTTCACTATCTCCCAGATGCTGCTGCTGCTGCTGCTAAGTCACAGAGTTTGTTCAAATTCATGTCCATTAAGTCAGTAAGGTCATTTAACCAGCTCATCCTCTGCTGCCCCCTTCTCCGTTTGCCTGCAGCCTTTCCCAGCATCAGGGTCTTTTCCAGTGAGTCAGCCCTTCACGTCAGGTGGCCAAAGTATTAGAGCTTTAGCAACAGTACTTCCAGTGAATTTCAGGGTTGATTTCCTTTAGGATTGACTGGTTTGATCTCTTTGCTGTCTCAGGGACTCTCAAGAGTCTTCTCCAGCACAATCTGAAAGCATCAAATCTTCAGCACTCAGCCTTCTTCATGATCCAACTCTCACATCCATGCATGACTACTGGACAAAGCATAGCTTTGACTATACAGACTTTTGTCAGCAAAATGATGTCTCTGCTGTTTAATATACTGTCTAGGTTTGTCATAGCTTTCCTTCCAAGGAGCAAGCAAAAATCTTTTAATTTCATGGCTGCAGTCAACTTTGGAGTCCGCAGTGACTTTGGAGCCTGACAAAATAAAATCTGTCACTGCTTCCACTTTTTCCCCTTCTGTTTGCCTGAAATGGTGGGACTCGATGCCATGATCTCAGTTTTTTAAAAAATGCTGAGTTTCAAGCCAGAATTTTCACCTTCCTCTTTCACCTTCATCAAGATGCTCCAAATGGGTACATGATTCAGTCTTTTTATATGCTGTTATTAGAAAAGAAGAAATCAGTTCATTTTAGAGTGATGCTGTTGAAGTTTAATTTAAATTATGTGTTTGGAGTTAAATTATAGATTTATTTTTTAAAACCCTTACATACATTTTAATTTTCTATTTTAAAGCGTGTAATAACTTGACTGAACATTAAATTTTCCTAGAACAACTGTATTTTTAGAATTCCTACTTCATGAATGAGAACATTACTTTTTACTGGATACAGTATTTTATTTTCTCTTTCTGAAAATATCAAAGTACTTTTTATGTAATGTAATTTGGAACATAACAAAGACATAAAAAAATATAATAAGCAACTCTAAACCCCAAAACATTTCAGAGTGCAAATTCTCTTGTGTATACCTCACAGTCATATTTCCTTCTCTTCTACCTTCTAGAAGGAACCTCCACCTTGAATCTGGTAGATACTAAACTGTATTGCTTTACATGTTTAATAGACATAACAAATCCTTAAAAGATATATAGTAAAGTATCACATGTTTCTAAACTTATGTAAGTAGTATGTTAATAAATAAGGTCTTCTGTAAATGTGCTTTTTTGGTCAACATTGTGTCTGTGAAATGTATCT
This sequence comes from Antilocapra americana, assembly GCA_007570785.1. Taxonomy (NCBI): domain Eukaryota; kingdom Metazoa; phylum Chordata; class Mammalia; order Artiodactyla; family Antilocapridae; genus Antilocapra; species Antilocapra americana. The sequence goes on from ML663041.1 coordinate 1,220,186, forward strand.
ATATTGAAATGTATAGCTCCATCTCACTCATTTTAAACAATTCATGGCTTTCAACTATATGAATAGACTGCTGTCAACCCATCCATTCTCTTTTTGGTGAACAATTAGGTTTTCTGCTGTTAATAAACAATGCTTCTGTGAATTATCTGTCCATCTTTCTTCATGACACATGCAAGAGTGTCTCTGATATAAATCCCTACAAGTGGAATTACTGGGTCAGTTTGTTCAGTTTTGTGTTTGCTAAACAGCACCAAATTACATTTCAGGACTGGTTGTAACAATTACAGGTGTTTTTTTTAGTTTTTTGCATAGTCTATGTTCCTGCCAATCATTTTATATTATTAGGTGGTTTTTCTTATTAGATGCATGTTTATTTGTTTTTGTCTCTACTGTTCATTGTGGGGCTTTTGTCAGATGTGTGGTGGAAGGACCAGCCATTCATATTTGAGAAGTCCAAAAGTTCATCCTTTGAAGCCAGCTGAAGTCCTCTGTGAGTGATTCTAGGCAGGGACAGGCATTAACTGTGAGCTTTACTCTAAGCCAAGGTTCAACAGCAGTGTTATTGAAATTTGGAGCTGAATAAGTCATTGTTGTGGGGTCTGTTATGTGTCTGGTGGGATCTTTAGTGATTTCTCTGGTCTGTACCGACTAGATGCCAGTGGAACTGCTTGCCTCTAGTCAAGACAATCAAAACTGTCTCCAGTTGTCCCTTAGAGACAGTTCTTCCCCCCTCTACCCCCCAAGTTGAGAATCACTGCTCTAGAGTAAATAAAGGATAGACTGGGCTCTTTTATTTGCTTCAAGTTTAAGTCTCTAAAAGCATTTTCTCTGGGCTCATGCCCTTTCTGCAGAAGGACTCCTCCAGTCTCCTGTCCTTGAAAGAGGAGGATCAGACAAGAAGGGTCTGAGAGCCACTTCCCAGTCCCTGTCACTCTGCACGCTGCCCACCCTTGCCTGTGTTCAGTATCTCTGAGTCCAAAGCTTCTGAGGTTAACTTTCCTCTGACACTAAGCCTCCTGTCTCCATAGGGTAGTCTCACCTGCCTGGAAGGTGTGAGAAACTAGGATTTGCGATTTCTTACCTCCAGAACCAATGCTGGCATCATTATCCCTGTCTAGTGTCCTTGTCCTTGTGTCTTTGTGCACATCTGAATTATTTATGATAAATCCCTATAGGAGATATTAAAAATTATATGCAGTTTAAAGTACATTTCTCAGCATTGCATTTTCAACCTTGAAACATGTAATGCATATTCATCTAATCACAGTTCTTATCTTTCCTTTGGTCAGCATTCACCTTTAAAAAGTCTTTGGCCTGTTAATTACCCTGTAGCCTTCTCTTAACCAGAGAATAAAAGTAAAATAAATTGTGAAGATCAAATATACTTTGTTCCTCACAACCTGAATAATAAATCATTTCTAGTTGTTGTTTAGTTACTAAGTTGTGTCCGACTCTTTGCGACCCGTGGACTGCAGCACACCAGGCTTCCCTATCCTTTACTATCTCCCGGAGTTTGCTCAAACCCATGTCCATTGAGTCGGTGATGCCATCCAACCATTTCATCCTCTGTCATCCCCTTCTCCTCCTGCCTTCAGTCTTTCCCAGCATCAGGGTCTTTTCAGATGAGTCAGTTCTTTGCATCAGACAGCCAAAGTGTTGGAACTTGAGCATCAGTCCTTCCAGTGAACATTCAGGACTGACCTCCTTTAGGATTGACTAGTTTGATCTCCTTGCTGTCCAAGGGGCTCTCAAGAGTCTTCTCCAGCACCACAGTTCAAAAGCATCAGTTCCCCATGCTCAGCCTTTTTTATGATTCAACTCTCACATCTGTACATGACTACTAAAAAAACCATAGCTTTGACTATATGGACCTTTGTTGACAAAGTAATGTCTCTAATTTTAAGATGCTGTCTGGGTTGGTTATAGCTTTTCTTCCAAGGAGCAAGCATTACTTGTTACCTACTTATTTTTTTAGATATTTATCTTATATGAAGAAGATAACCAAAAATGTTTAATGCTAATTAATGGATAAAGACACCTGAGAGAGAGACATAATAGAGAGAGGTGGAAGTAGGAAGGAAGGGAAGGAAGAAGGTGAAAGGGAGGGAGGAAGGAAATTGCCAAAGAAGTCACCTTTCTAAAATTCACATTCCTCCTTTTCCTGACACTGTTTTCTGTCTGTAAGAAGTATCTTAAAAACAAAACTGACCTTTTAGAAGGGACAGCAAAAACAACTTTAGTGTGTATCAGTCTTGTCAATGCCCTGTTCTGTTTTTATCATCTAATTGTACTTCACTAAGAGCTTGGAAGCTTTTTCATATTGTAGATATATAAAGAGTAATAGTTAAGATGTATAAAGGCAATGCTTTCACCTATTGATTTCTTGGCTTGGAACAGGGATAATAACAACTGGGAAAGAAATAACTATATTCTGTAGCAAAATCAATGAATAATGTGAATAATAGACATTTATGGTGCACCTACTATGAGCTAGATCCTGGGCTAAAGAGTTTCAACCATACATATATATGTGTGTACATATATACACATACATGCACATATATATACATATATATGTACACATACATACACACATGAATAGATATGTCAACACTTACATAGAGGGGCCTACACTTTCATGAATATTCCTTCATTTTATTCCCACAATTCCCCAGTAAGTTGATTGTATCTCAGAAGGCATAACAGAGGTGATTAAGTGACTTGACAAAGGTCAAATAACTAACAAGTGTGTGCTTTTAAAATCTTGAAAAAATAGGAGGATTTGCTAATTGTAAGCATTTGAGTATTAACCAGCATTCATTCATTCAATAAATGTTTATTGAGTACCTACTATGTGCTGGGCATTTTGTTAGGTTCTAGGCAGACTCCATAAAGAATACAAAGTCCTTGCCCTCATAAAGCTTATAGTCTTGAGGAGGAAAGAGAAACTAAACACATCAAATGAAATACTGAAATATAGTGACAAATGTTTGAAAGAAAAATCAAGCAGATTGAGCAAATAAAGAATAATTATTCAAAGGATGAGAAGTCATTACTACATCTGAATTCGCCAAATGTATAAAGCATCTTTTTCCTTACAATCCAGAAAGAAAACCGTGTTTTATGTTTTACTGCTGGCATATTTTATCCACAGAGAAGTTGAAACACATAACTAAAAGCATAAAAAAGAAAGATCTTAATAAGGGGGCTTCCATTTCATCTTGCAGTGCTCTAGTTATCAACATCTAAATTGAAGTCTTCTTCAAGTATGGCTCAGAGAAAATCTGATCAGATCATTGTTAGTGTCTATAAGATTCAGATGAGAAAAAGCATTCTCAAAATCTGGCTTTGGAAGTCTGTTCCCAAAGTTCAGATAGTGACTCTCTTGTGACTTTTACAGATACATGACTTGTTTCTATTTAATATGGCTTCCTACTAAGGTTTGAAAGAATTTCAAAATTACATTTTAATTATGTGTACATAGTTACCACTCATTTGTAAGTATGTCGTTTGGTGGCCCTTGCTTTTGGATATGGGATAAGGCAGTGAACTTCTCAGTCATTCTTTACCCTTTTTTGTGGACAGAAGGTAGTAATCATGTACTCAAGCTCTTGCAAAAGTCCCACGTTTGACTGTTATATTCATCTTTCTAATGCCAGTATTTGCCTGCACACACCTTCTGCCTTGGGGTATAAAACTGAGACTTTGGAGGGGTCAGGGGGCTTTCTGGCTGACTCAGTGGTAAAGAATCTACCTGCCAGTGCAGGAGACACAGGAGATGCAGGTTCGGTCCCTGCGTCAGGAAGATCCCCTGGAGGAGGAATTGGCAACCCACAGCAGTATTCTTGCCTGGAGGGTATCATGGGCAGAGGAACCTGGCGGGCTACTGTCCATAGGGTCCAAAGAGTTGAACATAACTGAGGATGCACACACTTGGAGGGGTCAGAGCAGAGGGAAGGGGATAGTGGGGGCTCATGAAAACAGCACTGAAACACAGGCTCTGTGAGTAACACAGCCTCTCAGGAGAAGATCTGACATCCTCACATCTGGTGTTCTTGACTTGAAGACCAGTACTTGTTCCATACAGAACTAGTATTTTGCAGTGAGTAGCATGAACATCCCTGGGGCTCTTGAACAGATTTTAGGTGGTACAATAAACATTTTTTAATGATTAAATGCTTATTTAACATAGAGTAGAGAAAGTACGTAACTGGTAGACTAAACCCATGCTTTCTCTCAATGTATTACCTAGAATCAGCAAGAATGTATTTAAGTAGAAGAAAAGTTAAGTCCACTTCAAGGAAAGTAGTAGGTTAGTAACAGTACACATTGTACACAGATGGGGTCACCCCAAGCTCTGTGAAGACTGGCTCCCAGTAGTTCTTTTCTTAGTTTTCTATATAACCTCCTCTGCTCCCATTTCTCTGTACCCATGAAATGTTCTTCTCTTCCTTGGGTGTATATTTCACAGCTCGGCCTTCCTGTGGTCACCACATCAGTGTAAGTCGCAGCGGTCGACAAGCACCACGCTGAGCATTATTCCATCCTGAGAACTCTGGCTCTTGATAAAAGACCCTTCCAGAATCTCTCTGACAGACATGTGCATCCTGTGTTTGTGGGGGTTCCTCTCATTCTGTCTTGGTTACATCTTCAAAGACAGAGAGTCTTCCAGTGTCGCCAGTGAACTAAACTTGAATAAAACATCTCCTTGAGTTAGACTTCTGGCATTAGACTTCTGAAATTATCTTGGGCAGATTCAAAGGTGTTTATAATGTAGGGATTTGTCTACAAATCTTTGATTCTTTTGCTTCAATGCAATGCTGTTTTCTCTTTTGCTGGTGCGCGTGCGCACACACACACACACACACACACACACACACACGAAGAAAGGAAATAGACCTCTTTGGTGGTGAATATACTTCAGCCGATCCCTCCTCTTCAGTCCTCCAGAATCTGCTGTGCACTGTGCATATCCATTGTTTAGCACCAGGAGTTAGCCTATGAACCTTAGAGGAAAATGATTTAGGACTTTGGGACTAACTTTTCTTTAAAACAGGAGAAATTACACTTACCTATAGGATAAGTAAACAGATTAGGTGATGTATAAAAAACTAGTGTATAAAATTATCTGTACTTTTTTAAATGACAGTAAATAAAAAGAAAAAAAATGCAGTAGCTTAGAAAACGAATTGTCCAGCAGCTTCCGGCATGGCTGAATCTAGGGAGGTATCAAGCAATGCATTTGGGTTTTGCTTCTCTCTGTGTTTCTCTTGCCTTCAACATTGTTTTTCTCTCTTTTGTTTTCTGACTCAAGCTCTTTGTTCAATAAACAAGAAAGGCACCGGCAACTCTGTGTATTCATTGCATCAGCCGAGCATCCATGTCTTGATCCATTCAGACAGTTGTAACAAAATGCCAGAGACTGGATAGCTTTTAAGTTTATTTGTCACACTTCTGGAAGTTGAAGATCAAGCTGCTGGTCGGTTCAGTGTCTGGTGAAAGCTCACGTCCTGACTCACTGACAGCATCTTTTTGCTGTTTCCTCCCATGGTACCAGAGGTTAGGAAGCTGTGTGAGGTCTCTTTCATAAAACACTAATTCATGAGGGCTGCATCCTTGTGATCTGAGCACCTCCCAAAGGCCCTGCCTCCTCATACCATCACATTAGGCATTAGAATTCCAACATGTGAATTTGGCACAAATGTGCAGAACATAGAAACCCCCAAAGGAGAGCCAACTCCTCTTTCCCAATGGTTCCTCCATCAGTTCCAGCATTTAACCAGCTTGCAGCTGTGGCCAGGAAGTAAAATACAGCAACTGAACCAGAGCAAGTCACCTGGTCCCATGAAGCTGAGGATGGGAATGCAGTCCTCCCTCCATCAGGTGTACACACAGTAGAAGAGAAAGTGGTCCTCCATGACAGCAGAGGTGCTGTATCCAAAGAGAGGAGTAGTAGAGACTGGTGGGAGAAAACACCAGCACTAGTATCGGGCCTCACATGTGAGAGGTGGCCAGAAGTGGAAGCCTTTTGCTTATGATGAAAATTACATTAGTTGTGCTAGAGTGGCAAGTCCTTTCCCTTTCATATCAACTGGTCTGTGGCCTTGAAACGTCTCAGAAACATGATGTCATGGATGTCATTACCACATTCTATAATAGAATGCATATTCTGAGCATTGGTTATGTTGAAAGAAGTGCCTTAACATCCAGATGTCTCTCACTAGCTCCCCTTACTAGTGAGAATATCAGATCATCAGAGCTGTAGCAATCTTGTTGACACAAATTAAATAATCTCAGAACCTGGACCTTTTGAGGAAAGCTCAAACCTTTATAAAATATTGTAGGACAAGGGACTGATTTAGCTGCAATTTTTCTCTCTTTGGGAAGCCCTAGTATAAAAGGGCACGAGCTCGGGAGTCTGGAAAGCTGTACCATTTATGGCTTCAATCACTTAATGAGCTCATGTACTTAGACCACTTAATGAGCCTCATCTGTAAAACGGCAATAATGATGATGGATTTGTTAGGTTGTGTTGAAAATGTGATGAAGTAATGATAAGTAAAGTGACTAAGAGAATAGATGTTATCAATGCAGTCCCTGATAGATGTTCTTTCTCCTCCATCTTAGTAAAGGGCTCTTTCATTAAAGATTCGTTGTTTTCATAAATGTACATTAATTTGTTCCATAGAATTTACCATCTCAGATTTATGTAAGATTTAAACCAAACTACAGTTGATCCTTTGAACCACACAGCTTTGAACTCTGCAGGTCCACTCATACGTGGATATTTTTCAACAGTCAGTGCTGCAGTGATGGCAGAATCCAAGGTTGGTTGGAACCACAGGTATGGAGGAACCACTGATACAGAAGAACCACATATATGAACACACACATGTGGATGGCCAACTGTAAGTTATGGGTTTCCCCAGTGCCTCAGCAGTAAAGAATCTGCCTGCAGTGCAGGAAACACAAGTTTGATCCCTGGATGGGGAAGATCCTCTGGAGGAGGAAATGGCAACCCACTCCAGTATTCTTGCCCGGGAAATCCCACGGACAGAGAGGAGCCTGGTGGGGTACAATCCATGGGGTCACAGAGTCGGACACGACTGAGCGACTGAGCAGCTGTTAAGTTATACACAGATTTTCAGTCGTGTAGAGGGTCCAAATCCCTAACTTGCATGTAGTTTAAGGGTCAAGGGTCAACTGTAAGTTATCTTACGCACTCAGATGTAGCACTAGCGATTTGTAGCTTAACCATATGAGACATTATTTACTCAACATAACACACTAAGACATTATATTTACTCAAAATAACACACTAAGAGAATTTAAATTCTGCGAGTTTTGAGCACACAGGGACATGCCTGTGGCTTAGGGAAGGCCATGTATGTTGGGGACACTGTAAGAAAGTCAGAATCAGTGAAATGTTTTTTTAAAATTTCTACAAGTGCACTCCTAGTGTATTTTCTCAGTGAAAGTTTTTCACCAGGAACACATCTGATTTGTATCCTAAAATGAAGGGGAAAACAAAATTTATTGTAAGGAAATGTGATCTCTAGTCAACTGAAGTACAACTCTTTTTTTAAAAAAACAGGAAAAATCCCCAGCAATTTCTCGTAGACCTCAGCCTCTATTTACAGTCACCTTTAGGTTCAGTTTTCAAATTCAGATTTAACAAAAATGTGATCCGCCTACCAAAAAGTATCTAGCGTCTTATTAGCAACAATTACGCGTGTTCTGTTGTTTTGGTTTTGCCATCATACAATGAGAGAGATGTTATTCCCTCATTTTGCAGAAAGAAAAAAAAAAAAAAAAAACGAGGTTCTGGAGAAGTTACATGATTTGCCTAAAGTCACACAGGCAGGCAGCCAGCAAGCCCCGATTATCAAACCCAAGGTTGCCCTAATCTAAGTCCAGGGATCTCTTTACAGAATATGAGTAGCACGTGTTGTGGATGCTATGCTCAGTCACTTCAGTCATGTCTGACTCTTTGCAAACCCATAGGCTGTAGCCCACCAGGCTCCTCAGTCCATGGGATTCTCCAGGCAAGAATACTGGAGTGGGTTGTCAATTCCTCCTCCAGGGGCTCTAACTGACCCAGCGATCGAACCCATGTCTTCTTCATCGCAGACAAATTCCTTACCACAGAGCCCGTAGGGAAGCCCTATTAGTAGCATGCTCCACATTCAAATGAAGTTTTTAAATGAAGTTTTATTAAATGTGTTTCACATTTAATAGCACCTTTCTTCATCAAGATTTCTACAAGCTGAACAATTGATTTGCAAGTTATTTATAGAAATCATTTCACCCATCACTGAAAACAGCCTTCACTGAGCTTTTCTCCAAGCATACAGAAATATTGCCTAGCAGGTTAATGAAATGGAAAAAGGAGAGATAAGTTATTAGAAACTTCCAAGAGTTGATGCATAAACACAGGAAGATGCACATATGGGGCAGAGGGATGATTTCACATGGAACTGCCAAGGCTGAGGAACATTTCATTAACTTGTGTGATCACTGCCCAGGTCTTCCTTCTCAAGGGGTCAGGGCACCTGACTGGAGAATATCTCACTCAAATTACTGGGTCCAAAATCAATCCTCTAACTTGGAGTATTTACCAAGACAGCGGAAAGTAGTAACTTGTGGGAAACTGAGGCAGACTCAAGGCCAAAAGCAAAGGTCAAAGCCAGAGAACCAGTGCCCAAGTCACATGAATGGGGAAGCTAGAACCGCGAACCAGAAGTAAGCCGTGAGCTGCAAAACTCGGAAGCTCAGAAACAAGTTGAGAACCGTGGTGTGGGGCACGTTGGAACAGTTGTTTCAGAAGGAAGAATGTGGCCAGCAGAAGAAAGTCAGAAGCCCTTTTCTGTCACACCCACCGCAGGTGGTGTGGGACCACCTGCCTGGGCAAAAGGCATTGACTTTGCCACTTGCTCCCAGGTGCATGCCACCTTCAAGTCTTCCCCATGAATTCCCACAGAGCTTCCTAAGGACATGTAAAATTTTAATCTACTTAGGACTGTGCAGGCAGGATTAAGTCCTGGCCCATTTTAACACATCCCCAAACACAGTGAATTGGTTAACTCGTGCTGGGTACCATGACAGAGGCATTGTGGAACTGGGTTAGGACTCAGCTCGGCAGTGCCACCATCTTGTCATCTTCCGAGATGGCTTTTTCCAGTTTTCTTATATAATCTACCTACTCGTCTCACCTTTTGGCTCCCATCATGGGAAGAACCATATTCTAAACTCCATTTCTTCTTCAATGAGGCTGGAAGAAACTCACCACCCTGGAACCTCCCCAGTGAAAACCTCCTCATGTTTGCCCATCAGATGCACTCAGGGTTTCATCTTCCTTCACTCTTCCAGTGTTGTCCTGCTCAGTTACAGGGTGGACGTGTGACCCTCCCCAGCCACATGTAGTAACCGCTGGAGGCCATGTGTACTGTCTCCCCTTGATTATCCCAGAAACTGGTTCTGCCCATCCTGTCCGAAGGCATCGTCAGTCATCAGTGCTGCTTGAGTGGAGCTCTGCTCTGATGATGTCACCCGGGTTCTAGAGGGAGACCCCTTTGGGCGTGGGGGACGGGCCTCTCTTTCCCTCAACTTCAGCATCCTGAGGTCTGCTTTGGGAAGGGATCTGTCCTCCCAGCACCAACTACAAGCTAAAGGAAGCCTCCCTGTCTCTATCCTGGGCCTTAGACATTGGATTAAAATGATACAAAAAAAGAAAAAAGTTTTAAAAGTCGGGACCCCCTGGCCCTGTAGGGAGACACCCATCAGTTCCCATTGCCCAGAGCCCCAGAGAACGCAATGCCTGTTGTTTCTGAACTTGATTCCTGATTTTCTTTCCATCTCCTATTTCTCTCCAATAAATTCCCTTTTCCATGTTAACAGAAAGTTTCTTTTTTTGCTTGCAACCCTAGAATCCTAAGGGCTAGCCCCCAAGAGGGAAATGGTAAGGAGCCAGAGAGGAACTGCCAAGAAGCATCAGAAAACAAAGAGGGTGTATAGAGCTCAGGTCCCCAGGGCTGGTGGCTCCTCGCCTAGAGTCCTGGGCATCAGACCACCAACAGTGTTCTTAAATAACTCCCCCCAAACTGCTGCTTGTGTGCTGTTTTCTTCAGTCATGTCCAACTTTTTGTGATCCTATGGACTGTAGCCCGTCAGGCTCCTCTGTCCCTGGGATTTTCCCAGTAAGAATATTGGAATGGGTTGCCATGCCCTTCTCCAGGGGATCTTCTCCACCCAGAGATCAAACCCATGTCCCCTGCATTGCAGGCAGATTCTTTACTGCTGAGCCACTGGGGAATCTTCCCATTTAACCACAGAAAAAGCTACCCTGTCCGTATTCAGTTGTTTGTTCTCAACTAGATTTCCATCACCCATTGTAATAATCCTTGCTACTTTCAGCAGCAGCTCTAATCGGAAGCCTCCAATTAATAGAAGAGGGTAAATGAACTGAACATTGTTTAATTAATGAAGTTTGGTTGACCGCATCTTTCATGAAAAATAGGAAGATGTTTCGAAGAGATTTTTTAATCGTTCAGAGCACAGTTTGTAAGCAGGATGCTGGCTACTGAGTGTATAATGTAGGTCACTTGATAAGAATGGCTGTGTGCAGCCAGACCAAATGGCCATCACGTCTTCCAGACCCTTCCATTTCTAGAAGGACAGTGAGCTCATCTGGAGCCTTGAAAATACATTTCAGCATCCATCTCATCTCCCTGGAACCCTCTGCATTCCCTCTGCTAAGGCAGTCACTCTTCGCCTTTCTCCGATGCACTGAAGACCTATATTTCCCATTGGCTGGCTTTGTACTTGTTTCTAGCCATCCCCCTCTCCCACTAATCTGTGAATTCCTTACCTGTGGGAATTCCTTCAGTGATTTCCCAACAGCACTTATTATGGTGTCTAAACTGTAGTAACTAGTAAACACTCGGCTAACATCCTTTAAAAGGATTGGCTCTCCTCTCTTTGGCGAGTTTCCTGCGCTAGAATTTTACATCAGCGTTTTGCTGGGAATGAGATTTGTGAAGCTAAGTATTCATTGTGGGCTCATGACTTTACTGCAACCTTAGTCTGCATTTTTTTTTACTGTAAGTCTTTTTCTTTTTAAAAACCACTGCTATCAGTTTTGTTTTGTATTTTAATCCATCTCATTCCAAGGCAGTAGAGCCAATCAATACATAAAGTAAAAAGAATGGAAAATGGATGAAAACCATTCTCTTTTCTGGAGGCTCCCTTTGGGCCCTACCTCCAAAAATCTTCCACATCTTCCATCACCTGCTAGAAGGAGTGCAAAAAATTGGTTCCAATAATTACCTATTTTAAGATCAACTATAGATATATCTCTTTGACCCCGAATTAAAGATGCTGTGCTATTTCTTGCCGTGCATTCCTGTGTTTCCTCATGCTGTGTTTCTCCTGTTCCCTGTACTGCTGCTGTGTCACACAAGATAATGTACTGATTAGACTTTGCCATGGAAACAGGCCTCTCCTTTGGGGTTTTCCACATACCATGGCCACAGGGATCGAGACTATTCCACTCCTGGGGCTCGGTATTGAAGTGTTTTCCGCTTTTGACATTTTTGTTAAAATTTATAAGAAGGGAAACAGCTCTAAAAAAGGTTTACTAATATAGGAAACGGACATCTTTATTCCTTCTAGCGTACTTATTAGCAATTTAAGGGACGATCTCTCCCATTTGGACTGACGGAATGGCCCACGTTTTGCACTCAGCCACCTCAGTCCTATATGTACCTATCTACTGCCAGTGCCAAAAGGAAGTTACTAAGCGTAATTTTGTGTGTGCTGCCTTAGCCATTGAGAATCTTACTGCCAGCCCAGGGAACATTTCTGAATGTTCATCACTGCAAGTCAGCACTGTTAAAATTAGAATCTCACTTCAGTAAATGCTCACACAAAGCGCATCCATGATGCAGGATAATGAATTTCAGAGGCCCCTAACTAGGTCCCAATTCCAATTAACCTGCAGCACAGAGATCTGCATAGGAAACATCAACAGGAAGATGAAGCGGGTGGATTTGAGCAGGAGAAATGATGATAAATCAGCCCCGTGGAACCCATCCATCAGTGACTGTTTCCGTGGCATGAAGGAATTGTTTTTGCAAACGAGTGTTTGTCACCCCCGCTCTCAAATATTCTGCAAACATAATATACTGTTTCCCAGATACAGGTTGACTGAATAAGTCACTAGAGAGTAAAAGTAAACGGTCTCCCCACTCATTAATCTGTAGCTCCTGAGAATGTGTTTGTGATGCTCATGCTAACTGAGAACAAAGATCACGGCCAAACCTGCTGTTGTTCTATTAGCAGGCTGTGTTACCGCCCACCACTTTAGAGACTGTGGTTGTGCTACAGAGAGAGTGTCTTGACTCAAAAACTGTTTTTAACTGAGCAATATGAACTAGAGACAAAGAGAATGGAGACACCAACGTCCCAGTGAGACCCCATTTCTCCACTGGACCACGGATGGTTTGCTTCCTGCTCGGTGCCCCAGACCTCAGCTGGGCCAAGCTGAGGGACACTGCAGTGAACAAGAGAGCCAGTGTCCCTGCCCTCTTGAGATTACCTTCTAGAGGAGGAAGCCAGAAAATAAAATAAATAATTTAGCAGGTGAATTTGCAGCAACATGGATGGAACTAGAGATTATCATACTAAGTGAAGTAAGTTAGAGAGAGAAAGACAAATACCATATGATGTTACTTTATGTGGAATCTAAGATATGACACAAATGAACTTATCTGTGAAACAGAGACAGACTCAGACGTAGAGAACAGACTTCTGGTTGCCAAGCAGGAGGGGTGTGGAGGAGGGAGGAATCGGAGGTTTGGAATTAGCAGATTTGAACTGTCATATGTAGGATGGATAAACTGGGTCCTACTGTACCGCCCAGGGAACAGTATTCAATATCTGTAATAAACCATAATGTAAAAGAATATGAAAAAGAATATATATATATATATAGATATATATATATATATATATATATATATGGCTTCCCAGGTGGTGCAGTGGTAAAGAATCTGCCTGCAGTGCAGGAGACCCAGGTTTGATCCCTGTGTTGGGAAGATCCTCTGGTGAAGGGACTGGTCACCCCACTCCAGTATTCTTGCCTGGAGCATCCCATGGACAGGGGAGCCTGACAGGCTATCGTCCATGGGGTCACAAAGAGTCAGACACTACACATGTGTGTGTGTGTGTGTGTGTGTGTGTATTTATAACTGAATCACTACGCTGTACAGCAGAAAATAACACAACACTGTAAGTCAACTATAAACTGAAATAGAGTGTTAGTCGCTTTGTCATATCTGACTCTTTGTGACCCCATGGACTCTGGTCCATCAGGCTCCTCTGTTTATGGAATTCTCCAGGCAAGAATATCCTTCTCCATGGGATCTTCCCAACCCAGGGATTGAACCTGTGCTTCCTGCATTGCAAGCAGATTCTTTACCATCTGAGCTACAGGGAAGCTATATCAATTATACTTCAACATATCAACTATACTTCAGTGAAATAAATTTTTTAATGTTTTCTTAAAATTTAAAAATTAAAAAATTCACAGATTGAGAAGTACAGTGGAAACACATGAAGCAGAGAAGAGAGACAGGGAATGCTGGAGGGCAGGGAGCCTCGATTTGAAATGAGGTGGGAAGGCCTCCTTGGAAGGCCTCCTCTTTGCCTCATTTGAGCAAAGATTTGAAGGAAGGGAGATTTGAAGACCTGAGGGCTTTTGGATCTCTGGGGTGAAAGGCGTTCCAGGGAGGAAGAGCAAGGTCGACCCTGAAGTGTAGCTGGAGAAACTTGAGCAAGGACAAGGTGGGGTCAGAGAGGAAGGGTGAGTGGGGCCCTCATACACCTGGGGGCTCTCTGTGAGGGCTCTGGCTTCTGATCTGAGACAGGCAGCCATCTGAAAGGTTTCCAGCAAAAGATAGGCATGTTCTGACAGCATTCTGTACAGGGTCGCCCAGCCTACTCTGCTGATAACCGGCTAAATGGGGCAGGAGGAGGAGACAGAGAGACCAATAAATAATTCAGAGATTATTGCACTTAGGCAGAAAGTGATGGGCCCAGTAGTAGCAGTAAGGGCCTCAAGAAAAAGTCAAATTCTAGATGCACACACACACACACACACACACGCACGCACGCACCTGATAAATATTCAGAGTGTTTCAAGTCAGCAAAAATGTCAGAGCATTTATTTATGTCAGCTCTTAACAGGAAGGAAATCTGTCACTAGTTGTATTTATGAGCTTCTCAACACTGTGAAATCGACGAGTTTTCAAGGCTTTGAAGCTATGACTCTTTGCCTTAAGATAAGTAAATTTGCATCTTGTGAAAGATCATAGGGATAAGGGAACCCCCAAAGTGCAATTTATATTCTCATAAATTTTCACTGTGAAAATTATATATGGGGAACTGTCTTCATTGAAAGTGCAATTAGTAAAATAGATCGCCAGTAGGAGTTCAACGTATGACGGAGGGAACTGACAGCCAGTGACCACCTAGAGGGGTGGGGTGGGGAGGGAGGAGGGTTGGGAGAGGACATATGTGTACCTAATGCCAATTCATGTTGATATGTGGTAAAAAACCATCACAGAATTGTAAAGTAATATCCTCTAATTAAAAAACAAAATGAAGGTGCAATTAAAGCACTATTATTGCTCACTCAGCCACTTCAGTGAACGAAAGTTGGACAAAAACGCTAGGCTTTTCAGCAGAACCTCATCCCCTGTGGGGAAGCCGCTGCAGCAGCATCACTCCTTCTAGGTAGTCTGCTTTCTTCAGTTTCATCCCTGGCCCCCTCCTTCGGGCAGTGGATTTGCCTGGTTTGGGCCATCTGAACCACACTCTGCTGTCAGTGTGCCCTGACACTGTCAGCACAAATCCTTGCCTTTGCATATCTGCGGCTTCATCTAGCGCGTCCAGTTCTCCTCCTCTACCACCAGCCTTCCGAACTCAGCCCAGCGACAACCCCACCCCCGCCACCGCCTTCCGACAGGCTAAGTGTTCATCTTAACACTTCCATTTCTCCCACCACCACCCCCCATTGAGTACTTCTCAGTGTTAATGGATTTCTGTATCTGTCTTTCCGTCTAGACTGTGAACTCCCTGAGGACAGGGACTCTGTTTGTAGTCCCATCGCTAAAATAACATCGCCCAGCACCAGTGTGTCAAATTGACGTTTGTTTGAAAGAGTCCTATTGTCATGTGTTAGATAGTTGCATTTGCAGGAACCAATTAAGATGCCTTCCTGTGGTGATGACAACTGTTTATTACAAGTTTGCAGCATCTCTGGTACTGAGCGAGGTGTCATTGAAGCCTCCAGCGACCCTATGAGGAAGGCATTTTTATCCCACTGCAACTAAGGTCCAGAAGGGCAAGGAAGTAATATATATCTTTCCTTGTAGTGATATATATCTTTATATGGGCTTCCCTGGTGGCTCAGCAGTAAAGCATCTGAGTGCAGTGCAGGAGACATGGGTTCAATCCCTGTTTGGGAGAGATCCCTCAGAGAAGGAAATGGTAATCTACTCCAGAATTCTTGCCTGAAAAATCCAATGGACTGAGGAGCCTGGCGGGCTACGGTGCTTAGAGAGGCAAGGGTTGGACTCAGCGACTAAACTACCACCATCTTCATGCAACCTTAGAAGTGACAATTTAGGGACTCTTGGGATACTATTTCTCTTTGACATGTAGATAAGTGTGCTGGCAATCTACAGGTTTTTGGGTGAAAACCTGCTATAATCTGGCCTACGATAACACAAAGTCAGGTGACAGGGTGGTTGACTGCCTCCCATGCTCTGCTGGTTCCTGTTCTCAGTGGGAAGACTACACTCTTGTCCTAAGGGCATCACCGTGGAATTAGAGCATGATGGCCTGGAAGCTCCTTCAACTCAATGTACTGCCCTTTGTACAAGGCTTACTACCTTCTATGAGGTTTCTGACAGCACAGACAGACTAAAATCTATTATTTTTCATTAATCTGCTAATTCACATCTCCATATTTTACATAATTGATTTTCTTATCCCAGTTATCATACTATGATGGGGTGTTTCTGTATTCAGTTACTTGGAAGAGCTATGAATTTGCGTTGCATGCATGCATGCTAAGTCACTTCAGTCATGTCCAGCTCTTTATGACCCTATGGACTGTAGCCTGCCAGGCTTCTCTGTCCATGGGATTCTTCAGACAAAATACTGGAGTGGGTTGCCATGCTCTCCTCCAGAGGAATTTTCCTGACCCCCGGATGGAACCCTCGTCTCTTAGGTCTCTTACATTGGCAAACAGGTTCTTTACCTCTAGTGCCACCTGGGAAGCCCCATGAATTTGCAGTGTCAGTAGTCAATTCATATCAATTCTATAAAGAGTAAGAAGGTATACCTTCTTATATACCATTATATAATATACCAGATAGGCAATCTCCTAATTCTGGACATTTTTGCTAGTTTTATTTTAATGCAGGCAAATATGAGCTATTTAGCAGGAACTGGTTGAAAAGACAAAACATCTGTATTTGTTCATCATAAGGAGATCTTTAGATGTCTCCTTGATGTGCTGTGGTAATGCCTTCGATTTCCCCTGGGTGAAAAATAAAATTCAAGTACGGAGAACCAGAAAAAGATCCTTCAATGTTTATTAAATAGAAATAAAGTATCACATCAGACAGCAAACCAGAGAGAAATCAGAAGGCAAGGGCTTTACTTGGTTGTCCTAATCACTTCATAGGCTTTTCTGCCCAGGCTGCTTAGGAGGTATTGAAGTCTACACAAGCTTGGTGCACATTCCAATTTGAAAATCCTCCCGATGAGTAGGTAATCGCAGAATGGGGTGCAAAGCTCCTTACCAGAAATAAATGTGGGAGAGGATACTGAGAACTATATAGACTAGCGCCTTAGGGTGGTGTGGTGCAAAGAGCGCCAAATTTAGAGTCAGAATAACAAATGGAAGCAGAAGCCGGAATGGTTTCCCATTACTGAGCACTGACTCTGTGCTTGGTGCACTACCTCCATCACCTCTTTTCATCTTCATAACAACTCCAGGAGTCCGTATTAGGAGCCCCTTGTTAGTCATGAGGAATGAGACTCAAGGACATTGAGTCATTTGCCTAAGGTGACAAACTAGCATGACAGAGAGGGCTTGAGACCAAGACTTTCAGGTTGAAGCCCCATTCATTTCTTTCTGTAGCACTTTACTGCTGAGGACCTGGCTCTGTCATCGCTGGTCATTGTCTTTTTATTATTACTATTATTTTTGTGCTTATGTGTGTATTTATATTTTATGTTTGTATTTTTACATATTTGTTTACAATTTTTTTTTTTTTTTTTTTTTCTTCCCTGGTGGCTCAGTTGGTGAAGTATCTGCCTGCAGTACAGGAGACCCTGATTCCATCCCTGGGTCAGGTAGATTTCCTGGAGACGGGAATGGCAACCCACTCCAGTATTCTTGCCTGAAGAATTCCACAGACAGAGGAGCCTGGCAGGCTACTGTCCACGGGATCCCAAAGAGTCAGACAGGACTGAGCAACTAACACTTTCACTCTTTACAAACATTTCTGTTATATGTATACATTTGTTTATATAAATATACAGTGTATTTATGTTTATATATACATAAGTATACTTATTGTATCTATTTGTATAAATTTATAATGCATCATATAATAGATACCATGCAGTCTAGAATGTGTATTATATTAATATATACCACATATAGCTGAATATAGTATTTATATACACATAAATATATTTACATAGATAATTGCCAAAATACATGAGACTTGAAGGTTTTATTCACTCTATTTTGGATTTTTCTAATAAAAAACTATTTCATTGTTGGAATGTTTATAAAGAAATCCCTTAGATTAAGAAATGAATATTAAATAATAAAATTATTTCTCTCCAAAACCAAATCTGTCCTTTCTAATATGTACCTCAAGAGAGGACAAAGTTTTATTTGTTTTATGTGACATTTTAACCTGAATGGGATTGCTGATAGTAAAAATTTCAAATAATCAGGAGTTCATTTATCTTGTTTCACTTGCTTTCTTTAGTCTTTATCTCACTAACCTAATTTCTAATGAAAAATTCTTTTCAAAAATGTTTTCCACTATGTAAGATATGCATGTGGAAAAAGAGCCTACAATGTAGGGGGAAAAATGGAAAATACAGATAATCAAACAAAAATTACCTCTGATTTTACTACCCAGAGAGGATCATTGCAGACACTTTACCATCTGAGCCACCAGGGAAGTTCCTAGAGTGTATGAAGTCCAGATTAATTAAAGAATCTAATTTTTAAATGCTATTTTCACTTATTTATGCATTCAACAAATAATTACTGAGTACAATAATTAGTAAATGCTATTGTTTAGGAAAACTTCTTAAAACAAAAGTCAAAGTTTCTTTTTATCGTCAAAACTCTCATGAAACAGTAAACAACTTTTTTTAATTAATTTTTTTGGAGTATAGTTGCTTTATAATGTTGTGTTAGTTTCTGCTGTACACAAAGTGTATCAGCTATATGTATACATATATCCCCTCTTTTTTGGATTTCTTCCCATTTAGATCATCACACAGCACTGAGTAGGGTTCCCTGAGCTATACAGTAGGTCTCATTAGTAATATATTTTATACATACTGGTGTATATATGTCAATCCCTACAGCTTCTAATGATTGCAGAATTAACCCCATTCTACTCTGACAGCTTTGGGCTAATTAGCTTGAGGTCTCTATGCTGATGTGTAGATGAACAGTCTTCATCAGGGATATCAGAAATGTGCTTCAGAACACCAAAGTTATCCTCATCCTGAGCCATGCAAGAGTCTGGGCAATGTCTGCCCCTTCTGCCCTCCCCTCAACACACTTTTATGGGCCTGGATGTGCTCTAGAGGCTGGCAAATCTGGGAGCACATTCTGGCTGTGCTTACTAGGTGTCAGCTCTTGGATAAATGACATAATCTCTCTGTGCCTCAATTTTTCCATCCATAAAATAGGAATAAACTCCACAGGATATTGTCATATTAAAATGCCTTTGCCTTCCTATTCTATTCCCTTTTCTCACACTATGAAGAGAAATAATACTGTATAAGATATAATAATACAATTGAGCCAAATAAGGTAGGATATTTATTTTCAAGTTACCAGGATAAGGATGTTTAGAAAGCCCCACAGTCTTAGAGATAGACCAATAAAATGTGACACTCATTCATTTATTCATTCAGCCAAAATTTACTAAGCCTCTTTTTATATGTACCAAATTGTACTGAGGCTAAGGCCATACAAAAATGGAAAAGACTTGGTCCCTACACTAAAGGCACTCTAGCTTAAGGAAGGACAAGGTTTTGCAGAAATAATCATTATAGGAATTTGAAAATAACTGAGGCCATGAAAGAGAAGGTATCGGACTGGGTATGTGCATGCATGCATATGTGTGTGTGTGTGTGTGTATGTGTGTGTGTATGAAGATACCATGGGTTGCACAGGAAGGGAACCATTATTTCTAACTGGCAAGAACAATAAATGTTTATTAAAGTCAATGGCATTTGAACTAGCCCTTAAAGAGGGAGTACGACTCTCACAGGTAGAGGAGAGAAGGACCTTTTAGGGAGAAGGCAAAGAATGAGCACAAACACAGAGATATGAAATGTTCAATGTTTTAAAGAAATGTCTCCTGATCTACTGTGTATAGCCCAGGAAAGTAGTCAAGTGTCACGCTGAAGCATCTGGGCTGGATAATCTCACACAGCTCTGTGGTCGAATCCTGACTCTTACTTACTAGCAGTGTGATAATAAGGAATGATTTACATGCTCTGAGCCTTACTCTCCTTGACTATAAAATGAAGTTAAGAGTCTGATAAGACTGAAAAATAAAATAGGCTGGGAGGATGTGGAGTGGTAGGAGATGATACTGAAAAGCCATCCCAGTAGGATGCCGGCAGTGAGCAACTGGGATCGTAAATCACTTCAGTAGTTGATGGGTATATATATCCAGACACTGCACTGCAGACTGGGGCTCGGGCGAGAGACGAGGATGGTGCGTGGTGGGCGAAGATGAACCAGGGGTTGTCTCCACATCCAGGGAGCTGCCATTTTGGCCACTGTGGCCAGGAAGACAGACGAGTCAATTAAAACAGTGTGAATACAGTGGGAGGGTTATCCCTGACAGGCCAGTGTTTATGACTTCTCCTTCCAATGCAAGGGCTGCAAGTTTGATCCCTAGTTGGGGAGACTAAGATTCCCATGTGCCTTGCAGCCAAATAACAAAACATAAAACAGAAGCAATAGGATAACAAATTCAATACACACTTTTTAAAAATGGCCCACATCAAACAGTCTTAAATAAAGTATAAATACAGTGGGGAATGTACAAGAATAGAATAGGGGTCAGAGTACCTCAAGGGTACTGAGGTGGCAGTGGCTGAGAGGAAAGATCCCAGTAGGCTTCCTGGAGGAGGCACTATCATAAGTAGCAGTGGGGTTAAGGATAGTTGTCCAGGGTCACAAGGTGGAGAGGAACATTTCCAGGCAGAGAGAACTGCATGATGTGGCTGGTGGAGCACAGGCAGTGTGAAACAGCTAGTGTGTCAGGTGCTGGCTAGGCCGAGAGAAGCCTGATAGAAGGCTCCATGGGAGGAAGAGCTCATTCTGGCAGTCTTTCCAGGTCCTTCCAAGGAGCTGACACTCCGGTCTGTAGGTCTTAAGACCACCGAAAGGCTTCACCCAAGAAGAGAGACAAGGCAGTTTAGAGAGCTCCTTGGACCACAGTGGAGGGGGAAGAGCTCCAAAATGAAAAGCAAGAACACCCTTGAAGTGGCTGTTCCAGAAGTCTAGAAACACTTGGCCCAGGGGGCAGACTCGGGGATGGAGAGAAGGAAAGAGGTGAACCAGTGATCCGGAGGGTATCTCCAGGATGTGGGAACAAGTCAGACCTGGGCAGGGAGTGTGGAGGCCCAGGACGGCTCCAGGCCTCTGGCTAGATGCTGGAATCATTAACCAGGAAGGGAATGAAGGGGAAAGAATGAGTCTGGGTAGGGGAGTAGAAACAGTAACTCACAGCAGATTCACTTCTGAGCATTTTTATCTCGTGACACCTGAGGGAAATAATCAGATTGGAGAAGGAATGGCTTTGGCAGGATTTCTGTCCTTATTATTTTAGCAGCTTCTTCCTTTCATTACGATTCTTGAGATGTTATTTTGTCTTTTTATAGGATAATTCATTTACGTTATGTTTTTAAATAGCAGGGAAATCGAGTTATGTCTCTCTGGTGGAGGCATCTAGATTTATCAGTAACTCTGCTGGAAGAGCAGAGTCCAGTTATACAAATACAGAAGTGCCTAATCTTTATTAATTTGTACTGAGTGTTTTATTTCAGATATTTTAAGAGAAGAGTGGATTGTTTGTGTAGCTCTGCAAGTGTGCACATAAATAGCACCTGTCATGGTGGACACACTGTGCTTTATAATAGATCAAATGTTCTGGACAAAGAACAGAGTCCCACTTAGGGAGCAGTTTACTGTCTGAAATCATGAAAGGCACCAAGTAATATAACCTCAGGGAAAAGAACAAGATGTCCCACATTGAGCAAAACTTAATGGTTTTAGTAGCCCTTTAGAGTGGAAAATATCTTTTAAGGAAGAGAAAGTGCTGTTTTATTACTGGTACATGCTGTTCCCATGAATTGTTGGAAATAAGTATATGCTCTCTGCACTGCTTGACTTTGATTCATTTACATACCCTTTTTAATCAAAATTTTTTCAATCTCTGCAGTAAAAATGATGGATATTTTGTAGTTGCATGGACTAACAGGCCTAGAAATAATTTTTATTTTCTTATGACATTAGAGGGTGCTTTCACTGGTCCTTAACCACTCTATATCACCCAAATTAACTCACATTTTCTCCCGTTTAGTTGAGGAGATCTGTACCAGGTCCCTGTACCTCATTTGGAGATAGTAAGAGTGTGTCATTGAAGCATTCTAGGAAGAAAGCATTTTATTAGTTATAAAATATTTTATCAAAGTGAACCATTCATCATGTGCTTTCCATTGCATTTTATATACATTAACTCATATTGTTATCCTCACGTTTTTAAAGATGAGGAAATAGTAGCCTAGCGAGGTTAAATGATTTACTCAATATTTCATAGCTAGTATGTTGCCGTTCCCATGTTCATACTTACTTTGACCTGATGCCCTTAGAGAATTCTACAACCAATCCATTTCAGTTTGTATCGGTCAAGTCTAGATCGCTCACAGTGAACTGTTCTCTTCTTGTCTCTTTGGAACCACCACCCACCCAGTTACTCATGCCAGAAACCTGGGCTTCCCCACTAACGCTCTCTCAGACATGCCTCAAATCCAGCCTGTTGGCACTTCTACAAGCCTGCCTGCCCGGCACCTCTCAAAGTCATCAGCCTCTTCTCATCCCCACCGCCAAGCCATCTACATTTTTTCCTGGACAGTAGCATCCCTCCTGGACAGTCTCCTCTCCATCTGTCCTTGCACCACTTCAGCTCCCTTTCCCCAGGGCCCTGTTTGGGAAACTCACTCTGACAGTTTGTATCTTTCTCCTGCCTGATGCCTCTCACAGGCTTTCCTCGAGAGCAGGCAATCAGATGTAGATAAGAGTGAGGACCTGTGATGTCAAGCACCACACTCCAGGCAGCCTTGACGTTCTTGGGAAGAGGACTGCGTATCTGCAGAATCAGAAAGCTGAGGTTTCATCCCAAGTGTACTAGTTTCCTAGGGCTGTTATAGCAAAGTACCACAAACTAGATAGATGGCTTGAAACACAAAAATGTATTCTCTCACAGTTCTAGAGGCTAGGAGTCTGAGATCAAGGCATTGACAGGACCATACTCCCTCTGAAGATTTGAGGGATTGTGCTTGCCTGTAACTTCTGGTATTGTTGGCAATTCGTGATGTCCCTTACCTGGCACTGAATGTCACATTACTTCAGTCTCTGCCATTGTCATCATATAGCCACCTTCTGTGTATATGTGTGTGTTTGTGTGTATGAGTGCATGTGGTCCTCTGGGTCCGAATATCTTTACTTATGCGAACATCAGTCTTCGGATTTAGAGCCCACCTTAAGCCAGTATGACTTCACCTTAACCTGAGTACATCTGCAAAAACCTCATCCCAAATAAGGTCACGTTCACGGGTACCAGGGACTAGGACTTGAGCATGCCTTTTGTTGGAGGTGGGGGGACATAATTCAACTCACCACACCAAGGTTTTCTCCCTTGCTTTGAACTTATTTGAACTTTGGATTTCTCCAAAGAATTACTGTGAACAGTGATTGAGATACTATACATAAAGTGTTTATCACAGTCTGTCTCATAGAGATCACTTGGTAAATGGCAGCTACGATTTATTGCCATATTTTTCCCTTAAAAAATTATCTGTAAACTGCCCCCCATTCTATGTGCATCAAGGAAACGACATTTAAAGAAACTATGCATCCAGTATCCTGTGAAACAAAGCAAATAATTGTCTCTAATTTAATGTTTTTATTCTGATTTCTGTATTTGAGTCTCCTTATAAATAGACTTTTCTTATACATGGATAGATACATGAACTTTCATAAAACAAACCAAAATTTAAACTCAAACCCAAGGTTTACCCAAGGGTGCTAATCTATGTGTGATGTGAATTCAGATGTTAAGTCTGCAGAAAAACTGTTGAGGAAATCCACGCATCCCCTGGGGCTTTCCAGGTGGGGATAGTGGTAAAGAATCTGCCTGCCAATGCAGGAGATACAAGAGATGCAAGTTCAATCCCTGGGTTGGGAAGATCTCCTAGAGAAGGGAATGGCAACCCACTCCAGTATTCTTGCCTGGGGAATCCCATGGACAGAGGAGCCTGGTGAGATACAGTCCATGGGGTCGCAAAGAGTCAACTGAGCGACAGAGCGTGCACACACACATCACACAGCTCACATCTATCCCACTGTGGGGTCACAACCCTTCAGTGCTCAGGACAGCAAAAGCTTCCAAGAGCAGCCCTGCCAGTCTCTTGCTTCCAGCTGTCCTGCTGCCTATTAGAAAGAGATGGGAGATTGGAGGGGAAATCGTTGCTGCCTGCAAATTCAGACTGCACTCTGGTGCTCTGTTCACCACTGGGGTTTGTTGCTAGAGACTTCAGTGTCTTGCAGGAGACCTCAGCAGCCCCGGGGGTTGCCCATGACAGCGCCAACCACGGTGCCAAGCATAGGGGTGTACAGTTTATTCAGTGCAATCGGGTGAGGTTTCAGCAGACTCCAGTCCAGAGGGTGGCAGAAATGCTTAATGAGAGAGAAAATGAGAACCTTGTTGGAAAGCACGATGGGCACAGTAGAGCTGTTTCTCACACTGAGAAGCTGGAGTTGACCCCTGCCCTCTGACAGCTTGTGGGATGTAGACCCAGGGCTTTTCCTACTGTTCCAACCCGTTCCTGTGTCCCCAAGAGTCTGTTCTGCTGCCAAGTCAGGAAGCATCTTCTGTCACTATCCTTTATGTTCAACAGGGTGGGGAGAGGAGCAGATTATCCTGGTGGGGAAATAGAGATGGAAGAGATGCCTGCCTGTGCACTCTGCTCTCTTCCATTATCTGTGAAAGGAGGCCACCTGAGCTCAGGTTTGTTTGAAGCCATCAGAAGGCTACTGCTCTAGAATTTTGTTGTAACTGGGACACTAGCACAAAGATCAGCCTCAGAAATACACTTTCCTCTTTGGGCACTCCGGAGCTGTGTAGTCTTGGACGAGTCTCTTGCCATCTCCGAGCCTCTGTGTTCTCACCTGTGAAATTAGGCTAATGATACTTCCCTTACAGGGTTGTCATGACATGGCAGAAATAAGTAAAAAAGTACTTGGTTAATGGTGCATTCCACTTTTCCCTGTCCAGATCCAGGGAATGGATCAATGTATTGAACACTTAACCATTTACCTGCTTTGCAGATGATAAATGCAGAATATGTCTAAAGTTAGAAGCCAGTTTTCTTTCAAAATTATTAAGATAAATTAATATTTTGTTTAACATATACTATGTACTGTTCCTGCAGTCATTTTATAGGTATGGATCTTCTCTGGTGGCTCAGCAATAAAGAAACCACCTTCAGTGCAGGAGACACAAGTTCAATCCCTGGGTCAGGAAGATCCCCTGGAGGAGGGCGTGGCAAACCAATCCTGTATTCTTGCCTGGAGTATCCTGTAGACAGAGGAGCCTGGCGGGCTACAGTCCATAGGGTCACAGAGTCAGACACGACTGAAGTGACTTAGCACACACACTTGATATTAGTGATCTAAAACCAGTAGGACCCAGAATACACACACACACAATGCAACTCATAGGGCAGTAGGTGAGATCAATGAGCAAACTAACTATGAGAGTGCAACATAAATCCTGAGAACAGATGTTCAGAAAATAAGCATTGAGTCAAATGGAGAAGTGGCTGGGGACAGGGTGCTCTTTGAGAATGCTGTTAGCTTTTTAAAGGAGAGGTGGAAGGAATATTCCTGGCAGGAGTGACAGCCCATATGGAGATGAGGCGGTAGGGAGTGGGTCTCCAGGTTCACGGACTACAGGTGGCTCAGTGTGGTCCATGGGAGAATTGAACTGTGAGCCTTGGCCTCTGCCCAAGGGCTGGTAGGTTAGTTGAGGGACGTGTGCGTACCATGGAGAGTTAGAAACACAGGGCACCATGATCACGGCTGACTGAGCAGAGCAGACAGAAGTGTGACTCGAGGAGTGAACATTTTAAACAACCAGCATGGCTCCTTCTGTGTCCTTAAGAATCATCCAGTCCCATGCTGCACTGTGCGGTTCAGGTCTCTCCTGAGTCCTTGAAATGTGGCTAATCCACTTGAGATGTGCTGTGAGCATAAAATATACTCTAGTTTTCAAAGACTTTGTACAAAAAATATAAATATCTCTTATCTCCTGGCTAACTTTTATATTGATTACATGTTGAGATTATACTAATATGGATACATTGGGTTAAGTAAAATAAAGTATAACTAATTTTATTTCTTATTGCTTTCTTTTGTGAATTATCTTTTTAAATTTATGTATGTTTTGACTGGCTTCCTCAGTGGCTCAGCAGTAAAGTATCTGCCTGCAATGCAGGAGATGGAGTTCAATCTCCAGGAAGATCCCCTGGAGAAGGGCATGGCAACCCACTCCAGTATTCTTGCCTGGAGAACCCCATGGACAGAGGAGCCTTGTGGGCTGCAGTCCATAGGGGCTCAAAGAGTTGGACATCACTAAAGCGACTGAGCACATATTTTAATTAAAGTCATATATAGTTAATATATATAAGATAATGTATTTGATATAAAATCCCATGGACAGAGGAGCCTGGCAGGCTGCAATCCATGGGGTTGCAAATTGAGCATGTGGTGCACGACCTACAATGCTGCATACACACACACACAACGAATGGTTACTACAGTCAAACTAATTGACACATTATCTCCTCACATGGTTATGATATTTTAATGTGATCAGAGTACCTGAAATCTATCCTAAGCATATTTCCAGG
Organism: Antilocapra americana; assembly: GCA_007570785.1. Taxonomy (NCBI): domain Eukaryota; kingdom Metazoa; phylum Chordata; class Mammalia; order Artiodactyla; family Antilocapridae; genus Antilocapra; species Antilocapra americana. The sequence continues at coordinate 1,246,730 of ML663041.1, forward strand.
AATTAATACAATACTTTTAAGTGTATACCTGTTCTTGCTACTTTTTTAATGTGGCTACTTGAAGATTCACAGTTGCAAAGTGTGGCTTTATATTTCTATTGGAGAGCTTGGATCTTGACATTGAAAGGTCTTGACCTGGGGTAGCAGGGAAGGACATGGAGCTCAAACAATACTGTGGAAAATGAGTGGGGCTCAGGTGCACAAAAAGAAAGAAGGATTTTCCAGAAGGAGAATGATGGTTGTATAAGCACCAAGGAGGAATGTGCAAGGTTTATTTAGGGAATCCTGAATAAGTCGTCCGGATGGAACAGGTGAAAAACTCTCCATGGTATTTTGATAAAATGACATATGTTGGTCATGCACACTCAGATATGCTATTAGGCTTCATATGAATGATAAGCAGGAAGAGGTCTCTATCACTGGAGATAACAATAAATTTACAGAGAGTCCCTGGTTTTTCACTTTGCATGTTTTGAAGTCAAGGGTTGTCCTAGAGAACATTCAAATGCTATCTCATGATTAAAGTTTCAGAAAAAATGAAAGGGTTTGATGAGTCTTGTCATGCCCTTTATTTGAACTTCCTCAAACCAGTGACTTCTTGGAGTTATAATTATAAATGTGCTCAAGAAAGATATAGATGGAGGCACAGGAGACAGACCCCTATATGAGGCTCTTAACAAGAGAATTAAGAAATGTCTTTAATCTTTCATGATGACATCCTATGGGACAATACTAGAAAAGCCCCACAAGGGCCCTCTGCAACAAGAGATACTGAGCTGACTTGATGTGACATAGTATTATTTTTTTTTATTCTTGTATTTAAAAGCAAGATCCTTGGACATAATGATTTTACAAATGCTCACTCTTCTTCAAACATCCAAAGGATAATAAAGCAAGATCCTGCTTTGATATTGTGTTGGGTATATTATCCAGTAGTTTTTACAGAAATGGCCATGATATCTGGGGATTCATACTCTACTATAAGGGCTTCTCAGGGGGCGCAATGGTAAAGAATCTGCCTGCCAAAGCAGGAGATGAAAGAGACATTGGTTCAATCCCTGGATTGGGAAGATCCCCTGGAATAGGAAATGGCAACCTACTCCAGTATTCTTGCCTAGAAAATTCCATGGACAGAGGAGCCTGGCGGGCTACAGTCCATGGGGTCGCAAGAGTCGGACATGACTGAGCACACACACAGAAAGACTATGCCACAGGCAGTGTGGTAAGGACTTGTGAGTTACATAATTAATGTCAGTTAAATAATAAATACACCATAGACTTGGATATGAAAATACATAAATATAAGCAAACCACATTGTTGTACTGGATGAAAAAGAATTACAAAAAAGGTTATTTAAACCAAAGAACTCATAATGGCAAGATATTTACCCTGTTTCTCTTAGTCAGTAAACCCACAGAATCACAGGTAGACTTTCTTATGACCGAGGAGGACAGTTCATCCCTGAATGAGAAATTCTATCAAAATATTCAAAAACTATCTTTTAAGCAGGATCACTAGCTGATAGCCTCAGGCAGCACCCCAGTGGGCCAGAATTATCACATGTCTGAGCTCAGCTGGACCTGAGTTCCTAGTTTGACTTTACCATTTATTACTGTGTTACCTTCAGAAAATTGCAAAACCTTTCTAAGCCTCCGTTTACTTATCTATAAAATGGGATAGTAACACTACCTGTCTTATAAGTCTCCTGAGGACTACAGGAGAGTAGGTGTGTAAAGGCCCAGTGCCAAAGGTTTGCACGCTTGGTGGGCGTAGTGATCGTGCTGGAAGTTCTAGGACAGGCTTTCCTTTTGTGAGAGGGAGGAATCAGGAAACTGCCTTTCCAGAATGAATTGCTTTTGCCCCAAGGCTCGGAAATCTTCCACTTCCTAACATAGGACTTCAGCTGCTCCCATAGTAAAGCGAGAGCGCTCTGAAGTCATATTGTTTCCATCTTTCTACCCACTTCCTGGCCTCTCCCTCACTTGCTGCCTCTTCTCAGGAAGACTTGGAGCCATCTCCCTTTTCTTGCCCTCATTCCTAGCTTTAGAGATTTTTAAGAACTTTTCCATTTCTTAGGTATCTGTGAGGAGAATTCTTTAAATTATTCTGAAGTGAAGGGTTGGGGGGAGGTGTCTTTACTGGTGCCCTAAATCAAAACTTGCCTGTGGTTATCATCAAGAAAAGCGATAAGGTATAAGAATAACTACAAATACACTGAGACGTTAAGGGTTAAGTCATCACTGAGAACTTCCCCCCACCAGGGTGTACCTACTTGTATGAATGAGTCACTTCTACTAAAAATAGTGACACACTTAAGAAATGGTAGAGCAGTAATTACTTAGACAGCAGCTTCCTCCACCTGCTTCCCTGAGACAGGAACCAGGGAATGTAAAGATAGAGGCTTGGGATGATCCAGGGGATAGAACAATCAGGGGATCCTCTGTGACAAAGGAAGACTTTCAGGTCTATATACCTTTTATCTCTTTGCTTTTTAGTTCTCTTTCATCCAGAAGAATTGCAGCTTCCCCAGTAGCCGGCCTATTTGCATTTGAAAAGGTTTTGGTCCCCTCACAATTCCCTGCCTGTTCACCTTAAAAATGAAGCAAGGGTCCTATAGTTTTAGGCTTTGATGGTATTCACGAGAAATTTGTGACATATTTGAAAATCCTGACCCTCATGGACCCTGGTTTCCATTTGTCTCGTTCTGAGTGTATTTGTGCCTCTTCAGAAAATCAGCTTTCTCAAGAGCTTACTCTTCATCACCACTCTGCCATTTAACACAGGCCCAGCTGGGCTCATAACGAAAAATCAGGCATGGCATCAACACTAAAAGTACAATCTGCAACACTGTGTTCAGGCCTAGTGGCATTACCGGAGTTAATAAAAGCACTGCCTAAGTTTAACCCATGATGCTATTAGTATTATTTTAGAGGTAAGCACTTGTGCTTTGCCATCAGAGCCCTAGATCCAGTTCCTAGCTTGTTCACCTTAGGAAAGTCAGGGACCCACCAGAAACCATGTAGCACATTCAAAATCAGTAATTAAAGAGAATATAGTGAAAGGACTGTTTTCAAAGTACAAGGAGTTGGATTAGTTTCTTAGGGCCACTGTAACAAAGTACCACAAACTAAATGACTTCAAAAAACAGAAATCTACCCATGGCGGATTCATGTCAATGTATCGCAAAACCAACACGATAATGTAAAGGAAAAAATTAATTAATTAATTAATTTAAAAAAAACAGAAATCTCTTGTCCTGCAGTTCCTAGAGGCTGGAAATCTGAAGTCAGGGTGTTGGCAGAGCTCTGATCCGAAACCTGGGGACTCCGCCCTTGCCTCTCCCTCACTTCCACTCTGGCCAGCCATCTTCGGCATCATTTCACTTGGAGCTGCCCATCTCTTAATCTCTGCCTTCATTCTCCCCATGTCTGTTTTCACATGGAGGTCTTCTTATAAGGACACCATTCATATTAGATTAGAATTCCCTTACTCCTTATCAGCTCATTACATCCACAACAACCTTACTACAAATAAGGTCACATTCTGAGGTACTGGGTGTTAGTTAACGGGGGATACAAGTCAACTCATAACACTGGGATTCAGGAAAGCTAAAAAAGATCCCTGTAGTACCTGATTCCATCTCTTGCCTGAAAGTACAAAGGACAGAGGGTTACTGGAGCCTTCTGATACCTGTGGTTATAGGAAATGGTGCCTGGCAGGCCGTGCTATACCTTGGGGAGAGAACTACAGCCCCTGGCAATGGACAGCCAGGCAGGGAGGGAGCTAGGAAAATACATGTTATGACCTCTCTCTCCTCCAACTGCCAACCTCCTGCTGCCACCTCCCAGTGCTGGTGTCCAATAGGAAGCCCAAGAGGAGGAGCCAGCTCCTGCAGGCCCGAAAACTTGACCTCCCCATGCATTGGGCAGGGTGAAGACTGGATGTGGAGGGGCAAACAGAGAATATTTAGCATAGCCTGTTAACTTCCTCAGGCCTCAGTTTACCTGCCTGTAAATTAGGAATAATAATAGTGCTGCCTCATAGAGTTGTGGGAGAAGGCAATGGCAACCCAGGCCAGTACTCTTGCCTGGAAAATCCCGTGGACGGAGGAGCCTGGTAGGCTGCAGTCCAGGGGGTCGAGAAGGGTCAGATACAACTAAGCGAGTTCACTTTCACTTTTCACTTTCATGCATCGGAGAAGGAAATGGCAACCCACTCCAGTGTTCTTGCCTGGAGAATGCCAGGGCCGGGGGAGCCTGGTGGGCCGGCTCCCCTGGTGGGCTGTCGCACAGAGTCGGACACGACTGAAGCGACTTAGCAGCAGCATAGAGTTGTGAGCTTTGAGCCCAGCATATAATTAGCAGCAGTGTCAGCTGTTGTGTTATGATGAGTTCTGGTCGTCTTCCAGTGACCCAGCCGCTGTGCCACTCCCTTGTGCATCTGATGAATGTCAGAGGTACAGGAGTCATGTTTGTGACCGAGCAGAGTATGCACACAGGCCTAGTTCCCAGCAGTGTTCTCTGCTTTTCAGAGTCATAAACCAAAGTGAATGTTCTTCAACACCCGGGACCTGTACTGGCCAGATGGCAGCTTGGGCATAAGCAGGGGTAATTTCCATAGCTGAGGTGGGATCGATCCAGTGCCCACAGCACATTGTCTGGGAGACGCTATGACTAATGCCCTCAAGAGCAGAACACAACTAATTCTCACAACAGCTAGGACTCATGAAGGTTTCAGACTGAGAAGGAGACCAATAGTTATGCAATGGGGCATCTAGGAAAAATTTTTTTTTCATCAGAGAGGATAGTGTGGAAAAAATAGTATTGGGGCTGAACCTGGAGAAAGCAGGATTTGGGCATATGGAGACCAGGGAGGGGAGGCGACAGCATAAGCCAGGCCAGAGTGGACCACACAAAGACCATGTAGGACAGGAATGGATGTGGTGGCATCAGTGAGAGTAGAAGATAAGATATAAGACTACAGTAGGTCTGGGGAGTAATAATGGTGAAGGATCTAGAATGCCTGGCTGTCTCCACCAAAAGCATGGCATGTGAGGTACCTTCTGACTGTCTAGGTCATAGCAGTTTGTCTGTTACGTTCTGAATATAAGCTGGCTCTTCCCTCCTTAGAAGAACGTTGGAGATTGTCTGAAAAGCTGAGCTGAGAACAATTTTGAGTTCCTATCTGGCTGAGGTCACTGGAAGAGGCTCCTGAGATCGACTAGTGGTGTCTTCTGTGGGCATTGGAGGAGGGCACAGAGGCTTGAAAACCATATGCTTAACTTTCCAGTCTGAAGCTGCCAGTTGATTATTATACAGAGTGAAGTCAGAAAGAGAAAAGCAAATATTGTGTATTAATGCATATATATGAAATCTAGAAAGATGGTACTGATGAACCTGTTTGCAGGGCAGCAGTAGAGATGCAGACTTGAGGACACAGTGAGAGAAGGAGAGGGTGGGACGAATGGAGAGAGCAGCATGGAAACATATCCACTACCATATGTAAAACAGATAGCCAGTGGGAATTTACTGCATGACTCAGGGAGCTCAAGCCGGTGCTCTGTGACCTAGAGGGGTAGGGTGGGGTGGGAGGGAGGTCCAAGAGGGAGGGGACATATGTATACCCATGACTGATTTACGGTGATGTATCGCAGAAACCAACACAACGCTGTAAAGCAATTAGCCTTCAATTAAATATTTAAAAAAATTTTTTTTCAAAAGGGATTGCAGGAGGCCCCAAGTTCTCACAGCTCCGGCAGAGCTTGGGCCACTTTCTCCAGGCTGGATTTCTGAAACTAAGCCTGCAACTATGACAAGTGAGCCCCCTCTCCTAAATATATACAGTTGTTTTTAGGTCCTTCTGAGACTGACTTGAGACTATAGCCTGGGATTGAAAGAGGCGACTTCTAGAAGCCAGAAGTGGTGAGCTACTCTGCCACTGCAAAGCTAGGAAACCCAGAGCCACCAGCTTATGCAGCAAAGTGTAACACACAGAAGGCAGAGCCCCCGGATTTTCAGGAGGGCTGGAGCAAGAGTCACCCTGGTGAAAGAAAGCCTGGGAGACAAAGAGGCCCCCACAGATTGGTGGGGGTAAGACCCTGAGGAGGTGAAACCAAGGAAGGGATTCGGCTTTACATGGCGAATGAGAGACCCCACTGGACTGGACCTCGAAGAATTTAAGGGTAATATATATGTTTCCATGTTATTCTCTCAATCCATCCCACTCTCTCCTTCCCCCACTGTGTCCACAAGTCTGTTTCCTATGTCTGCATCTCTCCTGCTGCCCTCACAAATATGTAAAACAGATAACAAGTGAGAATTTGCCGCCTAAAAACAGGGAGCTCAACCCAGTGTTCTGTGACAGCCTAGAGGGGTGGGTTGGGGTGACAGATGGGAGGGCGCCTCGGGAGGGAGGGGACAGAGGTACAGCCATGACTGCTTCACGTTGGTGTATGGCGGCGACCAACGCAGTGTCGCAGAGCGGTTGTCCTCCAGCAAGTGTGTTTTGTTCTGTACTACTCAATATGGTACGATTATAATCCTCCATAGTTAAAACAGAAAAAAAAAAAAGAAAGAATTTAAGGTGAGAGAGCAGGTTACAGAAACAAAACTGGGGCATTTCAGCTACCGCAACTGCAAAGAAATGGGAGGAGAAAGTAGTGGGAGGTGTAGAGAGACCCCAGGTGCATGTGATATTTCTTAGGAGGCAACGGAGCTGGAAAGAATATGTAGAGAGATAAGAACAAGGAACATGGGAGCTGGGGGAGCCTGGGCTCTGAAGGTGGGAATAAAAAGTGGGAATCTCCCAAATAGGAAAAGCGAGAATCTGGGAAAGAGACTGAAGGCAGATGAACCCATGAGGATTTCAGAGAGAGTGTTTGGAATCCTGCAGTAATGAGAGGTGAATGAAAAAGAAGAGACTTGAGATGGAAAGTGAAACACTAAAGATTCTTAGATTGGCCTCAAACAAGGGAACATCATTCTAGAGTTCTGAAGGCCAAAATAACATAGGTCATGCTAACCAAAAGTAGGGGAGAAAATCAGATTGATAAAAATTCAACAGAATTAACCACATAGGGCTTCCCAGGTGGCACTAGTGGTAAAGAACCAGATTGGAGGGTAAAGAATCTGGAGGGCTACAGTCCATAGGGTCGCACAGAGTCGGACACGACTGAAGCAACTTAGCGCACAACCACACAGAACAATCCTGATTGTCTAAGATGTAAGATTTTAGTATTTCTGCTTTCATTTTCTTTTATGTTGGTTGTAGTCTTGGCAACTGCAGAAACTTTGTATTCTATTCACTGTGGAATCTTACATAGCAGTTTGACTTATATGGAAGTTCTGTCTATGGAAATGATCCCTTCCCTGGTTTCAGAGAGAAACACAATCTGGTTCACAGCATTGAAGCTGACAGTCTGCGATGTGCACAAACAATTCTGAAAGGGCCCACTGGTCCTAATTGCAGACCAAGTTTCAGAAGTCCAGCCGGGAGAAAGTGACTCAGGCTCTGCAGGGGCAGTTAGAACATGTGGCCTCCCGTGATCCTCTTTCACAGTCATCTGTGGCACCTTTGGATTGTAAAGTTAAACATACAGTTTTCAAGCTTCCGTGCCCTCCTCCCATGCGCACGGAAGTCATCACTAGTCACTTTCAGCAGCCTTTCCCAGTGAGCCCAGCCAGATAGGAGCTCAGAATTGTCCTCAGCTCAGCTCTCCAGGTGAACTTCCACCCACCAACTGTAATTGCCAGGGGGCTTGAGACTCATCTGCCACCAGCCACTCTTCTTATAGATTTTCATAGCTTGTGGTCTGTAACTTAGTTCTAACCTGTGATTCGTATTAGCTTATTTTAGATAAAACGAGTAACAAAACAAAAGAAAAATAATTTTCAGGTGCTGGGAAAGATTGAAGGCAAGAGGGGAAGGGGGCGACAGATGCTGAGGTAGTTGGATGGCATCACTGACTCCATGGACATGAGTTTGAGTGAACTCCGGGAGATAGTGAAGGACAGGGAATCTGGAGTGCTGTAGTTCATGGGGTCGCAAAGAGTTGTGTCTAGTATACTCTGTTTCCCAAGCAAAGAAGGATGTGATGAGTGTTTCTTAAAAAAGTTTCCATCAGAAATGATACAGAGTTCAGTTATCTGGAAGATGCATTTGTTCGTAATTCTCATTCAATGTTGTGGCTAGTGAAATAAGGTATCACTGCATTAATTAGTGAAGGGTTTTATTCACTACAGATTTATAAATCTCTGAAGTTATATGAATTCCAGTCACATAAATTCCTTCTAAGAAAGAACAAGAAAAACTCCAAGAATGGAGAGTGATGGACATGAGTCTGCACAAGTCATTAAGGTGGCCAAAGAGAACACGTCTGAGCTGAGCAAAGCAGCTGAACAGCCATGAAATCATGAAACTGGGGTGATGAGCTGGCTTGAGGATGGTGAGGGCAGGTAAAGAGGATATTCACCACTGAAAGAGAAAGAATCTCTGCCTTTAAGTTGTTCTTAAAGAATTATATACAGCTGGTGTGAGGTTCTCAGACCTGTCAGAGATTATTTTTAGGATAGTATTAAGCATCATATTTTGCAATGCCTCGTTTCTTTACCTGGAATGAAATTCACAGGTAATAAACCTAAGTGAGAGGGAAGATAGAAGATAGCCTCTAGGTTCCCCACCAAGGCAGTGAGTGGTCAGAAAAGGAGGGGCTATTAACCAGGTGAGGAGAAGGGCTGATTCTCTAGGTGGTTGGAAACTGCAGTGTGTCACTCAGGAGAAGAACACACGACTTAGGAAGCCTCATTTTACTGGAAGCACACAGGTCTGCATGGCAAGGCAGCCAGGCCAAGTGTCAGGAATGCACCAAAGCCAAAGGCCCAGGCAAGACTGAAGACGAGCATGTGCTTATGGATGCATGCAGCAGGACGGATGAATCTCAGGAACATGTGAAGGAGCCAAATACAAAAGACTACATTCTATGTAGTTCCATTTATATGAATGTCTAGAAGAGGCAAAACTGTAATAACTGGAAGCAGATCAGTGGTTGCTTGGAACTGGGGGTTGGAGATGGGATTGGCTGCAGAGGGGCATGAAGGAACTTTCAAGATGATGGAAGTGTTTCATAGCAAGAATGTGCTGGTGGTCCACAATGTTAACCTTGGCCAAAACTCATTGAACTTTGCACTTAACATGGATGAATAACAAACAGATTACAAATAACTGATGCTTCAGTCATGTTCAACTCTTTGCAAGTCCATGACTATACAGTCCATGGAATTCCCCAGGCCAGAATACTGGATGGGGTAGCCTTTCCCTTCTCCAGGGGGTCTTCCCAACTCAGGGATTGAACCCAGGTCTCCCACATTGCAGGCGGATTCTTTACCCACTGAGCCACAAGGGAAGCTCAAGAATACTGGAGTGGGTAGCCTATCCCTTCTCCAGCAGATCTTCCTGACCCAGACATCGAACTGGGGTCTCCTGCATTGCAAGTAGATTCTTTACCAACTGAGCTATGAGGAAAGCTGCTTTTAAAAATCAGGTGTGTAGACTGCCCTAGAGGTGGAATCAATCACGTAAGACCTTAACACTGAGGCAGCAGCTCTGAGGGCCAGCATATGAGACTGGGCACAAGACACAGGTTTTAGGGGATGCCAGTAGAGATGTAACCTGGATGGAGCACTGGGTGTTAGACTGGGGTGTTCTGCAAACATACATTGCACATCTACTACATACCAGGCACTGGACTAGGCCCCCAGTATGAAGTGATGATGGAGGAATCACAGAGTTCAATTCGGAACTTGGGATAAAACTCCAAACTCAACTCCAGGCTCAACAGTCTACTGAATTCTGACTGATAAGTAAACTCATCACAGCATGGCTACTGAAATGACTCTAGATTTTCAGCTGGGAATGATGCTTTCATAACAAAGAATATTCATCAGTGATGACAAAGGATGAGGACACTAGTCCCCTCCGGAAGATAGTGCTAACGTGTCATTGTGTTCACTCAGCATGTATCTTGAGCACCTACCACGTGTTAGGCATGGAAAAAGACATGCATATGAATGAGTCCACATTCTCAAGAGGATTGTAAACTAGGAGAAGAGAGAAGACAGTCTGAATACTCTGATTATAACCAAGATGGCATGCGATCGAGTATCCTAAGAGAACATCAGTGTTGCTGCAGTGCTCAGAAGAGCATGTGCCCACTTCTTCAGGCTGTGGAGGGGCATTTCTGTGACAGACCTTGTTTGTTCTTGGCACGTTTTTATCTGAGGCTGGGCCCTGAGAGTGAAAGACCTCTGTCTTCAGGGAAGCAGGTGCACAACTTAGGTGTTATAACCAAGATTGGGAGATGAACAGGAGGCATTCTAAGGTGGGCTAAGTTTATCACCAGTTTCGAGGTCACCAAGTAGAACAATGAAGGTGAAGTAAAGCCGTGAGTTGGCTCATCGGACTAGTTGAATTTTTCGTGGCAGATACTAAGACGGTGCATAAAAGGTGGAAAGAGTGGCTGGAGCAGAAGCAGAAGGGGCAGGTCATGTCACACCATATTGTAAAAGCAAATGAGGTCATCAGAGCTTCAGATCTGTGCTGCCTGTGACTGTTAGGTCCACCTCTGAGCTTGTTTCTGAAGGGATACTTCGTTTTTAGTTTTCACATTTTAGAAGGTAGCACATTATTTGTCTTTGAGGCAGGTTGATGTTCCGTCAATGCAAGTTGACCACTCTCTGAGGTCTCTTCACATGGAAGTTAGAGCATATAGTTCTCCCCTTCAGAAGTCTTTCAACCCTGTCCACAGAACTGACTTCATAGAAAGCTATTGATCTTGGCACCAGAAAAAGAAATAAAAGCTGATGTGTAAAAATTTCTGTGAATTAATGCCTGTTTTAGTTGTAAATCCTGTTTGTTGTTTGCTTTTGTGTTTTTATTTGGGCTTGTGTGTTTGCATATCCGCCTGCGTGTACCATACTTTGTTTTCTTTACAGTGGCTCAGCTGTCTGTGAAAAACCGGTCTACTCAAGGACATTGCTGACTCTTTTTGATGAGGCCAACGTCGTGGCTTCAGTTCCCGTTTGGCCAGTTAGCTTTGCTCTCTGCTTCCTTTTGTAGCCAGAGGCTGCTCCCTAATCATCACATCCAAGCTGGCTCCCATGGGATGGGAGAATGAGGGGAGAAGCAGATTATCAGGGCTAGTCCACAGCTGCAATTCTAGCTTATGGTCAACCAGAAGCCTCTAGAAATATTGGCCATGATCATTCATCAGGTTGTTTTTTGTCTTCACGTGAACCACTTCTCAATTTTCTTTGGGTTGGGTCCCTGAATAAGTCTGTTTTAAGCTCTGTTCTCTTAACCAGTAGACTAGATAATTTCAGCATCCATTCTCCTTACCACCAGAGTAGACTCCTGGGACCCAGTTAGTATCATTATTTTTGGTCTTTGGAAGGTATTGCATCTCTGATTTCTTACATTTTCAGCTTTGAATCTGTTGCCAAAGAATCTGCTAACAAGAGCTAGCATTTATTGAGTACTTACCCTGCGCCAAGGCCTTCTATGTGAATTGTCTACTTTAATCCTCAAAATCGCTTTTGAGATAAAACATACTGTTCCTTTTTTCCAAGGAGGACCGAGGTATAGAACAGTTATATTGCCAGGTATTCACAAAGTTGGGATTCAGACTCCTGCAGTCGCTTCCAGATACCATGCTCTTCACACATTATCATGACTCTTCCCATGACAGTGTGGGCAGAAGACCTAGAAATTGAGTGATTACTGCAGATTTATACTGCTCTGAGTTGATAGCTGATTTAGAGGAGGAATTCCCTGGTGGCTCAGACAGTAAAGCTTCTGCCTACAATGCAGGAGACCAGAATTCGATCCCTGGGTTGAGAAGATCCCCCGGAGAAGGAAATGGCAACCCACTCCAGCACTCTTGCTTGGAAAATCCCATGGACAGAGGACCCTGGTAGTCTATAGTCCATGGGGTTGCAAAGAGTCAGACATGACTGAGCAACCTCACTCATTTAGAGGAGGGTAGCCTTTAGGAAGGCTGTGAGAAACCTAGACAGCATATTAAAAAGTGAAGACATCACTTTGTTGACAAAGGTTCATATAGTCAAAGATGTGGTCTTTTCAGTGGTTGTATGGATCCAGTGTATGGATCTGAGAGTTGGAATATAAAAAAGCTGAGCACCGAAGAATTGATGCTTTCAAATTGTGGTGTTGGAGAAGACTCTTGAGAGTCCCTTGTACTGCAAGAAGATCAAACCAGTCAATGTTAAAGGAAGTCAACCCTGATTATTCATTGGAAGGACTGATGCTGAAGCTGAAGTTGAAGCTCTAGTACTTTGGCCACCTGATGCAAACAACTGACTCATTGAAAAGGCCTCTGATGCTGGGAAAGATTTTTTTTTTTTTATTTTCTTTACTTTATTGTGTTGGTTTTGCCATACATTGACATGAAACCGCCATGGGTTTACACATGCTCCCCCTCCAGAACCCCCCTCCCTCTTCCCTCCCGATTCCCTCCCCCTGGGACATCTCGGTGCACCAGCCCCGAGCATCAACCCTGGGCTGGCGATTGATTTCACATATGATAATTAACATGTTTCAATGCCATTCTCCCATATCATCCCACCCTTGCCCTCTTCTACAGAGTCCACGAGTCTGTTCTATACATCTGCGTTTCTTTTGCTGTCTCGCATGCAGGGTTCTCGTTACCATCTTTCTAAATTCCATATATATGCGTTAGTATACTGTATTGTTGTTTTTCCTTCTGGCTTACTTCACTCTGGATAATAGGCTCCAGTTCCGTCCAGCTGAGTAGAAACTGATTCAAATGAATTTTTTTTAATGCTGAGTAATATTCCATTGTGTAAATGCACCACAGCTTTCTTATCCATTCATCAGTTGATGGGCATCTAGGTTGCTTCCATGTCTTGGCTATTGTAAACAATGCAGCGATGAACATTGGGGTACACGTGGCTCTTTCAATTCTGGTTTCCTCGGTGTATATGCCCAGCAGTGGGATTGCTGGGTCATATGGCAGTTCTATTTGCAGTTTTTTAAGGAATCTCCACACTGTTTTCCATAGTGGCTGTACTAGTTTGTATTCCCACCAACAGTGTAAGAGGGTTCCCTTTTCTCCACATCCTCTCCAGCATTTATTGCTTGTAGATTTTTGGATGGCAGCCATTCTGACTGGTGTAAAGTGGTACCTCATTGTGGTTTTGATTTGCATTTCTCTGATAATGAGTGATGTTGAGCATCTTTTCATGTGTTTGTTAGCCATTTTTATGTCTTCTTTGGAGAAATGTCTGTTAAGTTCTTTGGCCCACTTTTTGATTGGGTCGTTTATTTTTCTAGAATGGAGCTGCAGGAGTTGCTTGTATATTTTTGAGATTAATTGTTTGTCCGTTGCTTCATTGGCTATTATTTTCTCCCATTCTGAAGGCTGTCTTTTCACCTTGCTTATAGTTTCCTTTGTTGTGCAAAAGCTTTTAATTTTAATTAGGTCCCATTTGTTTATTTGTGCTTTTATTTCTGATATTCTGGGAGGTGGGTCATAGAGGATCCTGCTTTGGTTTATGTCGGAGAGTTTTTTGCCTGTGTTATCCTCTAGGAGTTTTATAGTTTCTGGTCTTATGATTAGCTCTTTGATCCATTTTGAGTTTATCTTTGTGTATGGTGTTAGAAAGTGTTCTAGTTTCATTCTTTTACAAGTGGCTGTCCAGTTTTTGATGCTGGAAAAGATTGAAGGCAAAAGGAGAAGAGGGTGGCAGAGGATAAGATGGTTGTATGGCATCACCATTTCAACGGACATGAATTTGGGCAAACTCTGGGAGACAGTGATGGACAACAGGCCTGGCGTGATGCAGTCCATGGGATCGCAGAGTCAGACACGACTGAGTGACTGAACAGCAACAACAGCACCTCTTTATTATGTCACCTTTATTGGAGCTAGATCCCAGATAGCAACCTGGCAACTGTGCAAACTGGACAAGATCTTTCTGTGCCAGAAGTTAAATCTTTTTCTTAGTTGAAGCACATGCCACTCGGTATAGGTGGACTATTATCTGGACCTCTGAAATATTTTATTGGACAGAGGTATTTAAACACGCTAATACTTGTGACCAAATGACACCTATATTTGAGGCATCCGTTGATTCACATGTATTCTCTCCATAGGTCAATTCTGGGAAGTGATCATCAATACTGCAAGAAACTCCATGTTAAAGTCCAAGCATAGTGTTCTCCCTGACGGCTCACACCCCCAACCTTTACCATAAAGATAGGTTCAAATGGCTTAAGAAGCTGAATAGTATAACATCAGTGGGGTTTTTTTTTAATGTACTAGTACTTCATATCTCCCTGTTGATTTTGAAATACCCTAATACTCAAACTGTAGATCAACAAATATTATCTTAAAAGAAAAAGTTTAATATTTCTCAATTTTTGTAATAAAAGTGAATACAAAATGCCTACTGCCTCATCTCAAGAAACAAAAGTTTTGTATACCTTGAATCTTGAAACTGTTTAGCTGTTACTTCAAACTTCTGGATGCTTACATGTTTGCTGCAGCTGCAAGAGTTGCTCAGTCCTGTCCAGCTCTTTGAGACCCCATGGACTGTAGTCCTCCAGGCTGCTCTGGCCATGGGATCTCCCAGGCAAGAATACTGCAGTGGGTTGCCATTCCCTTCTCCAGGGGATCTTCCCAGAGATTGAATCCATGTCTCCAGCTTGGCAGACAGATTCTTTACCACTGAGCCACCTGGGAAGCCGGCTTACAGTGTTTACAAGTTGGCTAATATTTGACACTAATTCCTTTTTAGTATCTAAATGGTATCTGAGTGATCTTTGATCTTGAACTCTTCTTGATGATTTCTGTATTTTCCATCATCCACATCTTCTGAAGAGTTATTGGGGGGTGAGGAGGCAGGGGGTTATAATTCGTTTTTAATCAACATTGGTAAAATTCACTAAGTCTTCTTATTTTGGAATGAGTATCTTTAGACCCAGACAATTCCACTAGAGCCAGTTTTATTAAATAACTTTGAGTCATTTCCTTCCCTGGTCTAGCTTTCTCAGCCTGCCAGCACACGTGGGTGGTACAGAGTCTGTGAAACTGAATACAGTCTGACCCCTTTCAGAGACTGTTTTATAAACATAAAACCCAATAACTGATCCTAACCCCTTAAATCCTCTTGTATTTGATGTCTCTCCTTGTCAGTGGCTCAGTATCTACCCAGATCCCTTCTGCCCAGTAGAATTAAATATTGCTTTCCCTATTCCACAAAATACCCTAACAAACCGTCTCCTGGTGTGGGCTTTCTCTCTACAGGTGAATTTTATTTCCTTCACTTCTCCTTAAACAGTCTGGTTTAGCTTCCTTGTTTTGTAGCATTCTTTTATGTTGGTATAGGGGCTAACTTTAGTCAATTTGATTCCTTTTCTTACCTTAACTTTTTCTCTTGTGTTCTGAAGTTATTTCCCCATGTAGCATCCAACTCTTTGTTGGGGGGGGGGTGCATTTAGTTTTTGTTTTCTAATTTGCCCACCTAGTCTCCTGAATCTAATTAGTGTTTGAAGTAATACGTTCGATTCTCCTGAATCTAATGTGTTATCCTTATTTGGCAGGTTTGTCTTCTTTATTAGAATCAGGCATGGTACTACCAGTTATTAACTGGGTGCCGTATGACTTACTTGGCCTTGCTGTCCACCTGGAGAATGACGGTCATAGCACCTCACTTTTAGGGTTGTCCCGTCGGTTTTATTAACTAATAACTCCCCACCGCATCAGACGGCTTATGGCACTTCAGTCAACGTCAGCACCACTTCTACTTATGAGAACTGCTTCATAGAGTTGTCTCTGCTCGTGGGCTTTTCACCTTTTATTCTCATGTGTTACCTTTCACATCTTCATCCCTGTCCCCACAGTCCTTTTCTGAATACCCACTGTAAAAATGGCCACTGTAAAGTGGCCAGCTTAAGTGAGATGCCCATGACTGCGTTTTTCACAGGCCTTCCCTTTGTGCCACTTGTGATATCAAGTATTTTCCTGTCTACTGATGGGAGGTAATAATTCTTGTAAAGATAAGAACTTAAATTCCCTTGAAAGATTGGGGTTAATGATAGAGATATCAGTGGTACCCAGGTGATTCATTTGGTAAGCAGTCTTTCCTGCTGAGAATGAATCTTCTTTATCTCCGTCTTCATCTCAATGCAGAAATATTTTTCTTTTGTATACATTTGTGTGAAATTACCTTTTATGCTCCATTTCCTGTCCCTTCCATGGTGCTTCTTGATATGGAGTGCTATTCTGAGCAGTGCTTGCTGTCTCCCTTTTCTTGGGGACATCTGTCATGTGAAAATACAGACTTGAACAGCCACCTCTTTCCCATCCTTCCCACTGCTCCTATTTCTCTAATGTTAGAGACCTCTTTGGGATCTTTTCCTCTTTGACCAAAATTTCCAGTAAAGGAGTTTTAGGAAATCCCAATACAGACCATCTGTAAGTTCCCTGAGATTAAAAAACAACGACTTTGAACCAGAGTTTTGACAGCTAAATGTTCCTATAAATACCTTTATTAAAGTTTTAGTTTCTGTGAGAGAAGAGAAGCTTAGATGACTGTGAGATTCCTTGTCAGGGACAAGTTCAAACATAGGAGGGAAACAGAAATAAAAATAACCTGCAAAATCAAGGCAGACTGTCAATACTGCTGTAACAGAGGAATCCTCATGATAAGAAGAAAAAGGAAATTAATTTACCTGGGAAAATCTTGGAAGGCTTCATGGAAGAGGTGAGGGTCAAAGGATAAATGGAAATTCAACAGACTTCTGCAGTAGGATGAGCCAAGGATAGTATTCCAGACAAGGGATATAGCTAAACAGCTGGTGACTCCTTTCCCTCAGAGTGAGTGTGTGTGTGTGTGTGTGTGTGTGTGTGTGTGTGTGTGTGTGTGTACAAAAATGTGTAATAAAGGAAAGAATTGCAGTGGTAAGTACATGCTTGGGAGAATTGGTTGCCACCATGTTTTTACAGCTGTAAAAGCTACAAAAACTTACTTTCACTCTAAACAAGCTCGGAAAGATAATATCAGGTAGGGAGGGAAGGTTAGAATTGGGGACAAGTGTGTTTATATTTCATTCCTGTCTGATTTTTCCTTTGAAAAGGGAAAGCTTTTTATTATCTATCGGAATCTTTCTGGTGGAATCATGTCTGTCAATCTTATCCCACCCAATTTGAAGGCCCGAACACAGGTCTGCTCCTCACAGCAATGACCTTCCTTTAAAAGGCAAGCCTGGCCTGACATCACTGATGTTTTGAATTCAGCAGTCAAAGCTTTAGAGGAATCTCTTTCTGAAGGAAAGAAAGTGTGTCAGCCCTAAAGTGACGGCCCCCTGCTTGCTGCGGGGAATGATACTGGCTTTTGTGATAATCAGTGGCAAGGGCAATTTCAGAGATGAGAAATGATCTGTTGGTGAAAGCACAATTTCCCTTCAGATCTTCTTCAACGGGAGTCTGACAACAAGCAAGAAACTCAAATACTTTATATTTTACTTGGTGAGGGAAAAAAGACATGTCAGATTTCTGTGCACCAAAATATACCTGTTTGATGCTTAGTTGTACAAAATGGCTAGAGTTCCTTGCATTCTGTCTAAAGCTCAGGTCCTGCTCAACTGTGCACCTAACGTGAGTTACTTAATGGCAGTGATTGAGTTGCTTTACATAATTTCCTAAGTGGTATCATAGACATTCAATTCACTCTTCTTAGCACCCCTAGAAAGGATTATCACAGTGTTACAGCCAGGGAGGCTGCAGCCAGAGAGGCTGATAGTGTCCCCAAGATCACACAAGTGCAAAGATTCTGGAACAACGCCAGATCCAGTGCCCTGTGTGTTTCAAACAGAGCTGCTTCTCTAAGGATGGGCTTCTTTCTCTTTAAAAAGACAGGACCCGACAAGAACAATGCTCAGAGGTTCCTTACAAACCTAAAAAGTTTATGTTTGTGATTCATAGTCAAAAATTAGTGTAAGGTCTTCTTTCTTGCAGAACCAATGTAAGGAGCCCAAAATTGAGGTGTGGGGTGGGTCATAGCCCCTTGGTGCTTGGGCTGCTGAAGATGCCCTCACTCCACAGCTCTTAACCTCAGACCCACTGTCATTGGGATCCACCTAGAAAATGCTCGTCCTTTCACATTCTCTCGTGAGCCCCACTTGTTACATACCCTTCTTTGCCATCATGCATTAAAAACACACATTTATGTTTTGCCACCACGTTGGTGGCTCAGATGGTAAAGAGTTCGCTTGCAATGCAAGAGACCCAGGCTCAATCCCTGGGTCAGAATCATCCCCTGGAGAAGGGAATGGCCACTCCAGCATTCTCACCTGGAAAATTCCATGGACAGAGGAGACTGGTGGGCTAAAGTCCATGGGATCACAAAGAGTTGTACACAACTGAGTGAGTAACCCTTTCACTTTTTTCTTTTAAAATATACCACATTTATTTTGTTGTTTGTAGAAATTTCACTCTGAGGTGCAAAATATGTCCTTACTTTGCTCTTACAGCCACAGGCTCACAAACTAAAATATGCTAAATCAGAGTCCTGAATAATTAATTGTAGCAATGCAGCACAGGCTGTGAGGAACAAAGACATTTTTTAAGGTTAAAAAAAAGTAATGTCTGCAAAAACAATAAAAAAAAAGTAATGTCAAGTTTACAGTCAACCACCAGTATAAAATATTCCTTAAATGATGGCAATTCCCAATATCATAGAATTAGAAATGAATAGGAATAGAAATTACATTAATACAGTAGCGCATGTAATCTCATGGGACTTGGATGTATTATAACATCCAGACATCTTTTATGTCCTTGGTTATATGCCCCCTCTGTCTGTATCTTTACAGTGTATAGCTGGAATACTAAAATTATTGTTTTCACGAATGAGGATTCTGCACATCTAGGGAAACCATACAAAATAGAATGTAATAGAATAGGATGTCTTTTCTCACCTTTGAAAGTGAAAGTCATTCAGTCATGTCCAACTCTTTGGGACCCCATGGACTTATACAGTCCATGGAATTCTCTAAACCAGAATACTGGAGTGGGTAGCCTTTCCCTTCTCCAGGGTATCTTCCCAACCCAGGGATAGAACCCAGGTCTACCCATATTGCAGGCAGATTCACTGGCACCCCACTCCAGTACTCTTGCCTGGAAAATCCCATGGATGGTGGAGCCTGATAGGCTGCAGTCCACGGGGTCGCTAAGAGTCGGACATGACTGAGCGACTTCACTCACTCACTCACTCTTTACCAGCTGAGCCACAAAGGAAGCCCAAGAATACTGGAGTGGGAAGCCCATCCCTTCTCCAGCAGATCTTCCCGACCCAGGAATTGAACCAGGATCTCCTGCATTGCAGGCAGATTCTTTACCAACTGAGCTATCACACATGGACATGCAGACCCACGAATCAAGCTAACAACAGGCACACACGCAGGCACAGAGGTGCCCATTGACAAAATGGCAGAAACACAGAAACACAGTCATAAAGTGACGGGCATCCCAACACACAGACACACTCACGGACCTCACAGAGGACAAACAGACACTGACCATCTGATAGAGACACACACTTCAACACACTGCCACGCCGAATTCTCCATGTGACATTCTTAAGTATTGTGTATTTCTTATTCTCCTTGTGCAGTTTTATTCCTGGTCAAAGTTTGTTCCAGAAGTTTCAATCCAAGATTAGTTCAGGACAAAGGCCCTAATTAAGTAAATGTACTTTTAGACTTAGTGATTACAGAATAAGAATTACTAATGTAATCATTTACCTACAAAATTTTCAATGTGAACAAGTAGCATTAACGATGACAAATATTCCTAATGAAGAATCCTAGTCAAGATCGCCGGGAGAAATACCAGTAACCTCAGGTATGCAGGCGACACCACCCTTATGGCAGAAAGTGAAGAGGACCTAAAAAGCCTCTTGATGAAAGTAAAAGAGGAGAGTGAAAAAGTTGGCTTAAGGCTCAACATTCAGAAAACTAAGATCATGCATCTGGTCCTATCACTTCATGGGAAAGAGATGGGAAAACAGTGGAAATAGTGTCAGACTTTATTTTTTGAGGCTCCAAAATCACTGCAGATGGTGACTGCAGCCATGAAATCAAAAGATGCTTACTCCTTGGAAGGAAAGTTATGACCAACCTAGATAGCATATTGAAAAGCAGAGGCATTACTTTGCCAACAAAGGTCCATCTAGTCAAGGCTATGGTTTTTCCAGTAGTCATGTATGGATGTGAGAGTTGGACTGTGGAAAAGGCTGAGCACCGAAGAATTGAGGCTTTTGAACTGTGGTGTTGGAGAAGACTCTTGAGAGTCCCTTGGACTGCAAGGAGATCCAACCAGTCCATCCTAAAGGAGATCAGTGCTGGGTGTTCATTGGAAGGACTGATGTTGAAGCTGAAACTTCAATACTTTGGCCATCTCATGCAAAGAGTTGACTCATTGGAAAGAACCCTGATGTTGGGAAGGATTGGGGGCTGGAGGAGAGGGGGACGACAGAGGATGAGATGGCTGGATGACATCACCAACTCAATGGACATGAGTTTGGGTGGACTTCAGGAGTTGGTGATTGACAGGGAGTCCTGGCGTGCTGCTATTCATGGGGTTGCAAAGAGTTGGACACGACTGAGCGACTGAACGGAACTGAACTGAATTTCATATATATATAAGTATCCCTTAAACAAAATGTAAAAATGGAATGATTTTTTTAATAAACATGGACTTTATATTTCAAGCATATTGTGTAAAAATATAGAGAAATTTTACATAAGCTAAGGTCAAATAAGGAAAACAGAACTGTAATTTGAAATTAAATAAGCTAGAATTGGAGATAGAGAATAGCATGATGATTAAGGACACAGACCTTGGGTAGTCTGCCTGGATTCAGACTCAGCTCTTTCATTTACTACAGGAAGCTTTAGACAAGTAATTTAATTTTCCCCTTCCTCAGTTTCCTCAGTTTTGCCCTTCTAAAACATGGGGATAAAAACAGAACTTATCTCACAGGCTAGTATAAGGATTCAATGAGTGAATCTATATGAAATATGTAGACCCTTCCTGGCGTAGTAAGCACACAGTTAAATGAAGTTTCATCTTTAAAAATTACATGCATGTTAATTGAAGCTGAATGCCCTTATTCCTCAGAAACCAGTCTTGCATCTACATTCATTTGAATCTCGCTGTCCTAATACTCTATTTCCAGAAGAGAACAGAAATCAACAGTTCTAAGCACCCTCTCTCCCCACCATCAATAATACCAGTACTTTCATCATCAATATCTCCAACACTTCACCTTATTCTCATTTTGCATAAATCTTTGAACCTGAGGTGAGAGATGCTCTTCCTCCCTAAGCTCCAAGTTCACAACTCCCAGCTAGAGAGGGACTAGTGTGTTTTCAGGTGGGAAGCATGTCATATGTAGTTTATATTCACAATGACTAAGGACCCAGATTCATAAATTTACTTTCACTGATTAGAGTAGTTTCAAAGTTATCTCAATAAACTCAGCCTCACTCAATTGAGTTCCAACAAGCTTCCACCAGGAAGAAGAGGGCAAAGATATAAAGTTATGGGAAATCCTGCCCTCTGTGGATTAAGCACATCCCTGGCACGTTGCGTGTGTGAGTGTCACACACGTCAGTATCATCCTCACGTGCTTCAAGAAAAGTTAGTGTTGAGAACTGCTGTCCTAAGCGATATGCGAACAGTGGCGTATTGCCAGCACTTTGCAAACTGGAAAGGCATACACAGATGTTCATCATTATTTTTGGTAAGTATATGTTATAGAGAGAAGGCTCAGACATGACATGTCTGCTCTTTCCAAAGCATGAGAGAGTGTTTGGGACAGTTGTCCTGGAACATGGTGTCTGTGACAGTGAGCCGTTCCTACCCATCCTCTGGAGCATATCTCGCTTAAGCTTGCCTGCTGGCCCATCGGTACCAAACACTCCACATACACAGAAATACACCCCAAAGGTTCCATGCTCAATTGCTACCATTTTAGGGACATTTCCACCAGTAATGGTGGTGGCAAGTGTGGAGAAGCAGCAACATGTCAAAAAATAAGCTAGAGATACTTCGAATAAAAAAGATCAATGAAAAACATAAAACATAACAACTGACCTTTGATCTTGGCAACAGACAATTTATAAACAAGAGCTGGTAAAATTAAAATTTTAATATTATAATATCCACTGAATTTAGTAAAATGCAGGCATAAGTAAATCAGATATTTATAACTTTTCAATATTTAACATTTAAGACAAAAATTCTTCATCTTAATAAGGTCAGAATAGCTTATATTTGATGTGCAAAAAAGAACAGTCAAGATCAGTAGTTACTAAATCAAATCCACTGATTTTTGTAAGTGGGCAGATGATTAATGAATTCATTCAGATCTGCAGGGGAAAAAAAACAGGATCTTACCATCACGAAACATGAGAAGTCATAGCATCATAGCCCCATATAAGCCGCTCTCAGAGTCAAATCAAACAACAGCAGATCAGGTGAGCAGCCTTCATCCAGTCTGTGTGAGCAGGACCCATAGATACATTGCTAGTTAAGTTTCCTCCACTTTAGTGCACTCGGCTCCTGGTTTTGGTATACTGCCACCTGGTGTCAACCCTGTGCCAGGCCATGGATTCTGAGCCCTACAACCCGAGCTCTGGCTGAGCATTGTCACCAACGCTGTCTGATTGGCAGCCTCCCATATGATAGCTGGACACATCTTCACTGAGCTCACCCTGCTCCCTCAAGATCAACCAGATGCACCTCCCAGGGCCTGCTGGAGTATCTCTCCTTCTAGCCCCAGATCCAGATGTGTGGACCCAACGCAGAACATGAGGGAGTGTGTGTGTGCTTAGTCGTGTCCAACTATTTGTGACCCCATGGACTGTAGCCCACCAGGCCGGTCTGTCCGTGGGATTGCTGGAGTGAGTTGCCATTTCCTTCTCCAGGGGACCGTCCCAACCCAGGGATCAAACCCGTGTCTCCCACATTGGCAGGCAGATTCTTTACCACTGAGACACTCGGGAAGCCTGAGGGAGTGTGTGCAGTGGGCCTAAAGCTGGGGTGCCATCTAGCCTCTGTGCTATCTGGGGACGCCCAGGCACGTGAAGAACCAGTTCTCCTCAGCCTGCATCTTCCCCCTCCCAAAAGCCAAGCCAGTCTCCCTCCCTACCAACTGTGCTGGATATTTAACACACTCTCCCCCTACAACTCTGCCATTCCAGCTTCTTCCATCCAGGGCAGACCCTATCCTAAGTACATGGGTGCCAGGTCCTCAGGAAGCCTACGAAGGTTGGTGCTGATGTTAGTAAAAAATGGAGACCAATTTAGTGATAGAATTGATGGAATTTGCTGGTAGAGTGGATGTAGGAGAAAGGAGAATGAGAAAAATGCAGCAAGACGGCTAATTTTGAGGTGTGGATAGCTGGGTAGATGACATCGCCCTCCTCTCCTGAAAGACAGGGAAGATTAACAGGTTTGGGGAGCAGAAATAAAAATTTCCAGTGAACATGTGTTGATTTTATAATCCAAACACGTACATGTTAAGTGTTAAAAAAATATTTAAACAACCTAAAATAAACCAAAGAAATATGAAGATGTTTTGTAACATCTAAGTTTGTCATTGGAGTGACTCCAACAGTGCAGAGAGAAATATCAATGAACATGAACTTTGATTCTGTGAGGTCTACCCACTGGAAACCGAATGGAAACTGGCAGATGGACAGTTGGACATGCGTGTTTTGAGAGGACTCCTCAGGACTAGGAGTGTCTCTTGACAGTACTTAAGGCCAAGGGACTGTTCAAGGGCAGAAGAGTGCAGAGTCCTCAAGACTGGGGAGGAGTCAGTGAGGCAGGAGGAGAACCAGGAGAGAATGTCAGGAGGAAGACAGAAACTGAGATGTCCAGTGAGATCTGAGGACAGGCACGTGGCCACTGTCTGTACACCGGAGTGGCCTTTGATGACTTAGGTAAGGACAGAATCACTAGACTAGAGCATCAGCCTCCTAACAAGTCCCCTAGTTTCCTCATTTGACCTCCCTCCAATCTATACCTGGTAGCTCAGTTGGTAAAGAATCCACCTGCAATGCAAGAGATCCCGATTCAATTCCTGGGTCAGGGAGATTCCCCTGGAGAAGGGATAGGCTACCCACTCCAGTATTCTTGGGTTTTCCTTGTGGCTCAGCTGGTGAAGAATCTGCCTGCAATGTGGAAGACCTAGGTTTGATCCCTGGATTGGGAAGATCCCCTGGAGAAGGGAAAGGCTACCCACTCCAGCATTCTGGTCTAGAGAATTCCATGGACTGTATGAGTCCATGGGGTCACAAAGAGTCAGACATGACTGCGCAACTTTCACTTTTCACTTTCACTTTCCAACCTATACAGCAGGCAAAGCCATCTTTTTGAAACTTTAATCCTATCAAGCCCCTGCTTGAAAACTCATTTGCTTATCATCTCAACTTAAATCTGAACTCCCAGGTCAGGAACTGGGATGCAGTGAGTGAGGTATAAAATTTAAGCAGGCATCCAAAATCCCAGTTCAAGATACATCATATTTTAATGCAGTACTTTTTAAAAAAATCACATTGAGGAACTACAGCCCATGGACCAGATGATTATTTTTATAAATCAAGTTTTATTAGAACCAGGGCCAGGATTAAGATAAGATACTTGAGAAAGGGTTATGCAAGTACAGGGTTCAAGCATATCTTTATTTAAAATTTTTGTCTTTTGTGCATCATCCAATCTGTGCATTAATTTTGATTTTTGAAAGACAGCCTTCATATCATTTATATTACTGACTTTTTTTGATGCCCCCTTATATTTTGTGCAAGATATCAATGAGATATTTGCCTCACCTTTGTCCTGTTCCTGCAAACCCCACATTAAGACCTATACTTTCCAGGGAATATGTATTGTTTTTATTGTCAAAAACATAAATATTCTCTTTTTTTAATGTTGAGGCAACCTAAAATAAACCTTAGACATAGGGAGATGCTTTGCCCAACAATAGAGAAAAAGGCACCTAACTCTAATGTCTAAAAAAGGTAAAGATTCAACTTCTTATTTTCCAAATGGATCTGATCTCACTTATGCAGTGAGTACTCAGGGAGGCACAGGGATTAATAACAGCAGGAGAGCCATTTTTAGATAGAACTGATGATGCTTTCATGGAAAGGTTCCAGGCAGATTAAAGTTGTAGAAGACATAATGGTTTTTTGACTGCCTAAATAGGTTATGATCATAATTTTATTTTGTGACCTCTTCATCAGGGAGAAGGGGAGATTTTTCTTATTTATCAGATTATCAAGCAGAAAAACTAGGAAGTTTTAATTTCTCCATTTCTCAAATAAATTCAAGTCATTATTCTGGAGCATGAATGATCTTAGAAATCTATTAACAAACATATTTTTAGGAGTGCATATGGCTTGAGGTTTGATTAATAGAATAAATATTTGTAGGTTTTCCAAGCTAATAAAAAATATTTTCTTTCTTCTTAGTCTCTCCCTACCTCTTCCCTCATCCCTATGCCTTATGTTTTAAAAGTTGGTCTACTTCCCTTGAATAACTGTGGATAAATGGATTCTGTAGGACCTAAAAGCTATTGGCTCTCATCTTAGGCTCTTATATTAAAGGAGATGTGGCTATCAGTTTTCATATTGGAGATCTGAGAATCTGGTGATGTAAAATATCATTATCATTATGCTGGAAATTCATTATCCAGATATTGCCAACATGACCGCATATCCAAACAAGGTCCTTGGTGAGAAATACACACACATCTAGGTATGTCCCACACACATACACGTCTCCAGAGTATTTACTTCACTGCTTAGTGGTAATATCTGTCATCTGGCTAGATGATGGCTGGCATGAGAGGGGATAACTAGCCAGCTAGCCTGAGCTGGTTCACGTGGAGGCTGGGCAGAATTCTAAGGGGATGTCTACATGCGTGCAAGGGCCCTTGAGACCTAGTCTGTCACACTGTCACTTCCACCACGTTCTATTGGCCAAAGCAAGTCACAAAACCAGCCCAGATCAAGGGGAAGGGGAACCAACTCCACCTCCTGATGGGGGGGAAATACAGTCACTGTTGCAAAGGTATACAGATACAGGGAGAATAATTGCAGCCATTTGCAAATAAACCACCATGTAAAAGTGTAAACCACTGTGTAAAAGCCCACACAGTTACCTGTAGTATAGTGGTTTCATCTGGTTACTTTTTTTTTCACCTGATTACTTTCTAACAAGGTTATGAGAGAGGGATCTCATTATAAGAGTGTGGGTGAGAATCTTTGTGTTGCAAATGCAAAATGAACCATTTGCAAATGCAAAATAACAAGTATTGGATGAGAAAATGGAAAAAATTGAAGCAGATACCCTTCTCATCTATCTAGGATGAGAATGACTGACTTCCCCAGTTCTCTGTGCTTCCATGAAATTGAAATTCTTGGCCAAAGCTTCTGAGAGATGCTGGATTTGTTCAGGGTTGTGAATTTCAACCTGGCTATCTGCTGTCTCTGAGTTAGATATTTAATTCTTCCCATTGTAACTTCTTGTAATTTTGTATTCTCATGCATGTTTATGAGGTCCTTATAGGTGATTTGGAAATTTTACATGTGTGATTCAATTTGATATTAAACAATCTTCTGATACAGCTGTCATATACATTTTACATGTATAGGAACGGAGGTTTAGAACCCTCCAGCAGCTCGCTAGAGGCCACAGTATCAGCAACTGGCAAGCCAGGAATTTTTAAAACATTTTCCATTATTCTGCAGTGTCATTGTATGGCTTTATCTCCTTGAATCATATTTGTTTGTTTTTAATGCTTAATATTAGAAATACAGATGTCACAGTCTAACTCACTGGGATATAATTGTTCCATGACAGAAAGCAAACAAAACAGAGATTCCATTAGATATCCCAAGATATTTAAATGCTTGTGAATCTCCAGTTCAAGAGAAGGAACAAATAAAAGGAAAGTATGAGAATCATCTGCCTAATGAATATTCATTGGCAATAATGATAAATTCAATTTACTACAACTTGATTTCCTGCAGAACTTCTTAAGAATGTATGTATTGGATAAAAGGGAGGGGGGACTTATTTGGAAAAAATAACCTTTCCATATTCAACTGAGTGCTCTGTAGTGGCCTGAAAGTCTGTGCCCTCTCAGATGGTATATACTTCCTGACCCCGTAGCCTCAAGTCTGAGGAGAAGACCTCCTTTCTGACCAAACAATGCTGGCACGAACCCCAACTTTATCTCCATCTACAGCTTTGGGCTATTTGCTCAGCCTCATTGAGCCTCACTTTTTCCAGCAGTAAAATGGGATCGTTGCTGCGTATGGAGCTGTACATATTAAATGGGATAATACATGTAAATCAGTTCATTCAAATGCTAAGTGTTATTGATTTGTCTCTCCTGCATTTTTTCAATATAAACTAACATAAAACAAAGCACAATAAGCAAACAATTCCACGGAACCAAGGGACTTTACCTGTTTATTATTCTTTATCATTTGTGTTCCACACCTGTTCCCCCACACTAAATATTTATGATGGGAAATGGTATTCAAAGACATGGGTTCTGTTATTAGGAGAGTAGATCCAAAGAGTTTTCATCACAGGAGCAAAAAGACATAAAAAGAAATTTGTATCTATACTAGATAATGGATGTGAACTATACTTGTTATGGTGCTATACATCAATTATATCTCAGTAAAACTGAAATAAATAAATAAATATAAAATCCCTCAATCATAACACTAGAAAAAAAAACACAAGTTCTAACCCTACTCACTGGAGTCCCGTTTCCATAGGGTAGTGGTTATCATGTTCATTTCACTCACTGGGTAGCTAGTTGTCTTTTCTCCATCCATTTGCTTCATCCGTCTGAGCTACACTTCCTTCCAGCTACCAAACAACGATGCAAGGGAGATACTTGTAGTTCTTCTAATGCCCTGAGATAGCCTTATGAGAACACCTAGCATAGTTCTAGTGTGTCTTTATGCCCCTGATTTATTCCCTTTGGCATTCATTCTCCAAAACGGACTGGCAGGTAAAAGAGGAGACACTTTTCCTTTTTCTTACTTGTCTGCTTTGGGTTTTTCTGCTTCCCTCTTCTGTGTTTCTTCAAGGTGAACACAGTCATGGTTGTAAGTCACCCTAAAGGTTGCCAAAGCCTGCAGAGGAGGGGGGCCATTTGGAACAAACACAGTCAGATAAGAGGAGTGCCTGGTCCCCAGAGCAGTCCTTTGGCACTCTGCCCTGCTGCTGCTGCTGCTAAGTCGCTTCAGTCATGTCTGACTCTGTGCGACCCCGTAGACGGCAGCCCACCAGGCTCCCCGTCCCTGGGATTCTCCAGGCAAGAACACTGGAGTGGGCTGCCATTGCCTTCTCCAATGCATGAAAGTGAAAAGGGAAAGTGAAGTGGCTCAGTTGTGTCCGACTCTTAGCGACCCCATGGACTGCAGCCTACCAGGCTCCTCCGGCCATGGGATTTGCCTTAGAATTGGATCATCTGCAGTGACATTCAGATCCTTTTCCAGAAGAGTTTGAACTAATGAAGAACTTGTCAGTGTGTGTAACATGCTTTGTGCTTGCCCCTGCCAGAACTGCTCAGGTGGCACTGGGCTGTCATTCATTGAGTAAACTCAGTTCAGTTCAGTTCAATTGCTGAGTCATGTCCAACTCTTTGCGACCCCATGAATCACAGCACGCCAGGACTCCCTGTCCATCACCAACTCCTGGAGTCCACCCAAACCCACGTCCATCGAGTCAGTGATGCCATCCAGCCATCTCATTCTCTGTCGTCCCCTTCTTCTCTTGCCCCCAATCCTTCCCAGCATCAAGGTTTTCTCCAATGAGTCAACTCTTTGCATGAGGTGGCCAACGTATTGGAGTTACAGCTTCAACATCAGTCGTTCCAATGAACACCCAGGACTGATCTCCTTTAAGATGGACTGATCGTATCTCCTTGCAGTCCAAGGGACTCTCAAGAGGCTTCTCCAACACCACAGTTCAAAAGCATCCATTCTTCAGTGCTCAGCCTTTTTCACTGTCCAACTCTTACATCCATACATGACTACTGGAAAAACCATAGCCTTGACTAGACGGACCTTTGTTGGCAAAGTAATGTCTCTGCTTTTCAATATGCTGTCTAGATTGGCCATAAATTTCCTTCCAAGGAGTAACCATCTTTTGATTTCGTGGCTGCAATCACCATCTACAGTGATTTTGGAGCCTCAAAAAATAAAGTCTGACACTATTTCCACTGTTTCCCCATCTCTTTCCCATGAAGTGATGGGACCAGATACCATGATCTTAATGTTGAGCCTTAAGCCAACTTTTTCACTCTCCTCTTTCACTTTCATCAAGAAAGTGAAAGAGGCCCTCTTCACTTTCTGCCATAAGGGTGGTGTCACTTGCATATCTGAGGTTATTGATATTTCTCCCGGCAATCGTGATTCCAGTTTGTTCTTCTTCCAACCCAGCGTTTCTCATGATGTACTCTGCATATAAGTTAAACAAGCAGGATGACAATATACAGCCTTGATGTACTCCTTTTCCTATTTGGAACCAGTCTGCTGTTCCATGTCCAGTTCTAACTGTTGCTTCCTGACCTGCATACAGGTTTCTCAAGAGGCAGGTCAGATGATCTGATATTGCCATCTCTTTAAGTATTTTTCCCCAGTTTATTGTGATCCACACAGTCAAAGGCTTTGGCATAGACAATTAAGCAGAAGTAGATGTTTTTCTGGAACTCTCTTGCTTTTTCCATAATCCAGTGGATGTTGGCAATTTGATCTCTGGTTCCTTTGCCTTTTCTAAAACCAGCTTGAACATCTGGAAGTTCACAGTTCATGTATTGCTGAAGCCTGGCTTGAAGAATTTTGAGCATTACTTTACTAGTGTGTGAGATGAGTGCAATTTTGTGGTAGTTTGAGCATTCTTTGGCATTGCCTTTCTTTGGGACTGGAATGAAAACTGACCTTTTCCAGTCCTGTGGCCATTACTGAGTTTTCCAAATTTGCTGGCATATTGAGTGCAGCACTTTCACGGCATCCTCTTTTAGGATTTGAAATAGCTCAACTGGAATTCCATCACCTCCACTAGCTTTGTTTGTAGTGATGCTTTCTAAGGCCTACTTGACTTCACATTCCAGGAGGTCTGCCTCTAGGTGAGTGATCACATCATTATATTATCTGAGTCATGAAGATCTTTTTTGTACAGTTCTGTGTCCTTTTAGCTTTCCTCCTTTCTATCATTTAGCAGTTGCTCATTTGTGCCCTTTGTAATAAGGTCCTGTAAAAAGGGTGTTGTGAAAGCCTTAGATGAGTGATTCTTAACCTTTCTAGGGTTATAGACACTTTGAAGAATCTGATGGAAGCCATGGATATTCCCCCACCTTTGAAAATTCATATGCGCACCAAATGTTATACATAGTTCCAGAGCTTTCATAAACTACCTTCTTAAATCCAGACTATGGATCCCAAATTCTAGTACTAAATAGTATTTGTTTAATATTTATACATATCTGTGTGGTCAGTATTGTCCACGAATGAGCTGATGCCGAAGTCAGGAAATGAATTTTTGTGTCCAGAGCAATTTTTTAATGAACCAAATGATTTTTATTGATCTATTCTCATGGGTTTGTGGGATAAATAGGAAAGAAGGAGGTCTTAACAAATAAAATGAATGCTTTATTTTGCATACACTTAATAACTAATCGGCCTTGGGGACAAAATTATAAATGTAATAATAGTTGACCATGTTTTCCAGGAAAACAGTAGTATTAGCCAATTAAGGCAACATGCCACCTATTACATACAGATAAAATGCACACACATAATATATAATGATTATGTAGGAGAATGACCGTGTCCTTAGAAGATAACATATAAAATGTTAGCATGATACCTGCCACTTACTTTAAAATGATTCAGAAAAAAATATAAACTTATACATGTATTTATAAACCAACTATAGAAAATGCTAACAATTACTGAATCTAAGTGGTGGTAGTATGACATTTCATTGTACACTCTTCAGCCTTTATCAGTATTTGATATTTTTCATTATAGGTCCTTAAAGAATAAACATACATTATTTTGAGAGAAATGTCAACATAAGCACACTCTTTGACTCTTGGACTGAATTCTCTCCATTCAGTCAATGAGCATCATTTTCCCACGGGAACATCATTTTGCTGTATTACATTCCTGTCCTAAGATGTCCAGCGTCTCTATAGCTGAGTAAATGGTAAACTTTCATTGGTAATATTATACAACATCATATGATAGATCATCAGCATTTAAGATGCTCTCTGATGGCTCAGTGGCAAAGAATCCTCCTGCAATGCAGGAAACCCTGGTTTGATCCCTGGGTCATGAAGGTCCCCTGGAGGAGAACCTGGCAACCCACTCCAGTATTCTTGCCTGACGAATCCCAGGGATTGAGGAGCCTGGCAGGCTACAGTCCACAGGGTCACAAAGAGTTGAACATGACCGAAGCGACAGAGCATGCACGCACACACAAACACACACTGGGCAGTAAGCTTGTACCCTGGAACCTGCTGCAAAATGAAGTCTCTGGAACTATCAAGAAGTTCTTAGTGTATAAACCCAGGGCTTCAGAGCCAGGAGCAATTAGAAAGAAAGCTATTTCTACAGGATATTTCTCATGTCGTTTTCCCCTGCTTCTGCAACACATTTTTAATTCCAACACTGAAAATAGTGCTGAGTATTTGGCCAAGAAGATGGTACTGTCTGTAACGTCAGATCTTCCTGGCTCTATTTGACAATAATGCAGTTAGGATTCCCAGAGCATATCTTTTTCCATTTCTGTTACTGTGAGGCTATGTCTGTTCTCACTGGTGCACTGTTCCCGTTGTGCTATTGACAGATAGCAGAGAAGATATGCCTTTGGAGACCACAGCCACTAGGTGGATCCAGAAATTTTATTTTAAGGCCTGAGCCAAACTCATCAATCCGTTAGTACTTCATCAGCAAAAATAGAGCTTCCCTTACTTAATGGTGGATCTCAATTTCATCTCCATTTTTCTGGTTTGCACTTTGTATGATTGAAAGCATGTATGATGTTGGAAATAATAGCTTATTTTTTTAATTGTGTACTTTTTGTTCAAAGCAAGGCTAATGAATAAAGCTCCAAATTTTCTTAAATAACTCTAGGAAGGTTAGAGGTCTTCTATTTTCTGAATAAGTTTCCTTCTGCCCCGCATGGAAGGTGAATTCAGAGTGTGTTTTATGTTTACTTGGGGAATGCAGAGAGTGATGCCTTGGACCTAGGGAACTACAGCCTTAAGAGCACATAGTTCAATTTAGATTTCCTGTATTTAAACCCCAGTGCCTTCATTTACTACCTGGATAACTCTGAGCAAGTCGGTTAACTTCACTAGATCTTCCACACCTGATCTTTAATGTGGATATGATAGCAATTAGACATCCATAGGAAAAATTGGATCATGACCAAAATACATATTTTATACAAAAATTAACTCAAAAAAACACTATTCAGTACTCAATAATAGCCTGTATGGGGAAAGAATCTTAAAAAGAATGGATCTATGTATATGTGTAGCTGACTCACTTGTCTATACACATAAAACTAACTCAACACTACAAATCAAGTATACTCCAGTTTAAAAAAAAAAATGGATCCGGGCTTAAATGTGAACCATGAAACTAAAAATGTCTAGGAAATAAATAGAAATAAAATCTTCAAGACTGAGGACCAGGCAGAGAATTCTTAAATGTGCTACCAAACCTGAAGTGTCAAAGGAAAAAAATGGATAAATTGGACCTCATCAAAATTAAAAACTTTTGCTCTGTGAAAGAAAGACAGTGTTAAAGAGATGAAAGTACTAATTACAGATGGGGAAATAATATTTGCAAATCGCATATCTGGCAAAGGACTTGTATCTAGAATATGTAAAGAGTTCTTGAAAGTGAAATTCACTCAGTCATATCCGACTCTTTGCAACCCCATGGACTGTAGCCCACCAGGATTCTCTGACCATGGAATTCTCCAGGCAGGAATACTGGAGTGGATAGCCATTCCCTTCTCCTGGGGATATTCTTGACCCAGGGATCGAACCTGGGTCTCCTCCATTACAGGCAGATTCTTTACTGTCTGAGCCAAAGAACTCTTGAAACATAACGTTTAAAAACTCCAGTTAGGAAGTGGGCAAAAGAGAACCACAAACATGTCACTGGTAAAGATATACAAACAGCAAGTAAGTACATGACAAAATGTTCAACATCATAGGCCGTTAGAGAAATGCACATTAATACCACAATGAGGTATAACTACATCTATTAGGATGACTAAAGTAAGAAGTAGCAGTAACACCAAATGCTAGCAAGACTGCAAAAAAAACTGGATCCCTCATACATTGCTGATGGGAATGTAAAATGGTACCACCACTCTAGAAAATAGTTTGGTGGTTATTTTTTTTTTTATTGTTTTTGCCATACATTGTCATGATATTACCATGGGTTTACATATGCTTCCCCTCCGGAACCCCCCTCCCTCCTCCCTCCCCCCCCGGGAAATCTCGCTGCACCAGTCCTGAGCATCAATTCTGGGCTGGCGATTGATTAGACACATGACAATTAACATGCTTCAATGCCCTTCTCCCATATCATCCCACCCTTACCCTCATCCACAAAGTCCATGAGGCTATTCTATACATCTGCGTTCCTTTTGTTGTCTCGCATGTTGGGTTCTCGTTACCATCTTTCTAAATTCCATATATATGCATTAATATACTGTATTGTTGTTTTTGCTTCTGGCTTACTTCACTCTGGATAATGGGCTCCAGTTTCGTCCATCTGAGTAGAATTGCTTCAAATGAATTTTTTTTTAATGCTGAGTAAAACTATAGATGGTTTTATGACCAAGAAACTATAATCCTTATGCATATATATCAAAGAAATGAAACTTATTGTTTTGCAGAAACTTGTACATAAGTGTTCTTATCATCTTTATTCACTGTAACCCCAAACTGGAAACTATGCAGGTGTTTCTCAATGGATAAATGTGGTTGATCCATATCATAGAATACTACTCAGCAATAAAGGGAGCAAACTACTGGTACCTGCTACAGTGTGGATAGCCCTTAAGGAAATTATAGTAAGTAGAAAAAGTCAGTCTCAAAAGCATATATACTTCATGATTCCACTTATATAACCATCATGAAATAAGTAAAGATAGGTAACAGATTTGTGAGTACCAGGGGAGAGGGATGAAGAGAGAAATGGATGTGAATATTAAAGGGTAGCACAAAGGAATGTTATGGTAATGGTAAAGTTAAGTATCTTGATTGCAGTAGTGATTACAGGAAGCTACACATGTGATTGAGTGAGCAGAAACACAAACACCATACACACTGTATACGATCACAAGTAAATGTACACAAGAGCGGCAAAATTTGAGTGGGCTCAATTTAGATTGTACATGCCAGCTTTCTTGTCTTGATACTGTACTATGGTTGCATAAAATGCTGTCTCTGGGGGAGGCTGAGTAAAGTGTACACAGCACTCCTCTGTATGTTTTTCACAACTACCTGTGACTCTATAATTATTTCAAAATAAGAGGGTTTTTTTAATGCTTCTTAATAGAACCTTCCCCCTAGAATGGTCCTGAGGATTAAATGAGCATTCAGCACTATCTCAAGTGTAGTTAATGCTCAATAAAAGTCAGCAGGGATTTTATATATTAATGGCTGCCTTTGCTACTTAATTGGAAGACTATGTATGTCTTAGAAGGGAGACTTAAACTAGAATGTAAGTTATACAAGAACAAGGATTTGGGCTGTTTTATTCACTAGAACATCCCCACCTAGGACAGTGTAATGCATATAAGGTGCTCATGAAATATGCGTTGAAGGATGGATGAAAGTGTCATTTTGAAGGTACCATGAAGGAAGATATCAGGCAGGTAGAGCATGAGGGAATAACTTAGTAATATCCATGGTAGGACACAGATAAAGTAGCTAAAATGGCAATTTGTCTGGGATACCTTTGAGAGCAAAGAGTAGGAAAGACAAGTGGTCTGAGTAATAACTTTGAACCTTAATGTGATTCTCATTATTGTAGATGGCATCGGCCTTAGGGGGAAAACGGGGTGGTAACTGTGCGTGTCAGGCCCCAGTGGTGGGATTCCTAGTCTTGATGGTGTACCCTACTTTTCCAGGGTGTGAAGGTGTATAATGATCCGTGCCCAGTGGAACTGTTCTTTACTGCCATGTTCTCCTCTCCACTACCTGGTGGCCCCATTCCATTCGATGCTTACACCACACCCACCTCTGCCGCTACTATAGCAGGTCCCATTCAACCACCAAGAAGAAGACTGACTCTCTTAGTTTAAAGGACCCACGCAGTAGTGACTGGGCACAAGGTCTAGGGACTAAGCCAGAGCATCAGTACCACTCTGGCTTAATCCAATGAGTTTCTGCTGACCATGAGCTAAGCCCAACATGCAATCCAGGCCCCTCAACCCTTTCCTGTATCAGAGTGATTTTGCTGCCCATCTGAGCGTCCTCCTTCCTTTCAAAACTCTATCCCACAACTTCCTAGCTGTCCATCAAGAGATCAGTGTTGGCTGAGCACCTGCGGGGTGCTGGCACACAGGTAGACAAAATGCAAAATGCAGAGGTGTGTAACAGGTCAGACGCACGCCACAGAGTAGCTGAGCCCGTGTGCCACAACTCCTGAGCCAGAGCGCTAGAGCCCACAAGCCGCCACAGCCGAGCCCGCAGCCAGCTACTGAAGCCTGAGCACCCAGAGCCCGTGCCCTGCCGCAAGAGAAGCCACCACAAGGAGAGGCCAGATCTCCCAGCAGAGCGTGGCCCCCGCTCACTGCAACTAGAGCAAGCCCGAGAGCAGCAATGAAACCCCAGCCCAGCCTTTTTAAAAAACTGTGGTAGAGAATCAACACATTGCATTAATGAGGTAGCACTGTCCTAAGAGACCAGAAGAGTGAAAAGGTACATATTTCCAAATCACAAAGCTACACTACATTCAAATTATAGTCTTTTGTTCTCTTTGAAGTTCAGTTTATTTTTTTCTTTAATCTAAAGTCTGTGAAAGTTTTTTAAAAACATTGGCAAGGAACTTTGTTGCCAGTAGTATCATCGAAAATTAAATCACATCTTCAGTGTTATTCATTTCAAGATGGTCTTTAAATATCTAGTGCCCTTTGCTAAGTGTTGTTTATAATTTTATAGACACAGTCATGTTTTTTGTATTCTTTATAGTGTTTGCTAACGTTGCTCCAAACCAAAATGCTTGCTAAATCCAGGACTAGTAAATAAAAATGTACGAATACAGAAGTGATGGTCAGGCCACAGTTAATCCACTTAAGAATATATATATATATATTTTTGGCCACATCACTTGTGGGATCTTAGTTCCCCAACCAGAGATCAAACCCAGGCCTGCAGCAATGAAAGGACAGAAAGTTCAGAGTCCTAACCACTGAACTGCCAGGGAATTCCCAGTATATTTTTAATTATACCAATTTTAAGTGATCTAACTACTACCTGTTCTTTCTATCTAATTTTATGATAATAACATATTCGGGAATGTAACTGCCTGAAGACAGAGATCTTTGTCAGTTTTGGTCACATATGTATCCCTAGAAGAATGCCCTAGGAGAATTCCTGGCCTATACTAAGTGTCCAAAAAGTATTATCCAATAAATATTAAATGATGAACCAAGTAAATTTTCTTTATTCAAAACTTCCTATTCAGAGTCTTCCATTGATTGCTTCAGACACTGGGAATGTGATTATTTCATTTTTGAGTTGTTTTTTTTTCTTGAAACAAAGAAACAGCACCAGTCTGTCAAGTGTCAGAAATAAATTGAAGACTGGGCACACCATGCTTCCAAAAAAACAGTATGGACTAGTTTCACATGGCCATGGTGAGAAATGGACTACCTAAGAGAGGACCCCACTCTTCCCACCTGCTACTAAGCTATAAACTCCTTAATACAAGTCAATTTGATATATGGATAAACTAGTTTGCAGTGTTACTTGAACTATGCTATTGTGAAGGACCTAAACATGCCTCCATGACCTTCAAGAGACATTCAGAGGAAAATTTGTGATAGTTGTAGACAAGTCTAAATAATAATGCTGGAAGAGACAGAAGACCAGAAAATAACCTCTCTACTTTCTCTATTCCCAGGTACCAACTTTTTGTACCAAATGAACACAAATAAAATCTGTCATTTCTGCATCCACAGCAGTCACTTGGCAATGATTTTCTGGCTTCCATTGGAAGTCAGAGCTCATAAATAGTTCTTAATATACATAAGCTATTTTTACCGTATTTGCAGTTTCCAGCCTCCTTCCCACAGGCCACTGCAGGGAAAATTCCACTTTCTTTTTTCGCCAGCACTTCGAGAGACTCTGCAGCCCAGGTGTCTGAGTTCATATCCCAGCTCTGCCTCTTACTGGCTATATGGCTGTGGACAGATTGTCTAACCTCCTTCAGCCTCAGGGTCCTTATGTATTACAGGGGGCAGGAGTGATGATAATACCTGCTATTGTGAGGTTTCAATGAGATACTATATGTGAATCCCTTGGCACAATAAATATTGTCCATTATTACTAGGATTTGCACTTACTGCAGATTATTCTGTGGTAATCCAGCACCAATATTTGTTGAACTTTTAAGTTCACATCATCTTAGACCCTCTTTCCTTAGAAGAAGTCAGACAATCTGGACTTAATATATGAGCACACTGGAGTTCTTTACCAGTCAAAGGAAATTTGTGTGACTAATGCCAGAATACCAACAGATTGTGTTTGATTGGCACATCAAAATGGTTCATTAGTAATTGTGAGAACTGCTCAAACAATACAGCAAAGTATTATATTGGTAACATCTGGATTTTTCAGGGGGAGGTGAGAGATGGTAGTAGTTGTTGGGTTCTTAATTCCTAAATTAAGTGAATTAACAAAGGTGCTCAGTATCCCAAGTACAGAAACAAACCTGGGGCACTTCATCCTTCTCTCTTTCCATTTATAAAAGGAGAGGTCAATGTCTTCTTGTACCTATTTAATAAGGACTCAATAAGGAATAGAAGGAGTAGATTTAAACAACCATTATTACTATTAATTTAGCCTGTGGAGCAAACATCAGAGGAGCTTTGGTTCCTGACCCAGGACCCCACAATCCCCACTCCTCCTGAGTGGCCTCACTCTCTCCTGCCACCCGGTTGCATTTGAGTAGCCACGTCAAGAACCACAGGAGGCAGGTGAATACTGCTTTCAGTGATCTTACAGCTTCCACTATTTGGGGAGACTGGCTGGGGAGAGTTGGGTATGGTACACACCCAGTACAACTTACCAATTTATGGAGAAGCATTTAAACTCCTTTTGTGTTTTTATTTTGCTTTCTCCAGTTTTATTGAGATATAATTGGCATATATAATATAACATTTATAAGTTTAGGGGTCCTACCTTCTCTGAATCTTTCAGTCTCCAGAACTTCTTCATCAAAATCAGCCCCACTAAGGTATACAGGATGTGAAATGCAAGCCTTGCCTTGCCAATCCTATATCCTTCAGACAATGCTGATTCATGGGACAGGGATGGAGCCTGAAGCCAAGTCAAGGAAATATAATCTGTTGTGTCATCTCCTCTTCCCTTGGCTGCCAACCTTGGACATGCACAATTAACTGCACTCTGGCATCCTAAACAAATCATCTTGCACCATCCTGACCAGTGGAATTTTCCTACTTCACATAGAAACCACCCTGTTCTCTAATCCCATTCACAACCTTGAACCTACTTTTGTCATAGAGTTTGTCATTATAATTTCTTGTAGCTCCTGTTATTAATATTACTGATTTTAGTGCTAATATCAATACATAGTGTTTACCATGTACCAAACATCATCTAAGCGCATTATGTATATAAATTCATTGAACCTTCCCAACAACCCTCTGAGGCAGTTACTATCATTATCCCCATTTGCCAGATGAGGAAGCTAAAGCATAAAGAGATTAAGCAACTTGCCCTAAGTCACAGGACTAATAAGTGACAAAAATAGGGAAATGAACCCACAGAGTCTGGTTCTGAATTCCACATTCTTAATAACTATATGACATCACTTCTCATCCTACATTATTTCTTCTCTTGTACAACTATTTAAAAGGCAAAATGTTGTTCTTGATCTCTAAGCAATTTTATTCCATTTCCTTTTTTTGAAGGTTATCTATTCTGAAATTTCTTTCTACTATTCCAAATATTTCAAGATCATGGGAATTATTTGAATAAATCATCAAAACACTTTGTTTCCAAAGTGTGAATTTTCATTACTGTGCTTTTTTACTTAATTTTCATCCTTTATCTCCATCCCATTCCATCCTAATGTGTTTCTTTAAAACCATACTGGGTATTACTGCAAGTGGATATTATTGCTGCCTGGGCGGCCGCCTTCAACACTTCACTAATCTTTGAGAGTCTTACTTTCCTAAAGGACAGTGACAGTGGCATAATTACCCAGCAGCCAGTAGTGAACACAATTTGAATTTAAATCTCTTAGTAGTCCTTTCTCTAGGGCTTCCCAGTTGGCTCAGTGGTAAAGAATCTGCCTGCCAGTGCAAGAGACGTAGGCTCGATCCCTGGGTCAGGAAGATCCCCTGGAGGAGGAAATGGCAACCCACTCCAGTATTCTTACTTGGAAAATCCCATGGACAGAAGAACCCGTTGGGCTACAGTCCATGGGGTCACAAAAAGTCAGGCACAACTTAGCATACTGAGCACAAGTCTCTTCTTTAGGAATTTAATCTCGTTCGCTTAATATTTTAGGGAATATGTTAGGGGCACAATAAAGGGAGGCAAAGGGACATGATTTTGCATCTGATTAAGAAATGATTGTATTTCGTTCCTTTTAGATTTCTGATTTGAAGCTTTTACATAGTTTACCTAGTCTTCTCATAGGCCTTGAGGGTTATTTGTTTTTAATCAGAAGAGAGATTTTAAATGTTTTTGCTTATTGCATGTAAATATACTGAAAGAACAAGAAGATATCATTTCACACTTTCCTGTTAGTTTTTTAAATGAAAATCAGTCATCCTTCACCTCACCCAGCTTTTCTAAATTGACATTAATGTCAATTAAATAATGAATTAATATTCCTAATATGTTTTGAATCACACTTATGACAAAATAATCATACTTTTAGGTCTTTGCTTATAGACTTTATAGTGCCTCTGAGTCCTTGGTTTAGGTACGTTGCACAGCACTTAGTGAAAGATTATGATGGTGAAAGTTTATGGTTGTTACTTGACTATTGTGAAAATTTGCTTGTCTTGCTTATCTGTTGTCAAAGCCACTGGCCAGATCATCCATCCTTTATTTTACACACTTGTCTTTTGCACATGAAATCTTCCCAATAACCCATCTGATTATGCAATTTGCAGGTGGGCAATTACAAGTCAGAGTAAAACAGGGGCTGTGTGCTCATGATATTAAACTCTGGAGTATTTACCTGATGTTTATGTGTGTGAAGTGGTAATGGAGGTCTGTGTATGGGGCAAAGCTCTCTACAAAGTCACATCAAAACTATACTTCGCACAAAAACAGAAATATAGACCAATGGACCAAGATAGAAAGCCCAGAAATAAACCCATGCACCTATGGGTAACTTGTTTTTTACAAAGGAGGCAAGAATATACAATGGGGCAAAGACAGCCTCTTCAATAAATGGTACTGGGAAAACTGGACAGCTACATGTAAAAGACAGAAGTTAGGCCACTTCCTAACACCATACACAAAGATAAGCTCAAAATGGATCAAAGACCTAAATATAAGACCAGAAACTATAAAAGTCTTAGAGGAAAACAGGCAGAACACTCAATGGCATAAATCAAAGCAAGATCCTCTATGACCCACCTCCTAGAGTAACAGAAATAAAAACAAAAGTAAACAAGTAGGATCTGATTAAACTTAAAAGCTTTTGCACAGCAAAGGAAACTATAAGCAAGGTGAAAAGACAACCCTCAGAATGGGAGAAAATAATAGCAAATGAAACAACTGACAAAGGATTAATTTCCAAAATATATGAGCAGCTGGTACAACTCAAAGCCAGAAAAACAAACAACCCAATCAAAAAGTGGGAAAAAGACCTAAACAGACATTTCTCTGAAGACATACAGATGGCTAACACACATGAAAAGATGCTCAACTTCACTCATTATTAGAGAAGTGCAAATCAAAACCACAGTGAGATACCACCTCACACCGGTCAGAATGGCCATCATCAAAAAGTCTACAAACAGTAAATGCTGGAAAGGGTGTGAAGAAAAGGGAACACTCTTGCACTGCTGGTGGGAATGTAAATTGATACAGCTACTATGGAAAACAGTATGGAGATCCCTTAAAAAACTAGGAATAAAACCACCATATGACCCAGAAATCTCACTAGGCATATACCCTGCTGCTGCTGCTGCTGCTAAGTCACTTCAGTCGTGTCCGACTCTGTGTGACCCCATAGATGGCAGCCCACCAGGCTCCGCCATCCCTGGGATTCTCCAGGCAAGAACACTGGAGTGGGTTGCCATTTCCTTCTCCAGTGCATGAAAGTGAAAAGTGAAAGTGAAGTCACTCAGTCATGTCCAACTCTTAGCGACCCCATGGACTGCAGCCCACCAGGTTCCTCTGCCCATGGGGTTTTCCAGGCAAGAGCACTGAAGTGGGATGCCATTGCCTTCTCCACATACCCTGAGGAAACCAAAATTGAAAAAGACACATGTATTCCATTGTTCACTGCAGCACTATTTACAACAGCTAGAACATGGAAGCAACCCAAATGGCTAACAAACACTTGAGAAGATGCTCAACATCGCTATTATCAGAGAAATGCAAATCAAAACCACAATGAGGTACCACCTCATACTGGTCAGAATGGCTGCCATCCAAAAGTCTACAAATAATAAATGCTGGAGAGGGTGTGGAGAAAAGGGAACTCTGTTACAGTGTCGGTGGGAATGCAAACTAGTACAGCCACTATGGAGAACAGTGTGGAGATTCCTTAAAAAAACTGCAAATAGAACTGCCATACAACCCAGCTATCCCACTGTTGGACATACACATCAAGGAAACCAGAATTGAAAGAGACACATGTACCCCAATGTTCACCTCAGCACTGTTTATAATAGCCAGGACAAGGAAGCAGCCTAGATGTCCATCGGCAGACTAATGGATAAGAAAGCTTTGGTACATATACACGATGGAATATTACTCAGCATTAAAAAGAACACATTTGAATCAGTTCTAATGATGTGGATGAAACTGGAGCCTATTATACGGAGTGAAGTAAGGCAGAAAGAAAAACACCAATACAGTATATTAACACATATATATGGAATTTAGAAAGATGGTAATGATGACCCTATATGCAAGACAGCAAAAGAGACACAGATGTAAAGAACAGGCTTTTGGGCTCTGTGGGAGAAAGCAAGGGTGGGATGATTTGAGAGAACAGCATTGAAACATGTATGTTACCATATGTGAAACAGATCGCCAGTCCAGGTTCAATGCATGAGACAGGGTGCTCAGGGCCGGTGCACTGGGATGACCCTGAGGGATAGGATGGGGAGGGAAGAGGGAGGGGGGTTCAGGATGGGGGACACATGTACACCCATGGGTGATTCATGTCAATGTATGGCAAAAAGCACTACAATATTGTAAAGTAATTAGCCTCCAATTAAAATAAATTAATTTTAAAAATTAAAAAAGAATGAAAATTTATAAAAAAAAATAAGTTGTGGTTCATATACACAATGAAATATTATTCAGCCATTAAAAGGAGTGCATTTTAGTCAGTTCTGATGAGGTGGATGAACCTAGAACCTATTATACAGAATGAAATGAGTCAGAAAGAGAAAGATAAATATCATATTCTAATGCACATATATGGAATCTAGAAAAATGGTACTGAAAAATTTATTTACAAGGCAGCAGTGGTGGAACAGACATAGAGAATAGACTTGTGGACATGGGGAGAGGGGAGGAGAGGGTGAGGTGTATGGAAAGAATATAATAGAAACTTACATTACCATATGTAAAATAGATAGCCAATGGGAATTTGCTGAATGGCTCAGGAAACTCAAACAGGGGTTCTGTATCAACCTAGAGGGGTGGGAAGGGGAGGGAGATGGAGGAAGGTTCAAACGGGAGGGAATATATATACCTATGGCTGACTCATGTTGAGGTTGACAGAAAACAAAATTCTGTAAAGCAATTATCCTTCAATTAAAAAAAGAAAAAGAAAAAAAAAACTTTATTTCAAATTAAGAGTATCTTTTTTTTTTTTTTTTTTTGGCCATATTATGCTTGCAGCTTGCAGAATCTTATTTCCCCAACCCTCGCCCACTGCAGTAGAAGTATGGAATTACAAACACTGACTTGCTAGGGAAGTCCCAGGGGAATCATTTTTAACTGGTAGCTTTCAAGGGTCAAAGGAAGAAAGATGATTTAAGGATTTGTGAATAATCTATAGAGTTAAAAATGCTCTGTAAATGAGCTATGTGTTTTATTATCAGGGGTGGAGGAATGTGGCACTTTCAAAACACATTTTGAACTGGTAGCAAAATTGCCACATGGAATTGGGTTTCCAGAAGGAAGAACAATGGATATTAATGGCATCATCTCAGTTGTTCAATTACTTGCAGTAATTAGGGAAGGGGTCAGTTTAAATTAAATAAAGGATTGAATTACAGGATACTTTATTAAGTAAAAGATATATTCCTCAAGAATTGTTGTGGAATACTATGGATTTGTCTTAACAAATCTTTCCTATAACTGGCAACAGCCTTTGAACAAACCACCAGGAATGGGGCTTTCAAATTAGTGTAGCCCAAATTATGATATTTCAGTATGTTTAAAATTAAGGAAATTTATAAAACAGAATGCCAAAATTAATCCTTAAAATTACATTGGTCCTCTTTTGAAGAAGTTGTCTTTTTCTGTGACATCTAGTGAATTAGAATAAACCAGATGTTCAATAGCCCTGAAAAGAAAATCACAACATTGAGGCCAACCCAAAACCTGGATACTTAGCTAAATAATCCAGTACTTAGAAACACTACAGGATGTATATATTTGGATCGTTTCTCTGGTCCTTTACTAGCTACCTCCAGTGTAATTAAAATCCCTTTAAAATTGAATTCCTAACATAATCAGAGGCACATTTCGAGGACTGTGAGGCTGCTTTGAGGAATGATTAGACGGAGGCTAAGTCAGGTGAGCATTGGGAATTATGAATAGAGGTGGGTGAAGCCCTGAAAATGAACAGTGATCGTCATATGTCACATTTCTCATCTTTTTTTGCAACAGGGCTACATAAAGGAAAGTGAGGGGTGTTGAATGACCTCAGTTGCCACGTGTGTATATATAAATGTACATGTTGCAACCTGATGTATATTCATGTCTGCAAGTTATACTTGAAAGTAAACTAATGATGTCAACTTGTGCTGACATTAGGCAGTGG
Source organism: Antilocapra americana (assembly GCA_007570785.1). Lineage (NCBI taxonomy): Eukaryota > Metazoa > Chordata > Mammalia > Artiodactyla > Antilocapridae > Antilocapra > Antilocapra americana. Next base: position 1,291,344 of record ML663041.1, read on the forward strand.
GAAATTTTGCAGAGGATTTAGAACTTGCCCTGCACTGAGTTTTATCTTGAAAGAAGCGATGTACAAAGCACTTTCTTTCCATCTATTGTGTCCTATGAGCTTCCTTGCTTGTAAGAGAAAAAGCAAGTCATTGGAATAGATATTTTTTTCTTCCTTTCAGACCAAAAATCAGGTTTAGATTTTTTTTTCTTCTTCAAATATTTTTTAAATATATCTTTTGAATCTATTCTCTCTGCTGGTGATATTTTTGTTCTTATAAAGACCACCCTTTTCTTTCCTCGGTTCCATCCTGTTCCTTCATGTTCCATTTTATCGCTGGGGTATCAAATCGCAGCTCATAATTATTTGTCTCCCATTTAACCACAAGGTGTAAATTTGCTAACTGAAAAGGCGTACTCTGACAGTTAATCTCCATGTGTGTCCAAAGACTGAGCTGGCTTCCCTGGATAATTTCCCTGGGGGATTGATCTGTAGAATGTGGGGCCATTTGTTGAGCTGTCTGATGTGGGAGATGAGAAAATGAAAGGACTGTCAGAAATGGGATCATACGGTGCCTTTCAGAGCAGAAACAGAAATCAAAGGACAGTTTCACATCCACTCCACTTCCCCAAGCATGTTCCTGGACCTAGGGAACCAGGGATATTTTCTTATTAGTGTTTTTAGAGAAGTCACCAAGACAGAGCCCCATATTAGGAGGTTATGGAAAATTTAGTCAAGCCTGTAAGGTATACTCAGAAATGGTTGTTTACTCACTCAGTCGTGTCTCTTTTGTGACCTCGTGGACTGTAGCCCACCAGGCTTCTCTGTCCACAGGATTTCCCAGGCAAGAATACTGGAGTGGGTTGCCATTTCCTTCTCCACAGGAATCTTCCCAACCCAGGGATCTAACCTGTGTCTCCTGCACTGTTCTTTACCACTGAACCACTAGAGATGCATACTCAGAAATTACCTCCAACCTAACTACTTCTTTCTGTGCCTGAAACTTATAGGTTCTTCAAGGGTCTGCAAAACTGTCTGGAACCAGAAGAAAAAAACATGTTGATATCGACTCTAAAATCCAAAAATTATCTATGAGATTATTACACATTTAATTGAATGTCAACAAAATGTGTAATATCAACTTTATTAAGTATTCTGTTAGTCTTCTTAAAACTTACATGTGAAACCAAATCACAGGTTCAGTTTAGTCACTTTCCAAGATTTCCAGCATGCCTATCATAAATTCAATGAATTGCCCATAGCCAGCAATTTGAAATGCAAAATTATAATTATCTTTCCCATTTTTTTACACAAAAAAATTGTATATTTTAGGTGGAGTGTGGGGGCATCTGAATGTTCTTTCTGTGACATGTTTGGTAGGGCTAAAAAAAGAGAATCCAGGGCCCATGAAGCTATTAAAAGTAGTTCTGCCTGAATCTTCTCTTCTCACTGTATGTGATTAGTCCTAAAGACAGGTCAGCAAAGACATTAATGGGAGGACCAGAGGCAAGACAGGGGAAAGATTCCAGTTTCTTCTTGCTCTTGGAACCCATAGTCAAGGGGAAGTGACAGAGACAGTGGTCTGATCATGAGGAAGTTCCCAGGGTACCTGCATACTCTTGAAAAGATTGTAGGACTGTGCCTGGTTCTGTTGAAAAAGGAGTTTTCATTTCATAGAGGAAGCTAAGCCATCCAGTTGGGACATAGAGGAAGGAAGAGTGCCAGAGTCCCCTTGTCTGAGTTATATTCTCCGCAACAGATGACCAGGCTTCCCAGGTGGCTCAGTGGTAGAGAATGTATCTGCCAATGCAGGAGACAGGGGTTCAATCCCTAGATTGGCAAGATCCCCTGGAGGAGAAAATGGCAACCCACTCCAGTATTCTTGCCAGGATAATCCCATGGACAGAAGAGCCTGGCGGACCACAGTCTGTGGGGTCACAAAGAGGTGAACACAACTGACTGACTAAGCACACAATGGATGGCTGGCCCTCCTGGGCCCTTGTGTTTTAGTCAAGTTTTCTCAAAGTGGCAGATATTGCCTTTCTTAGAATGAAAAACTTGAAGGGGTGGGGCAGGAAAGAAGGTGGGTCATCTGGATTCCACGTGTGATGACCTTAGTCTTCACTTCAGTGGCCTCCCGTCTTCAGGCTTTACTTGATGTACCCTACTCGGTGTGGTGAATGTTGACTCCCTCTGAAGGACCTGGAACAGGACACGTCCGTGTAATCTCAGCCCTTGATACTAACCACTAATGAGAATAGCCACTAATGATTCTTGCAGGACTTTTTTCTTTATATGTGCTAAAGTATTATTAATTTATTTTCTTTTATAAAATGAGATAGTAGATAAGGGTTTTGATTTTTTCACTGAATGATGTATCTTAGATATTCTTCCATGTCAGCAGATGTGTGCTTAGCTCATTCATTGAGGTGACCACGTGACATTCCGCTGGATGGCCAGACCTCAACTAATCTAACTTCCTTCTGTCGCTGGGCATTTGGGTTGGCCGTTCAACTCTGATCTTTCAAGTGAAAGTACCATATACCTAAATGGCACCAGTGATACAGAATCCACCTACCAGTGCTGGAGATGTAAGAGATGCAGGTTTGATCCCTGGGTCAGGAAGATCCCCTAGAGAAGGGCATGGCAGCCCACTCCAGTTTTCTTGCCTGGAGAGTCCCGTGGACAGAGGAGCCTGGCGGGTCGCAGAATCCCTGTCAACAGGGAAGTCCATAGGGTCGCAAAGAGCTGGCCACAACTGAAGCCATTTAGCACATAGCACGCACTCTTATTTCGCTGTGTTGGCATAGTCTTTCTCGGGAGCAGAAAGAACCAAATCTTGCCCTATACTGATGCTTGTGTTTAAGTGTAAGCCTGTCTGTGACTTGTTGTTTATTTATGTCTTTGTCTTTTGTTTCTGCCTTTTCCTCTTGTGCAGCCCTCCACAGCCAGGGACAAGGATGAACAGACTCTACCGGTAGGAAGCAACGGCCTTACCTGTTCCTGTGCCTGGGGACAGGGTGGGGAGGGGTGGGCGGAAGAGGGGCTCTTGCGCTCAACAAGTCATCCTCTCCCTTGGAATCCTTAAAGGGTTTAATCTGCGGGTGTACGAATGTTCTGTCCTGGTACTAGTGTCGACTGAATTCTTCCATTCAGTGACAAATGATTCCTGGGACTAGGTTTCAAAAGGATTTGAGCCCCCTCTTTCACTTGGCATGAAAAAGTTGAAAGAGTAGGGTATTTTCAAATTCCATTCCAAGGGATGTTGAGCTGCTTTTTGGGGACAGTGAGGGATCTAATGCTTGGTATCTATTTCTTTATGTATCTGCATGCACCTGGTTTTTCTGGTTGGAAATTTCTTTTGGTGCCATCAAAAGAAATGCTGCATGAAGTTTATACATTCAATACATACATAATGCCCAGAAGAATGCTTTAAGTTCTATAGATATAATTGTAGGATAAGGAACATTTCCATAGATGAGTTCCTTTGGTTTCCCCAAATAAGGGAACATAGTAACAGTGATTATAACATATTATTAAGAGCAAACACATTTTCCAGTCCCTATCCAATTAACACATCACATTTTGTATTGTGAAGCTTGGCAGGGAAATGACCTTCAGAGTTTTTATGTTCAGTCATCAGTGATTACATTTCAACTCTATTCAAATCTTTTAACCTTGCCCCTGACATTTTCTAAGCCTTAATCTTCTGAAGCAAATAACACAGCACATTTTTTTTTAAAGTTCCAGATCTTTGAGTCTGAGAGGACTAGTAATGAGGATACTTATGACTCCATTCTTCCTCCTGTGATGCTCAAAGTAGAGACTTCTGACATGCCTTGGGAGTCCGTGGGATATACCAGATCCAGTACTGGACTAGGGGTACATACCCAGGCTCTTCCTTTGTGAACCATGATCTGATTCTGAGATACCTGTCATCCCCTTGGATTCTTCCCCAAAGCCTGCAGCATTGGAAGTATTACTTCTAATAGAATATCAGTTATAATAAAATCACCCTCAAAAATTCAGGTTTCTCCATGTATCTTATAATCACATTTTACCAATACATCAGGCTTACTCTGGGCTTCATGTTTGCCTCCAAAAACGTGGATCATTGTTAATAAGTGTTCTACAAAACAAGGGATGAATGAGCAGTGCTCGGAAACACTGTCCAAGTTAACCAATCTACTCATACTTCTCTAGTGTTAGGCTTAGCATCTCTTAATGTCTGATGCATAGTCTAAAACTCTAAAGGTGAGCCTAGGATGTAGCGCTTTCCAAATGTATTTGGTCACAGCGTCTCTTGTGGGGCTTCTCTCAGGAAACCTGCTTGTAAATATGTAGTGTGATGAAACATTTTGCAAAATCCCATAAACTAAAGGCCCCTTTGGAGTCAGGAAGGTTCTCTGTGGAGACATACTAGGAGGATCTCTCTCTTCAGATCTCACTTAACCCAGACTGTAGGGCTTCATGGGTGAGAGCCGTGGTTCCCACGTGGAATGAGGCACCCTGAAATGTGTGCCTGATGTTCCTCTGTGGAGCCAGGGGGCCAGGGGGAAATGTTAGCACCTCTGTTGTTAACTTTCTACATCAGTCTTCATAATTTCTACTCTTGTAAAGATTTTATGGTATATGTGCACTTATTTTAGTATGTGTCTGGATAGAGATAGAGATACATATGCATATAGAGAGATACACAGATACACACTCAAAACTTCTACTGATAGGGTATGCAACCCAAACATTTTAGAGACTACCCACTGGTTCAGAGAACAGATGTTAAGTGAAGCCCATTCTTGTAGCCTCCATTTTTTGTCTTTATGACCCAAACACCTCATTTTGCTACTCTTAAGACTAAATTTCTTCATCTGTCTAAAGGAAACGGTAAGAGTGCCTAGTTCGTAGAGTTCAGTTGGAGAATGAGATCGGCTAATGGAGGAGAAGGACATGGCACAATGACCAGCATATACTAAGTTCTCAAGAAACGAGAGCAGTTAATCCCTTTAGTTGGAAAGGATGTGAGAACGCCATTCCTTCCAGAGACTTTGAAGGAATGTACGTCAAACATCTTTGGTTCGATTGTGTGTGATGCTATGACAGATGAGGTTGCCTGGCATTTCTGAGCACTCACAGCGTCTTTGTCTGGTTCCTTTGCTCAGGTAAAGCCGCGTCTGCAGCGGGGTGGAAGTTCTGCCTCCCTCCACAACAGTCTCATGAGGAACAGCATCTTCCAGCTCATGATACACACCCTTGACCCACTTGCTGAAGGTAAGCAACAGGCTTTGGTTTGGGGACTTGTTTGGGGCGGAGGGGAAGGCTGTGAAAAGACCTCTCTTCATAACATGTTTGTGCTTCCGTCACAAACCCACTAATGTCCTCGTGTGTCACCTTTGCCAGAGGCAGCCCCAGCCCTTCGGTGCACTCTTTCTACCACTGCCCAGTTCACCGTCAGAGATTCTTGTACCAGGAACAGGAGCGGAGGTCTGTTGGCTAATTCTGTCTTTTGATGCCTCCAGCATAAATACAGTTTGTTACCAGGCAGAGCAGACAAAAGAGCTTTTTCTCTCCCTTCCAGCTAGAATGACAGTTCTCTTTCATCCTCCTCCTCAGTTTCAAAATGAAGTTGTATGTCAGGATAAATTGATAAATTGTATATCTTTAAAAAAGAGAGAGAGACAAGAACTCCATGGCTTAGCAGGGCTGGGATTAGTTTGGGGAATGATGTGCACTGCAGAACACTAATGTTGTACCTAGTCTTTGGCAATTGGAAGGTGACGGGGAAATCTTCTAAGCATCTAAAGAGCATTCTCTAAGATAACTGCTTAGGATCAGGTTGAAGAACCAGCCTGGTTCACCTCCTAGGGTCATCATATGAACCATCACCAACAGTCTAGTTCTGTGTTCTTCCAGTTTTACTCACAAGGAAGCCAGATATATTGTGCTTTTTGAATTGCCTAAGTATGCTAAAAAAAAATTAATTTGTCAAGAAAGTAGGTATCTGATGCATCAGATAAATATCGGAGTTAGGCCAGTAGCAAAGGGCTCAAAATATTGCCACATCTTCTGTTCTACCTTCATCCCTGGGCCTTACAACTGAGCCTGATGTTACACGGGGGCAAATAGCCTGAAAACAGTTCTCTGCAAGTGAAGGAACACATGGGATGAGATTAATAAATTGTATCACACAAATCAGAGCTCTTTACCAACGTAAAGCTTTGCTAAATAATTTCAAGGGTCCAGATGAAGTCAAGAAAACCCTGGGATGTTGAGAGAGGCTCCCCAGGTCCTTTCTCCCCTCACTGGACCTTCACCCAGAATAATAAGTGAGGGTCACAGGCTCACTCTCACTGTGGAGCACTACAGTTATAACACATGTCCACCTTGTGGCCATGTGAGTTACATACATAGCTGATGTGATGTTTTCCAAGGAGCCTTCCTTCATCGATCCTGGATTCTGTTTATTCAGGGGCAGTCGTTCACCAGGAACATCCTAAATATCATTACTCTCTTTACCAGAGGTCCATATGACAAGGAAATTAGGCCTGGTCACTAGCCTTCTTTCCCCTCCACTGCTCGGGTCACCCCCAGAGAAATGATCTCAGTGAGTGAGGGGATCCCAGGGGCAACCTCCTGCCGGCCACGAAGCAGCTGCGTGACTTTGGGCAACTTAGAGCCTCTCTCGTATCTCATTCCTTCATCTCCGGTAATAGTTACCTCAGTCTAGTAATTTTATAATTGGCCAAGTATTTTCACATCTGTGAATCTATGCTTTCTAATACCTCTTCACAGCTAACATTAATATTTTAATTTCATAAAGTAGGGTACCACCAAAATAGATCTCAAGGTTATCTCCTTCTCCTTCTGCAAGCTTTTCATCCCAAGCCATCTTTATGGCTTCCTAGCTGATCTTCCACTCCCTCCATTGCCTCTTTCTTTGCATATTTTCCACCTAGCAGCCCAAGTAATCTTCTTAAAAAGTAAATCAAATCGTGTCACCCCTGCTAACCTGCAGTGGCTTCCTATGGCTCGTAGGAAAATGAAATACTTGGCATGGTCTACACCATCTGTCTCGTTCTCCAAACTCACTTTGACTTACTTTGTGTTAGCTAGACAGATGCCTTCTGTCCTAAAATAGATACTTCTTTCCTGCCTCAGAGTCTTTGCTTAGACTGTTCCCTCTACCCAAAATACTTTTCCTCCTCCCATTTTCTTCCACTTTCCCCTGGTTTATTTTTGCCCAGTCTTCAGCACTTTGTATAAATGACACCTCCTGACCATCCAGCATAAATGAGGGCACCAGCTGTCATCTCTCGGTGCATCCTTAAATTTTTCTTTATTGCCCACTTTACAAGTTGTATGATTATTTGTTTACTACCTGTCTCCCCCAGGACACAGTAAGTTTCTAGAGAACAGGGATTCTATTTATTTACCAGTTGCCCCCAAGGTCTACAAGCTACCCGGTACATAGTAGCTGCTAAGGCTTAGAACTATTAAGCCACGTGGCCACAGTCATGCCCTGATAGTCACACAGTTTCAAAGCTTTCTAAAGCCCCATGGGTTTAAGGCTGTATCTTGGTTATTTTGAGCTACCATCTTCCCCACCATTACCCAGAAGAGCAGGTGAGAGAAGAAATGAACTATCTTACCTGCCCGAACTCGATTATGAGCAAGAGACTGAGTATACTTATTTCTGGTGAGGCATGTTATATAGTAATTGAGGACAGACTCCAGAGCCAGACTCTCTGGCTCCAAATCCTAGTTCTGCATTTACTAGCTGTGTGACCTTACATGAGTCACTTAACATCTCTGTACCTCAGTTTCCCCATCTGTAAAAATCAGGATGATATATAATAATGTCTACATCATAAGGTTGTTATAAGGACTAAAGGAGTTGAATATACATTAAGCATTTAACACATTGCCTAGCAGATTGTAAGTACCATACAGGTTTGGAGTTACTGTTTCATTACATGGAAAAATAATACAGCATATGAACATTTTAATTTAAAAAATTCAAAAGGCTGTGGTGAGACTTTCCTGGTGGCTCAGTGGTAAAGAATTCACCTGCTAATGCAGACACAGGTTCAGTCCCTGGTTCAGAAAGATCCCACATGCCATGGAGCAATTAAGCCCATGCACTTCAACTATTGAGCCTGCGCCCTGGAACCTGTGCTCCATAACAAGAGAAGCCACCCCAATGGGAAGCCTGCTCACTGTAGCTAGGGGGTAGCCCCTGCTCGCCACAACAGGAGGAAAGCCCACACAGCAACGAAGACCCAGCCCAGCCAAAAATAAATAAATACAATTTTGGGAGGGAAGAGGTTATGATGAAAAAAATAAGTCTTCCTCCTCCAACAAACTCCTAGTTTTCTCCAGTCCCCCAGTTCTCTCAGAGGAAATGACTGCTACCAATTTCTTGGGGTTCATTCCAGAGATGATCTGTATATATATACAATTCTGTGTGTGTGTGTGTGTGTGTGTGTGTGTGTGTGTGTGACCTTGCCCATAGGTCTCAACAATCTAAATTTATGTGGTTTTTGTCTGAGGGAGTTCAGTTTCTGGTAGGGCTTGTTTTTGTCTTTCTATCTGGTGGGAAGGTTATGCTTTGTTTCAGTGAGATAAGAGAGGGTGAATCTGGGTTGTCTCGGAGTCAGGCCATCCATAATTTTCTGAAACACCTGCCCCTTGTAGGGCTGTACTGCAATTAAAGTATTTTTTCCTGCTGTAGCAAGATGTGCCGTCTAAATCCAGGCACCTCCTTTCAAGGTGAAGCCTCTCCCTGAAAGACGTGGAGTGCTCCAATGTCATGAATCTGGGAGAATGCAGAGAGCCATAATCAGTTCTGGATTTGAGTGATTAGAAAATATGGAAAGTACTTCAGTGCTTTCAAATTGCTCCACAGCACGTTGCCAAGAAAGCAGATTGCTCCGGTATTTTTCCCCCAAAAAATTCACAATCATTTCCCATTCCAAGAACATTCCAAGCTCTCAGAAATAGTCATCTCTCTTTTTGTTTGCATCTAATCACTTGAACTCACACATCCTCGTGCCAAGCTGTCACCTCTTAACAATATAGAGCATGCTGGTTACGTCACCAGGTTGATGGCATGAACACTGCAGTGGCTTCTCTGTTGCACTGATTGATGTTCCTGGCATCTGCCTCGCTGAGTCGTGCATTGGCACAGACAGTCCCTTTTCATAAGGGATGTTTTTGACATCATCCAGGACAGATGACCTATGAAAAGACATTTCTCATCTGTGCCATTCAGGTGTCAATCCAGTGATGGAGCCCTTGCTAAAAGGTTTAATTGGTGGTTGGTTCAGCCTCTGAGCCTGAGTCACAAGATCTGGCAGTGTTTGTGTTTCTTATCTTTTGATACATAACAAAGCACCCAAGACTTAGTGACTTAAAACCACCCCCATATCATTCCTGCTCATAATTTCATGGATCAGGAATTTGGGTGATTCAGGGATCAGCAAGGTGATTCTTCTGTTCCATGTGGTCTCAGCGGAGGTCATTTGATGTTATTCAGCTAGGAGATGGGCAGGTTAAAGGATCCAAAAGGGCCTTGCTCACATGTCTGCTGTGTCTGCCACCTTTGAAGGCACAGCTGGGAGGCTGGGTTCGGCTGGGCCCCTGACTGTCCATGTTGTCACAGGGCTTTTCCACATGTTTGGTCTGCTCATACAGTGGCTGAGAGCTCCATGAGAAAATCATCCAAGAGGCCCAGGCAGTAGTAGCACGGATTCCCATGACCTAGCCTGGGAAGTCCCAGAGTGTCACTTCTACAGTCTCTAGTCACGCCATCCCAAAGGCCAGACCAGACTCAGGACACAGAGGAGACTTCACCTCTGTGTGGGGAGATACCAGAGAATTTGAACCACCCTTCATCTCACCCAGTCTGTTTCAGGGACACACTCCACTGAGTGGTTCATCTGTCCATGGTTCAGTGGCGTTTTCTGGGCAAACTACACAGTGTGGAGGGGACAAAGCCATAGGCAACCTGCTTTGGCTGAGAGGACAGTACCGCGGCCTTTTTTAAAACCAGAAAAACCTTAGTGTTCCCAGAAGTCGACTCCCACTCACATCACGCGGGCCGGGACAGGCCCACGTGACCACCCTGACCTACAGAGGAGCCAGAAGTGGGCTCTCTGCCCCCCAAAACGTGAGACTCCACGGTCAACCCCAGTGAGGGTCAAAGGGGTCCCTTTCTCCTCCTCTTCCTTAGTAACCTTCATCCTGTCTTTTCAAGTTCCTGATTTACAAAGAGATACGGTGTTCCTCTTCTTCCTCCCTTTTAAAACCTTCTCTGGTGGCCCCTGAGTCCAAATTTTATACAGTGGCCCTGAATCCTCCCCCAGCAAAAGCATGTCCCAGTACTTGCCGTCTGAGGAGCCTGGTTAGCCCAAGACATAGGTGAAATCATTCCCTACCTCAACTCAAAACCATCTCGCCAGCGTGAAAAGCCCTAGTTTTTGTGGTGGCCCTAAGGCCCCCTGTGACCTGCCTCTCTTCTTTCCTCCCTCCTCCCCACTCTTTTGCCCCCTCCAGCCCTCTCTTCCTCTTTCTCTGCCCTTCTATCCTGCCTCTCACGTGTCATCCCCTTTGCTCCACTCCTCTGATTGACCAGCAGCTCCTCACAAACTCCAGCATCCTCCTGCCCCAGGGCCTTTGCACATGCTCTCATCTTTCTCCATCCTGCTTTCCCTTCCTTCAAGTCAGCATACACATGTCACCTGATGAGAAAGATCTGACTCACTCAGCCTTTGAAAAACAGCAAAATCAAAACCATGATAATGAAGCAGAGTTCTGGATCTTCCTTGCCCTGCAATATATTTGTCCATAAACACCATGAATACATTTCTTTGTTTGTTTGTCTCCTGTCTCCACCCTTACATCTTGGACAGGGCAGGAACTCCTCTATCACCAGGGCCCAGCATACATGGATCCCAATCCCTGCTTGTTGGGTAGATCAAATGAGTGCTTGCTTATATAATGTTTCTGCTGAAAAACATACGACAAGCCATGTAGCTTATCTTAATCCATGCTCTGTCAAAAGACTCTTTGGATGTGACCCACGAAGTCCTATTCAGTTTATGGTTGTCCCTGCAGTAGTGAGAAGCAGTCTTGTCTCCTTCCTTGTGGAATTTCAAGTTTTTTCATCATAACAGCAATTTTATTATTAATAGCAAAGCTTAACAAATAAGTGCACTTGATGCCTTAGAAACACAAGAGCAGAGATAATACTGTGTTAGCCTAGGGGGCTTGTAATTGAATTGAAGGATTATTTAACCTCAGGGCACGAGACAGTTTAAAACAGCAGGTCCCCAGGCCTGATGTGTGTTTCTCTTGAGACCATTTTCATGACAAAAATCTTCAGAATCCTGTAATGAGATATCTGAAAATGACACCATACTCACAGTACGATACCTGCCTTCTTTGCTATTAAAAGACAGACAAGCTTCCCCCACAGTAAATTCACTTCACGTCACACAGCGGGTCTCTGCTGCCACTCTCCAGCCAACACATTTATGTTGCTTCCATTTAAATTGACTTGAAGGGTGTCCTGAGAGCCTTTCCCCCACCTCTCTGAAGGGACACTTTTGGTCCCTCATTTTCCTCCCACTAAGTTCCTGTAACATCCTGATGGTATCTCTGCTTTACCAGTCTGACTCAGGCAATACAGGTGACGTGAATTCCAGGACATCTTGATCATAAAGCCTCACAAATGAGTAGCCCTGTTTATTGTTTCCCCATCTTCCCTGAACCCTAGATTATAGGTTTTCAAACTTGTTTCTCAGTAACAGCATAACATTTTGTTCAAAGGGATTCCCACAGAGAAGAATAAATATTTTTAATAGTTAAAACTATTAAGAGTTTACTCATATCAGATCCTTTTATCACTGTGCCCAACTCAGTTGCTTTCTTATAAACCATCAATGTCAAACATAAAATAAAGACCTACTCAACAAAATGCAACCAAACCAAAAAGTGCCAGGGATGAACCCAAAGAAAATGTTTAAGAACTTAAGTGCAAAAACAGTAATCATTTCTGAAGAACATGGAAGACGATCTAAATAAATGTTGGTATAGTATAAAGATATCAGGTCTCCCCAAATGGAACTCTAAATGCAACTCAATCCTAATTGAAATCCCAAAAATATGTTTATGGAACTTCAGAACTTGACTTTGAAATTTATATAGAATAAGTAGGAAGAGCAAAGGCCCTTTTCACAAAGAACAAAAAGGGAAAATACACCCAGCAGAGATCAAGATGTATCACAGAGCAATAGCTTTTAGGTGCTCTAGTTGAAGGATTTGGGAGGAAGGGGAGGAGGCTGGACCAGAAGCAACCAAGATCTCCCCAGAGGAGGCCCTCAGGGAGCAGGAAGAAGCTGTGAGCACCTGCCCTGTGGGGTCTTCCAGCTCTGGCTGAAGCACTAAGGGATGGGAGAGGGGCTTCCTGGAGCACTAGAGTCAGCCCTGTGATGGAGCAAGGCCCTCATGCCCGAGGTGGTGAAAACACACACGTTCACCGACTCGACATCACATCCTGACAAGTGCAGATTAATAAACCCGAGAGGGAAGCCTACTGGTGCAAAGACAGTGGACGCTGTCAGGGCAGGGGCGCTGAGCTTGCCAGGTCTTCAGGAACGTTGTCCTAGGTGTGAACCTGAGGGCAGGGCCATCGGGAAAGGGTGCCTTCAGAGAAAGTGACCTGCAAGAGCAGTTCTCGAAGGCAGTGAGGAAAACGGGTGGGCAGAGAAGGTGGTGAGGAATCAAGGGCAATGGAGCTGGCTGGAGAAACCCAAGTTATGCCAGGGCTTCTCTGAGATGAGCGGGCGCGTGACTATTTGCCTGCCTGAATGCCCCAGTGGGCTCTCCTGTCCGAGGGCACGTGCAGTGTGTCTGTGTGTGTCTGTGTGTGTGTGTGTGTGTGTTTGTGTGTCTGTGCACCAGTGCGGCTCTGTTTGGATGTCTGTGAGTATGTGTGTATATGTATGTGTGTATATGTATCTGTGTCTATATGTCTGGGTGTATGTGTGTGTGTGTGTGTGAGTGTCTATATCTGAATGTGTGTGTGTCTGGGTATGCATCTACCATAACTGTGTGTGTGTCATTTAAGTGCCAGAAACTAAAGGCCTAAGATGATGTTGAAGAGAAAAAACAAGAGATTGGAACTCTGGAAGTGCTTAGTACTCAGTGCCACACTCCTGAGGGTCACCTCCTGTCATTCTCCAGTCAGTGGCTATGGAAGGCATTGTGCTTCACCTCTGAGGAAACTGAGGTTCAGAGAGGTGGCATTACTTGCTCATGGTCACCCAGCTCCTAAGTCTGCCTTCAGAGCTTGACCACTCTGCACTCACACAGGACTCATCTGTAGCCACGTGTCCATCTCCCATTCATACAGCCAGACATCTGTCTATTTTGTAAAATCACTTCAGTGCTTCAACATTGATGTCTGGTGTTAACTTGAAGCTGACACGAAGATTAAACTTTCACTTGCTTGCTGCGTTTTCTTTTTTTCCTCTCCAAACAGCAGAACTTATTTCCCCAGCTTCTGTTTTTAAAAACGGCTTCAGTATGCACTTTCAAAAATTGTCATTTGATCCTAGAAGAAAGTCATTTTCATGCCTATTTGATTCAAAACGTGGAGACATTTTCCCTGAAAGGCAGTATTGTAACCTTTCTTTCGGTCCCAAATCGTGAATCAGTTTAAATTAGTGAGAAAGATGCTTGCGTGCTGCCTCAGCTGGTGAGTGGACAGGCAACAGGAGCGAAAATCTTCCCTGGGAAAGAATAAAATGCAATCTGCTGGCTTTGTTTTTAATAAGATGACGGTTGTTTAAATGCCTGGATAGAGGAAGCCAGGATGTTAATGCCTCTCATAGTGCAAATGCGGGGACAAGTTAAATAGCTCCTCTCTTTGGGGAATAGTAGAGCGTTGCTCTCGGATTTGAACATCAAAGATGGTCGAAATTGAATCTCTCTTTGTGTTTGTACACATTACAAATACATTTTATTTGGGGCATGAAGAGAAAGTGAATGGTCTCCCTGAAATGAATGCTTCTGAGGTTAGAAATAGGCTCTCTCTCTCTCTCTCTCTCTCTCTCTCTCTCTCTCTCTCTCTCATCTCAGGTTTGCCTTGAAGTCAAGACCATAAAGGTCTGTGACCAAATTATTGACTTGATGCCATTTGAAAGTAAACACTGCGCATAGAAAGAAAAAAGCAATGAGGCATCCATTCAGTTATAGTCTCATCTTTGTTCTCTTGAACTTCTCACGTGCTCTAGAGATGCAGTTAGAACTCCTTCAGAGGGGGAACCCAGAGTTTCCCAAGATAGAAAGCAGCAAGCAGCTGCCACAACAATGATGCCCCCAAAGGACAGGGCAATCAGTGAAGGTGGAAAAGCAGTTTAATTCTGTCGGTGATGGCCCATTCCAAAAGCATATTGATGCAGAAGCATCATTCAAAGGGGTTTTCTTTGTTCCGTTGATAGCTGGGCCTCGCGTCGTGGAGTGCAGGTTGGACAGTTTGCATTTGATTCAGTGACACTTCCCCCTGATGGCAGTTTCTTGCTAGTGTGTCTCTTGGTCTGGGATTTCCACCATGCTGTGCACTCACCTCTGGGTGTTGTCATACTGTAAAAACAAATCCTCAAGCTGCTGTCAGGGTCCATTTCTCTCCTAATCTCATGATACCAGAGCCACCAAATCTGGCCTCTTCACCTCAGCCATTGAAAAGAATCTCGTGACCCACGTCAAACTGTCCTTTACAGGTTGTCTTGGGGCTTAGTGAGACTATACGATACACACGTGTGCAGGAGCACACACACACACACACACTCACACAAAGAGTGATCAGCACTGTGGTTTATATAATCTTAAGGGTCTACAAATTTGTTTCCTTTTGTGTGTGTGGATTCATGTATTCATTCATTCATAAAACACATTCCTATTGCAAGCTGATGTGAGTCACCCCATATGAGAACATTTCCCTTCACAAGCCCCCACTTTAGGTAAGTCTCGAGGGGAACAGAAGCCAGTGCCTGCCCCAGTCTAGTTAACTTCCCGAAAACCAGCATAGATGTCGTTGCCGTATCTGAGTCTTAGCAATACAGTTGCAACAACCTCTGTAGCTACTTGTGTGCTGGTAGTTTCTCTCTTTGACTTCCCAGACCGGCAGCACTTAATCCCATATGGCCAATAGCGAAGGTGGCTTTGCTTCACCTCTAAAGACTTCAGCCCAGAACCACCATCATCGGCAGGAATTAAAAATCATGGTGAGTCCATCTAGTTCCAGAAAACTCTTCAGGATAAAAAGTCTCCTCTGGCATTTCTGAAAAAAAAACTTTACCCAATTGTTTATTTTCCTTTCTACGCATCCTGTTCCCATTCATGGTACAATAGGTCACACACAGTTTCCTATCTAATTGTTGTGGTTCAGTCACTAAGTCGTGACTCTTTTATGACCCCCCTCTTGACTGTAGCCCATCAGGCCCCTCTGTCCATGGGATTTTCCAGGCAAGAATACTGGAATGGGTTGCCATTTCCTCCCTCAGGGGATCTTCCCGACCCAGGAATCAAACCTGCATCTCCTGCATTGGCAGGCAGATTCTTTTAAAACTGAGCCATCTAGAAAAGGTTACAAATTCCTTTCTTGACCTCAGGCCTGTTCCCCATCTTCTTTGTGCTAGGGAGAATTAGAATGTGAGGAGGTGATCCTTGGAGCTTAAAGATAGCATCTTGCAATATGCCCATTTAGACAGGCTATCTCCCCTGCTGAGTGTGTTCAGGGAGGCATCTTCCCACTAGGCTCTTGGGAGAGGGAATACAGTACAGTTGTTCAGCAGACACACTGTGGAGTCAGCTACCTTGGTTTGAACCCCGGTTCTGCCACTTACTAGTTGTCTGACCTTGGGTGAGTTATTTAACATCTCTTTAACTCAGCTTCCTATAAATAGAAAAGATAAGAGCATCGATCTCTTAAGGCTATTGAGTGTATCCAACGGAGAGCTGTTTACAGAGCACACGGAACAGTGCCTGGTACTTGTGTAGTTGCCAAATTACTTTCAGTTCTTTTTTCTTTCTTGCAGCTGTCATTTTTCAGGCAGTCTTCAAAGCTTCAGTAGTAAGTCATTGAATTATCTTACCCCCTTTTTCATTTAAAAAGAAGTCTCTTCATCAAGTGCCAGTTTTTAGACCCTGCCATACCTGTCTGTAAGATGGAAACTGATCTTATTGGCAACCTGGCTGTTAGTTGAGCAAAAGTTACCCTGAAGCTGAATAACTATACATTCTATATTTCCAAGTTCTTCTGTCCTTTGTACAATGAGGAGTAAATTAATGTGACATGGTACTTGACTCATTTCCTTTCAGTAACTCCCAACTTCCTCTGGGGTCTACAGCTTTTTGGCAAACTAAAAAAAATTTTTAAATTCCTCTTTCCAACATATTGATTAAAAAAAATCTGGGAAAGCAATTAGTGTACTAATTTTTTTAATCCTGATGAAACGTCTTTAGGCCACTGTTTCTGTAGTTAGTAGTAGTATAACCTTCTGCAAGTCCCTGCCTTCTCCTATATCATCAGATCTCTGGTTCGCAGCAGGCATTTGCCATTTAATAGAAGGTGCATAATGGACTACTTGTGAATCATGTCTTAATCTTCTTTGTTGTCTTTGCATCCTGGATTTTAAATTCACTCGTATTTTCCCACTTTTTATGGTATTTAAGTAGGAACAATGGTAAATGGATTTCTACATCAATGAAATTTAGAGGATTGCATAAACATTCTTTGTACTTTGATCCTGTAATTTTTTCATAATTTGGGGTGATTATTTCTATTGTGGTAGGGAGCCAAGTATTCAATAAAGTGGCATCCTGAACAGAAGTGTAGACTACGAGATTATAAGAGTAGTTTGAATACTTCCCCTTCAGTGGCATTAATTTCCTTTGTCCTCCAGTCTTTTTCCCTCCATTTCATTGTTTCCAAATCTTCTTGCCTTCTCATTCTTCTCTCATCTCTTGCCCTTTTGTCCCTCTTGAATAGATGAAGGGTTTTTTTTTCCATTTTATTGCTCTTCCTCCCCTCTTCTAGGACACTTTGCTGATATTTTTTGATGCTCAGTGCATCAGAGGGTAGAAACTCAGCTGTGCTGACCCAACGGCTGGGTATAATTTAGCACTGATTCTCTCTGCCTGGCAGACTCTTCTGAATCCAGCCAGGCTGCAGAATGAGATCCAGGAGAACATCCAAATTGTTCTCTAGCCAGCATGCAGCATCCATTCCACGCACCAGTAAGGTTGGTTTTTTCCTTTTTCATCTCCATTTCCAGGCTATTGCTGCCATTTTGTCTTCTATATGCTGAGTACTCTCCAGATGGCTCTTTTATATGCTGTAAATCCCCCTGAAACTGGTCTTATTGGCAGTCTGGCTTTTAGTTGAGCAAAGTTATCCTGAAGCAATGAAGAGGATTCCAACAGTTGAGGCTACATGCATTTTCCTTTTGCAGACTTCCTTCCTGCAGAGATATTGAAGACAGAATAGTTGAAACGGTGGAGTTAAAACACTAAAATGGAAGAAGTCATAGGCGTCCATACCAAAGGCAACCAGGCTAAGGAGGATCACCAGAGCACGATTAAAGAGATTTAATTCAATTCAACAGCATCTGAACACCTACAGAGTGCCAGGAACTCTGCTGGGTGCTCAATTAACAAAATGAGTATGTTGATTCCTTGCCCTAAAGGACAGAAAGCAGGTAGGTTAAGGTGCCTTTGATGAGCACACACAGAAGGGTATACTTGAACAGACACACTGGAGGGAATGACTTATACTAGGGATAGGGGAGCATTCGGGAACGCCGCCTGCAAGAGGGAACCTCCAAGTGATTCACTAGATTAGAAGATCTCATAAAACTCCAACACAAAAAGACAGGATGTGTGGGATTTAAGAGAGATGTTCAGCTTGTGTTTTGAAAGCCTCATACTGGTAACAATGTGAAAGATGGGTGAAAGGTGCCAGGACTAGACAGTAAATGGTAAGAAAGAGAAAGAGTAGGTGGTAAGAAACAAGAGTTCAAACAGGACTACTACAGTAACCTCAGCCAGGCTTCCGACTAAGGCAGGGACAGTAGGAATGGAGCAAAGACAGAACTGAGGCTGTTCAGGGTGGAATTGGTAGGGCTTCATGACCGTATTCTTGGGCTTTCCTAGTGGCTCAGCTGGTAAAGAATCTGCCTGCAATATGGGAGACCTGGGTTCAATCCCTGGATTGGGAAGATCCCCTGAAGAAGGGAAAGGTTACCCACCCCAGTATTCTCGCCTGGAGAATTCCATGGACTGTATAGTCCACGGGGTCACAAAGAGTCAGACAAGACTGAGCAACTTTCACTTTCATGACTGGTTGTGTTGTGGGTGTGGCTGTAGAAGCATCAGCATCATTTAAAGCCCCACCCTTTGGATCCTAGTCATATGTAATATAACCAAGCTCACATTTCTGTGAAAGAGAACAGTGGGCTTATCTGTATGTGTCAACTCAAAAAAATCCTTTTATAAAAAAGATAGGGGAAGAGAATGGAACCTCTTGCCACTTTCAAGACTGAGCAATAAATTTGTATATACCCCCCCCACACTCCAAATTTGATAAGACTTAAGAAGAAAGTAGCGTTTGCTTGATTTTATTAACATAATCATTTCATTTACAGAGATGCAAAATGCAAAGATGTAGATGTCATTAGTGAACATGTTAGCTTCTTAACCCCCTACCTATACAAAAAACTTATCGAATACATGTTTTAGAAACTTGCTGTTACAAGGACTCCAACAGGTTTTTTTAAATCAGAAGTAAATTCCAAATGTTGCATAGATGGTATCTAATATTATATATTCTTTGCTTCCAAACCATATTCCTTTCACTATCTTTGACAATGTCATTTTCTCCCTGAAAACACGAGCTGAAAAGTAAGAGAAGTGAAAAAATATTGAATATTCAGCCAGAAATCTAGATTGATGCTCATGGAGGCAATAATAATGAAAAATGGAATGACTAACCCTGATTACTTACTATGTGCCAGGCATTGTGCTAAGCATTTTATATAGATTAACTCGTTCATTTTTCAACATCATCCTATGAGTCTGTTATACTACAAACTTAACTATAACTTCTTCTATTATAACCATTTTACTGATAAAGATACTGAAAGTTACAGTAGTAAATAATTTGCCCCAGGGCATAAGGGAAATAATAGATAGAGCCAGGTTCAAATCCAGGTTTGTTGGACCCCAGAATTCACTTTCTTAACCACTGAATAATACTACTTTAACAAACAGCTGGAATCCCTTTTGAGCTTTCCTTTCAATATCTCTTTCCCTGCATTGTACATTCTTTAAATAGTGCCAACAGTCTCCATGTATCTGATGTCATTACAAAAGAATATGACATTTATAGACTTCCTTTGGCATGACATAACTAGTTATTATTTTTGTCATTCTTCTCTCTTACCTTTTTCTTCTCCAGTATAAACTTGTACAGAGAATGTTAGAACAAGGCTCTAATCCTGGGTGCCCACTTATTGTCACTATAATAAGTGAGCCTGAATCCACATCACTACTGGGCTTTGACCCAGTCATAGAATGATAGCTCCTACATACTGAGAATTTCCAGTGTTCCTGGCATCACATAAAACCCCTTAGAGCAATGCAGTAAAGGAGTACTAGAATTAGCCCCATTTTGCCGTTGAGGAAACTAAGGCTTTCAAGGCTAAGTATCATGCTACCAAGGTCACACAGCTAGTAAGAAGTAAGCTCTGGATTAGAACCCATTCCTCTTGACTCCAGAAATCATGCTGAGTGCCATAAGATCACCTTGTTCTTCTCCATGGTGATAAGGGCTCCTGATACCAGCTTCACTCTGGTTTTGTGATGATCAGAAGGATGCTATGATGGGAGTTCCCTGATTTAGTTGAAGGGAAACTAATAAATGCTTTGAAGTGCCTAATAATTAATACCTATCACATACATAATGAATATTATTTGCCAATTATGTGTTAGGTATCTGTAATATTTCCCACAACCCTACAAGGCAGCTATTATTGTTCCCATCATATATGAATGTGAGAGCTGCGTGTCAAAGAGGTTAGCTAACTTGCCCAAGCTCTCATGGCTGGTGAGTGGCAGAGCTGGTTGTCAAGTCAAAGTCTGTGGGGTTCACAGTACAAATGATGGGACTGTCATGCTGTATCATTGCATGCTTTTCTCCATCCCTTGGGGAAAAGGAAGAGCATTATGACAAAGTATCAGTGTTTAAAGTTACCTTAGGATTGTTGAGATTTTTAATTACACAATTAAAAGGACACATTAATGTCCAGAAAATCTTTTTTTTTTTTTAACCACATTGTTTGGGCTTAATTCTCTTGCCTGGATGGCTCATTGCTTTTCTTTAAAAATCCTTTCCAGAAACCTGCTTGTTCTCTCCTGTTCTCTTCCCCTCCCCAACCTACCTCAGAAGGGAAGCAGCGGAACAGCTCTTCCTGGTCCCATTTTTCTTGTTTGATCATCCAGAGCATGTAAATTACAGTGAAATATGGCCTGAGTCAGCTCCTCACAGGACAGAAATCAGTAACCATTGATATTGCTAAGCAACACCACAGAGGAGCAAGCCTGCAAATCAGGTGACAAATTTATAAGAAGTTGGAGTGTCTGGGGACTCTCTTGGGTGTTTCATTATGAACCATCTGGATGATCCGCAGTAATGACCACGCATTATTGTTCACTGTTCAAGGATGATAATTCCCATATAATTACATGGCACCTCCCTCTGTGATCCTCACCTACCTTTCAGAATCTTTCACTGTGTTTTTCACAATCCAGATATTTCCCTGACAAATCATTGGGAACAGCTACACCTAATGGACAGTGTTCATGCCTCTCCAAAACAAGATTCTTTTCTTAATTACTCTTTTGACTCATGTGGTGGCATAGCTAGATGGCAAGAATGTGCAAAAAGAAAAGAGTGCATTAGTCATGGCATATTAGCATTTCCGTTGGCCTGACGTGGACTTAGCCTTGGTGTCCCAGAGAAGCCTGAGGTGATAAGACTCGTAGTCTGCTGCTAAGTCAGATATAAGCACACTGTGTTGCCTACACCAGGGGTGATAGGTAAGCCTCAGGGAGATGAGGAAGGGAACCAGAGCCTTTGACTTTCACAGAAGGGTAGCCGAGCAAGGACCCCTCCCAGTTCCAAAAGCCTAGCTGCTCTCACTTGTTCATTCATTCACTAATATTTATAAGAAAATTGGACTCACCATCCTGATTTTAAACCAAGCCCAGAGTGGTTTGCTTTTTTTTTTTTTTAATTCGGAATTGGTTACCAACATTTAAGGTGCTTCCCTGGTGGCTCAGATGGTAAAGAAACTGCCTGCAATGTGGGAGACCTAGGTTCGATACCAGGGTCAGGAAGATCCCCTGGAGAAGAGAATGGCAACCCATTCCAGTATTCTTGCCTGGAGAATTCCATGGATAGAGGAGGGCAGGGATCCATGGGATCACAAAGAGTCAGACACAACTGAAGTGCTAACACACACATACACATACACACACACACACACACACACACACACACACACACACACACACACACTCTCCAACATTTGAAAGTCAGGAATTTTCACATAAAAGTCCAGATATCTGGTTTCCCTTGAATAATCAGATCTCTCAACACTGTCCCAGCCTTTCCTTATGGAGTGGGAGCTAAGAGGCTGTCACCCTCCTTTAGGCATTCACTGGCCACTTTTCCATAGTCCCTACCACTCCCTACTGTTGGCCTCGGTCCACTGTCCTCATCTACACACCTGGCCCCTGTGGTTCATGGGTGCTGTGTCAGAATGTTATTGTGCTCCAGGCACTGGGCCAGCTCCTGGGGATCTTTCTGACCCCTAATTTGGCCACCAAGGTAGTATCAGTAGTTCTAAGGGACTGGGGCCTCAGAATGATATCAGCAGATTGACATCAACAAAGAAATACATGTAGGAAGTAAGGGAGACCAAAGCAAGAACAAAGCAAAACAAGTGTATCTGGGTTTGCTGGAAGCTTGAAAAGGAAGAGTGAGTTTTTCATGAAGAGGCTGGGTTCAGAGGGTGTGAAAATCAGGTGATAAATGGCTAAGAGGCAGTGATGTATATAAGGACATAAATCCTACTTGACGCTCAGTAGCTGAGGGAAGGTTACTCACAAGTTCAGCCTTTTATTTTCATTTGCAAACTTACTGCCTTGCTTCCAAAAGCCTAAGTGAGAGATTTTAATTCCATAGAAGAAAAAGAAGCACTCATTAGCATACATTTACAAGAGCTAAATATGAGAAGAACTCCATAGGACAAAATCACCTCTGTTTACACTTTGTGTATGACATAGATATGTTACCACATGTTGGGTATAGCTGTCCCCAGGTAACTGTGAACTCAGCTAGGAGGCTCTTAGGGAAGTTTAACACACAAACATCATTCCCCCACAGATTGCTAAGCAGAACTTCTGCAGTGAGTCAGTGCTCTGAAAGCTTTTTTTGAGTGAGAATTTGAATTTGAAGGTTAAAATATTCCTTTTATTCTGATTTGAGTCTGAAGTGAGAATATGGTTGTTTCCTCATTTAACCTCCATCTCTTAACGTTTTTTTTTTTTAGCCTAAAAAAAATTACATTCTTTGACATGAACAATTGTTACAAAGGAGTAATGACCAAAGAAAGCCTTTTAATGGAAAGCAGTTAATTTTGGTGGATCATACAGTCCTTTTTTAGGTAAAATTAAACAAAAAGCTTTAAATTGGGCTGACTTAGAAATATCTTTTAACTCAGATTACATATTGATTTTGATGAAAAATTTTCACACAGGGAAGGAAAAGAAACAAAGTCAACCCAAATCAAGCACTGTAAGAAACTTTAAAAAATTGTATGCATCTACAAATATCAGTTCAATTCAGTTCAATAGCTCAGCCGTGTCCAACTCTTTGTGACCCCAAGAACCGCAGCACACCAGGACTCCCTGTCCATCACCAACTCCCGGAGTTTACCCAGACTCATGTCCATCGAGTTGGTGATGCCATCCAGCCATCTCATCCTCTGTTGTCCCCTTCTCCTCCTGCCCCCAATCCTTCCCAGCATCAGGGTCTTTTCAATGAGTCAACTCTTCGCATGAGGTGGCCAAAGTATTGGAGTTTCAGCTTCAACATCAGTCCTTCCAATGAACACCCAGGACTGATCTCCTTTAGGATGGACTGGTTGGATCTCCTTGCAGTCCAAGGGACTCTCGAGAGTCTTCTCCAACACCTCAGTTCAAAAGCATCAATTCTTCAGTGCTCAACTTTCTTTCTAGTCCAACTCTCACATCCATACATGACTACTGGAAAAACCATAGCCTTGACTAGACAGACCTTTGTTGGCAAAGTAATGTCTCTGCTTTTCAAAATGCTATTGAGGTTGGCCATAACTTTCCTTCCAAGGAATAAGCGTCTTTTAATTTCATGGCTGCAATCACCATCTGCAGTGATTTGGGAGCCCAAAGAAATAAAGTCTGACACTGTTTCCACTGTTTCCTCATCTGTTTGTCATGAAGTGATGGGACCAAATGCCATGATCTTTGTTTTCTGAATGTTGAGCTTTAAGCCAACTTTTTCACTCTCCTCTTTAACTTTCATCAAGAGGCTTTTTAGTTCCTCTTCACTTTCTGCCATAAGGGTGGTGTCATCTGCATATCTGAGGTTATTGATATTTCACCTAGCAGTGTTGATTCCAGCTTGTGCTTCTTCCAGCCCAGCGTTTCTCATGATGTACTCTGCATATAAGTTAAATAAGCAGGGTTACAATATACAGCGTTGATGTACTCCTTTTCCTATTTGGAACCAGTCTGTTGTTCCATGTCCAGTTCTAACTGTTGCTTCCTGACCTGCATACAGATTTCTCAAGAGGCAGGTCAGATGGTCTGGTATTCCCATCACTTTAAGAATTTTCCACAGTTTACTGTGATCCCCACAGTCAAAGGCTTTGGCATAGTCAATAAAGCAGAAGTAGATGTTTTTCTGGAACTCTCTTGCTTTTTCAATGATTCAGTGGATGTTGGCAATTTGATCTCTGGTCCCTCTGCCTTTTCTAAAACCAGCTTGAACATCTGGAAGTTCACAGGTCACGTATTGCTGAAGCCTGGCTTGGAGAATTTTGAGCATTACCTTACTAGAGTGTGAGATGAGTGTAATTGTGCGGTAGTTTGAGCATTCTTTGGCATTGCCTTTCTTTGGGATTGGAATAAACACTGACCTTTTCCAGTCCTGAGTTTTCCAAATTTGCTGGCATATTGAGTGCAGCACTTTCACAGCATCCTCTTTTAGGATTTGAAATAGCTCAACTGGAATTCCATCACCTCCACTAGCTTTGTTTGTAGTGATGCTTTCTGAGGCCCACTTGACTTCACATTCCAGGATGTCTGGCTCTAGGTGAGTGATCACACCATCGTGATTATCTGGGTCATGAAGATCTTTTCTGTACAGTTCTGTGTATTCTTGCCACCTCTTCTTAATATCTTCTGCTTCTGTTAGGTCCATACCATTTCTGTCCTTTACTGAGCCCACCTTTGCATGAAATGTTCCCTTGGTATCTCTAATTTTCTTGAAGAGATCTCTAGTCTTTCCCATTCTGTTGTTTTCCTCTATTTCTTTGCATTGATCACTGAGGAAGGCTTTCTTATCTCTCCTTGCTATTCTATTCCAAAGAACTCTGCATTCAAATGGGAATATCTTTCCTTTTCTCCTTTGCTTTTCGCTTCTCTTCTTTTCACAGGTATTTGTAAGTCCTCCTCAGACAGCCATTTTGCTTTTTTTGCATTTCTTTTCCATGGGGATGGTCTTGATCCCTGTCTTCTGTACAGTGTCATGAACCTCTGTCCATAGTTCATCAGGCACTCTATCTATCAGATCTAGTCCTTAAAATCTATTTGTCACTTCCACTGTATAATCATAAGGGATTTGATTTAGGTCATACCTGAATGGTCTAGTGGTTTTCCCTACTTTCTTCAATTTAAGTCTGAATTTGGCAATAAGGAGTTCATGATCTGAGCCACAGTCAGCTCCCGGTCTTGTTTTTACTAACTGTATAGAGCTTCTCCATCTTTGGCTGCAAAGAATATAATCCTTCTGATTTCGGTGTTGACCATCTGGTGATGTCCAGGTGTAGAGTCTTCCCTTATGTTGTTGGAAGAGGGTGTTTGCTATGACTAGTGCATTCTCTTGGCAAAACTCTATTAGCCTTTGCCCTGCTTCATTCTGTACTCCAAGGCCAAATTTGCCTGTTACTCCAGGTGTTTCTTGACTTCCTACTTTTGCATTCCAGTCCCCTATAATGAAAAAGACATCTTTTTTGGTATTAGTTCTAGAAAGTCTTGTAGGTCTTTATAGAACTGTTCAGCTTCTTCATCATTACTGGTTGGGGCATAGGCTTGGATTACTGTGATATTGAATGGTTTGCCTTGGAAACTAACAGAGATCATTCTGTCATTTTTGAGATTGCATCCAAGTACTGCATTTCAGACTCTTTTGTTGCCCATGATGGCTACTCCATATCTTCTAAGGGATTCCCGCCAACAGTAGTAAATATAATGGTCATCTGAGTTAAATTCACCCATTCCAGTCCATCTTAGTTCACTAATTCCTAGAATGTCAACATTCACTCTTGCCATCTCCTGTTTGACCACTTCCAACTTGCCTTGATTCATGGACCTAACATTCTAGGTTCCTATGTAATATTGCTCTTTACAGTATAGGACCTTGCTTCTATCACCAGTCACATCCACAACTGGGTATTTTTTTTTGCTTTGGCTCTATCCCTTCATTCTTTCTGGAGTTATTTCTCCACTGATCTCCAGTAGCATATTGGGCACCTACTGACCTGGGGAGTTCCTCTTTCAGTATCCTATCATTTTGCCTTTTCATACTGTTCATGGGATTTTCAAGGCAAGAATACTGAAGGGGTTTGCCATTCCCTTCTCCAGTGGACCACATTCTGTCAGACCTCCCCACCATGATCTGGCCGTCCTGGGTGGCCCCACACGGCATGGCTTAGTTTCATTGAGTTCCAGTCTGTGGTCCGTGTGATCAGATTGGCTAGTTTTCTGTGATTATGGTTTCAGTGTGTCTGCCCTCTGATGCCCTCTTACAACAAATACCATCTTACTTGGGTTTCTAAATATAAGTGTTATGTTTATAGGGAGTGGATGGGAAGTGACAAATACATAACTCCCATACTATTGATTCACAAAACTTCAGTAATGAAAATAAATTCAAAAATTAAAAAAAAAAACACCTTAGACTAAAATGTTAATACTGCCAAACATGGTTCTGGAAGGTAGCCAGGGCATCCTTTCATCCTTTTGACATTCTTCCTTGTGTTTATTTTTTTTTTAATTTTCTTTACTTTATTGTGTTGGTTTTGCCATACAGTTACATGAAACTGCCATGGATCTACACATGCTCCCCCTCCAGAACCCCCCTCCCTCCCTCCTCCCTACTCCCTCCCCCTGGGACATCCCGGTGCACCAGCCCGGAGCATCAACCCTGGGCTGGCGATTGATTTCACATATGGTA